>JAZKJV010010006.1:0-365000 GCA_037367405.1 Ottelia alismoides | reverse complement strand
AATATTAGGGGAATACGAGAACCCAATTAACAGCTAGGTTACTATTATGGAACCCATTCCATCAGATCGGAGAATAAGGATTGAAATTACCAGAGAACAGAAACTGGTCAAACTAAACTAATTTTCTCAATGATGGTTTACTTTTCAAGAATATAGAAAACAATTTTCTACTTGATAAACACGTTGATTATGTGTGAAGTTCTGAAAGTTTGTTGCTTTTGCAAATATAATAGCTGGAATAACTTGTGATGATTGTTCAAATAAAGCATTCGAATTTGGTGTAAATGCACTTCTTGAATTATGTACATTAGCTTTACTGAGATTTAATTATGTGATATATGTATTGATAAGTGCATCAACTTTACTGGACTTGTAAAAATGTTGCTCATATCAGATCTATTTACAGCTTGCGATTTCTACATCATCATCCCGAATCTAGGGACAATCGAGTTCATTTTGTCCGTACCAAATACATCATGCGACGCCAACAACTTCAGATTCCATGGCTATACCTCGAATCCGTTTTAAAAGAAAGAGTTGGTTATCATTAAGATGCAAATAATGTAGCATCACCAACAAAAACTCTTTCTCGGCGACCAATTCTTGCATCTTGTTAATGTATTCATCATGAGATAAGATCTCCTTCTAGTTAAAAAGGTGTCTGTTGCATGTGTTCTTTGCAGTGGGATTCAATGTCAAATGCAGCGGGAAGGATCATGAAATCATTTTGAGAATTATAGATAGGATCATGAAATCATTTAGAGAATTATAGATAGTATCGTGATCTGCATTGACTATCTGAAAAACACATTTATTGCATATTATTCAACAATGATCTGCCACACCATAAACTCTTGCTATGGCATGAAAGCCATATGTGCGTATAGGTTCCAACATGTCATCTTCAAAAATAATAAGTATTGAAATAGATAATAAGCACCATTATAGCAAGCCCAAAAAAAGAGGACGATCAGTTCATATGATGATACTGGTAATGGTAATTTATCTATCATTAATTGATACATCTTTGATAGTTTTCTGTGCATGTAATCCATCTAAAATAAGATAATACTGAAGGATATGGAATTATCCTCAAGCGCATCACGGAAGCGTGATCGTCGTATCGGATACGACGAAGAACGACTAGTCATACTAGTAGTTCGGTGCAGCAGAATTTAAAAAGTTTTGTTCGATGAAACCACATGATCCGAGAATCATTCTCAGATCGTTTCATCTATAACCACAACAAATATAATGCAATACCTCTTGAAGCGTGGTTGATCGAGTCTCTAAGAGAAGAGACCTCCTGTCTCAAGTTCGATCGTCGACGAGACTGCTTGCGAGCGCGGGGATGAACCGCGTTGTCCTCGCAATCCAAGAAGTTGATCCAAGCGTGGTTACTCCTGATCTCGTCGCACGAGATCGAATGTCTCCTTCGTGGGCGTGGCGCACCAAGAAGACGGAGAACCGAAGAACGTCGAAGCGGCGGTGCGGTGGCGATGGCGTCGACGATTCCCTCCTCTAGGGTATGGTGGACGGCCACCAATATTAGAGGGAGAGAGGGTTGTCGTGTATGAAGAAAGAGGAAAAAGAGAGAGCTCCAATAATGTATGTTAAGAGAGAGCATGGTATGCCTCTCTATTTATAGGGTTTTGGAATCCATGGATCTCAATCCATGTGACATATAAAATCAATGGATGAGATTGATTTATGTCAATCCAATGGTCAAGATTGTTGTTGGTAAAATCAACAAATTTAGGTTAAAATATATTTGACAAAATCAAAAATAAATCAATCCTAAATCAAACTCAATAAATAAGGAGATAATGTACATGGAGATTTCATCTCCATGTACGTTCCATGTGGACGGCCACACATTCCTATTAGGAATGGTGTGCCGCCCATACCTTCCATGGAGAGAGCAATCTCATGGAAATCCATGAGATTGCATATCTCCTTGAAAATCTCCTTTATTTATTTCCAACAACTTTTGTTGGCTTTTATTCTTCAAAAATAATTCACAATTATATTTGAGAATATTGCAATCTTGCCATGGAAAAATTGTGAATCATATTCACAACCCAAAACAACATATAATTTACATTGTCAATTAATTACACAATGTGTATCCAATACACATAATAATTAATCAACACATATAAATTATAATTAGCTCCCTCTAATACATTATAAATCACATTTATAATATATTATGAATAATTGAATATTTCTTTCCACATTATTCTTATACACATTAATTAAATCACATTTAATTATATTGGATAATTTCTTCATACATCAAGATGATTAAATCACATTTAATCATGATTTCTTCAATGCTTAGATCTTATGGAATTATTCTTGAACCCTTCAAGAATAATGCAATCTCTCCGCAGATACTTGGAGATAAGGACAGGGTGATTGTATTGTTCCACGTATAGTGACTTGGATGTTGAGATCATATCTCAAATCCAGATCCCATGGACCTCCCACTGATGCTTGATCAAATCAAGACCGTAAACCTAATCTTCATTGCATCTGAATCTCATTCAGATCAATGTCCAATTCATGGACTAAGATTAGGTCACTTCTCTAATGAGAGGAGTCACTAAAATCCAAACCTGTTTCATCACTCCCTCGGAATGGAAGCGTCATGGTTATACAATCGTATATGATCAAATCACCCTCAGGTATTCCCAATACCTGCACATCCTGCATACTGGAAGACTTATGATCATTCTGAAGATAAAGATCACTTTTGCACTGTCATCTTCAGGGTTAGATCATTTAAGTTTCTCTATCTTGGTCACTGGGATTTGGTATAGATTATATGCTTTCACAAAGCATATATCTTACCTTCAAATTCATGTCATGTTTCCAAAGCATGACGACCATGCATGGAATTTGTTCAGTCCCAATACCTCATGAGTGAGCTCATGTCTCCCGGTTCTCAAGTGAACCTGTATGATCCCTTTGAGAGATCGTATTACTCATATGTCCTTACATGCACACCAGCTCGCTGGTGTATAGACCTTGGTTAGGTCATCAACCTATTGGTATGCCAAATGTACACACTCAGACCTATAGCAATACATTTGTCTCCGGTCAGAGGATGCATGCCTATGTTGTGACAGTATTCAATGTAGGTCTTTGGTTATCTCGATCTCGTCAAGTCAACCCATTGACTCAACTAATCTGACACCTCCGAATCATTATTCCTATGTAGAGGACCTGCATCAAGAGGTGAGTCAGATATCAGCCATATGAGAGAGGATTGCCATCTCCTACTCAGGCTGGAGATCATCACTTAATAATCATTTGACGATGCTTGATGAGTCCTCTATCTAACTCTTTAGATATTCATCCAAGCATCAGCCTCTATGATTCATCCAATGAATCAACAGCTGTATGATCATCAAGTTGGCCATGGTACATAACCCTTATTGTACAGAGGGACCCTATAGTGCATTCTTTCATTAATCTCAGACAGGGAGTGAAAAATAATCAATAACTTTCATTGATAA
The DNA here is from genome assembly GCA_037367405.1 of Ottelia alismoides. Classification (NCBI taxonomy): domain Eukaryota; kingdom Viridiplantae; phylum Streptophyta; class Magnoliopsida; order Alismatales; family Hydrocharitaceae; genus Ottelia; species Ottelia alismoides. Next base: position 361,476 of record JAZKJV010010006.1, on the reverse strand, counting down.
TTTATTCATTACAATAACATTTATTGTAGAAATGGTTCGCTCGGGGCTCACATTGCTAACAATCTCCCACTAGCCCTCAGAACCATTCAGGTACAATCTTTAAACCCATACTCATTACATGCTGGTCGAAAACCTTCTGTGTCAGAGGTTTGGTAAAAGGATCAGCAACGTTGTCGCCAGAGGCCGCCTTGGTGATGATGATGCCACCACGCTTTTGTATCTCCCGAATGATGTGGTATTTCCTTTCCACGTGCTTGCTATTTTGATGGCATATGGGTTCCTTTGCCTGGGTAATGGCTCCCGTGTTATCGCAGAGTAATGGGATGGGAGTATCAGAGGAAACTACGCCAAGCTCCAGCACGAACTTGTGCAAGCACACCGCCTCCTTTGCAGCATCCGATACGGCAATGTGTTCGGCTTCTGTTGTTGAATCTGCAGTGGTGTTCTGCTTCTTGCTTCTCCATCTTACATCACCACCATTCAACAAGAACACGAACCCCGATGTCGACTTTCGATCATCTACATCCGATTGGAAGTCAAAATCTGTATATCCCAAGACTTGGAGATCACCATCTGCATAGACCAAGATGTAATCTTGCGTCCGTCTTAGATATTTGAATATGTTCTTTACTACATTCCAGTGTTGCTCTCCATAGCAGGATTGGTAACGACTTGCCACTCCTACTGCATGGCAGATATCTGGCCTAGTACACATCATGGCATATATTAAGCTTCCTACGGCTGATGCATAAGGACATCCAGCCATGGCCTTCTTTTCCTCAATAGTTTGAGGAGCCATTCCTTTAGACAGGTGGATACCATGTCTTAAGGGTAGGAATCCTTTCTTAGAACTATCCATACAGAATCGTTCAAGAATCTTCTTAATGTATCCATGTTGTGACAATCCCAAAATCCTCCTTTCTCGGTTTCCGAACAGCCTCAGGCCTAAGATGTAAGAGGCTTCTCCAAGATCTTTCATCTCAAAGGTATGGGATAGCCAAATCTTCACACTGGTCATCATCCCTGTATCATTCCCAATGATAAGGATGTCATCTACATAAAGCACGATGAACACAATAGCGCTCCCACTAGTCTTCTTGTATACACAAGGTTCATCAGGATTCTGCACAAAATCATAACTCTTTATGGTTTCGTCGAATCTGATGTTCCAGCTACGAGAAGCTTGCTTGAGCCCATAGATGGATTTCTTCAGCTTGCATACTTTACCATCCTCTGTCATGAAGCCCTGGGGCTACTCCATGTAGATATCCTCCTCGAGGTATCCATTGAGGAAAGCCGTCTTGACGTCCATCTGCCAGATGTCGTAGTCAAGATATGCAGCTATAGCTAGCAATGTCCTGATGGATTTAAGCATAGACATAGGAGAGAATGTCTCATCATAATCGATGCCTTCTCTCTGAGTGTAGCCCTTGGCTACGAGCCGTGCCTTGAAAGTATCTACTTTCCCATCAGGTCCCCTCTTTCTCTTGAAGATCCATTTACACCCAATGGGTTTTACCCCTTTAGGTGGATCCTCTAGGGTCCATACACCCTTCTTATGCATGGAGTCAATTTCTGACTTCATAGCTAGCATCCATCTATCCGTGTCTTGATCCGCGAGTGCTTCATCAAATGAAGTAGGATCAATGTCAGTTTCACTTGACACATGGAATCCATACATTTCAAGTGGTGCAACCACCCTCGAACTCCTTCAAAGAGGTATGTGTGTTTCATCTTTAGTTATCTCTTCAGTTTCTGGTCTAGGAAGCTCAGAATCCTCAGGGGATTCAATGAGTTCCTTTACTTCATCTTTGTCTTGACTTTTAAGGAAATCATTCTCCAGAAACTTCACATCTCTGGAGACAGAAACCTTTTGGGTTTCAGGGTCATAAAGCTGGTATCCAATACCATCTTTAACATACCCAATGAAGTAACACTCACGAGTGCGAGATTCTAGCTTACTTGCATCCACGTTCTTCGCATGGACCAAGCAACCCCAAACCCTCAAGTGATTAACACTAGGTTTGGATCCATACCAGAGCTCATGAGGAGTCTTAGGTACGGATTTGCTAGGAATCTTATTCAGAATATATATTACAGTCTCTACTGCATATCCCTAGAAACTAAGAGGTAAATGTGCTTTACTCATCATTGAACGGACCATGTCCATGATGGTCCTGTTGCGTCTTTCAGCAACACCATTAAGTTGGGGGGGGGGTCCAGGAGGAGTGAGATTGGAAACAATTCCATTCTCTTTAAGGTATTCCTTGAATTCATCTGATAGGTACTCGCCACCTCGATCAGATCGAATCCGTTTAATCTCCCTATCTGTTTGGTTCTCAACCAAAGCCTTGAACTCTTTGAACTTTTCAAAGGTTTCGGATTTATGACATAATAGGAAGACAAACCCGTATCGCGAATGGTCATCGATAAACGTCAAATAATAACGATACCCATTTCGAGTCGCAGTACTGAAGGGATCACATACATCTGTATGTATTAGGTCAATAATACCTTCGCATCTTATAACCTTGTTACGGAAAGGCATCCTGGTCATTTTACCTCGAATACAATGTTCACAGGTAGGCAAAGATTGAACCTGTAGAAAATCTAAAGGTCCATCCTTTATCAATCTATTGATCCTATCAACAGATAAATGACCAAGCCTTTGATGTCAGATCTCATTCGAAAGATTCTCCCTGGATCTTTTAGGGTTTTTACTAGTGGTTGTAACATTCATGACATTCTCATTAATGCATAATTCATAGAGTCCTCCATAAGTTAAAATACCCTATGCAATATATTTATCATAATGATTTATGACTAATTTATTACAGAATAGGAATGAATATCCACTTCTAACTAGCTTAGATACAGATATCAAATTCCTTCTAACTTCAGGTACATAAAGACACTCTTTAAGTACTAGGACTCTACCACTAGATAATGATAGTCGACATGTCCCGACGGCGACTGCTGCAACACTTGCATCAGATCCCATCTGGATGACTATCTCCCCTTCCTCAAGACTTCTAGTTTCCTGAAACAAATGCAACAAATTGCATACATGAACAGAAGCACCAGAATCTACAATCCAACTTCCTTCTCGTCCGACGAGAAAGCTAGTTTCAATGATGAAAGTAGATTTCATACCTGCTGGGGCTTTACCTTTGTCTGAGGACTTCAGGTAATCCGGACAGTTACGCCTCCAGTGCCCCGGCTTCTTGCAGTGGTGACAAACGTCGGTTTTCTTCGACACCATGAGAGTGGATGCATTGGAAGAATAGCCAACACTTTGTCCCTTCTTCTTTCTCTTCTGGGCCGGGCCCTTCCGAGAACCATGCTTCCGACCGCGCTTTCCTTTGACCTGTGCAACCATTGCACTGCCAGTGGGACCATCCTTATTCATTACGTCTTCTGCAGACTTTAATGCAGCAAGGAGAGAAGCACTTGTCAATTCCAGCTTGTTCATGTGGAATGACACTACAAAGTTATTGAAAGATTTGGGCAACGACAACAGAATGAAGTCAGCTTGCATGTCTGCATCCATTGTTGCCCCAAGAGTCTCCATCTCCGACAAGTACCCAAACATTTTGAGTACATGTTCACGGACCGAAGTCCCTTCCTGCATCCTGCAACGAATGAGGTCTTTCATAACATTGTACCACTGGGTGCGGTTAATGTCACCAAACATATCCTTCAGATTCTGCATGATTTCCTGACAGGTACTCATCTCCACATGTTGCTTCTGCAGAACATTGGAGAGAGAACCTAGGATATAACACCTAGCCAAGACATGATCTTCATCATACTTGTCGTTAAATGCTTTTTCTTCCTTGGATTTGGGGTTCTCATGCTTGTTCTCGGAGAGCACATAACTTATGCGCTCTGCAGAGAGAACAAGTTCCAAATTACGGATCCAATCCGAGTAATTTAGGCCGGTCAATTGGTTGACCTCGAGAAGCCTACTAAGTGGGTTCAAAGACTTCATTTTCTGAAATTAAGAATGCACTATATTAGAATATAAAAAATATATTCAAATTTATAACATTTGATTAAGGTATTTTAAATCAAATTATTCTTGCATTGTCAACTTTGAAAGTTCATTCCCTTATCACTTTCAAAATAAGAGATATACTTACAACTATATCTCTAGCAAGAATTGGAATCTCCTCCTTATCTTTGTCACATTCCAATAATATGAGAATCTGCGACTCTAATAAAGAGAAGCGGGAACACATTCCGCCTTGCAAGTCCAACTTGCATTTCCCAATTCGGTCTTTAATACCCAAGCCCACCACCCTTAAGGTGATGTTGACCTGTTATTAATTGAACCAACCGTCAATAGGAATACAAATCGCTATGCGCAATCCAATATTGCCCCAATAATATGAGGATCCGATATTGGGGTCACTACGCATACGTCCTTACTCTTTCGAGAAGCGACGAGCCCGATCCAAATGGATCGTATGCAGGAGCTGTCACTTCGGAAAGGCGTCTCCCACATACGATATCTGGCGACGGAACCCTTCGCCTTGACGGGAGACCATGGATGTCACTTATGTGATCCTCCACCTCATATTCAAATTTTAATTAATTATCATGAATCACATTCACATAATTAATTCTTCCAAGGGAAAATATAACTCTATTCATAATAGAGTGTTTCAATTGGACATAATCAATTTAATCATATTAAATTAATTATCAATCCAATTCAATCAATCAAACTTGATTATTTTACTTGAATATATATGGTAATATCTCAAAATACGTGTTAATTCGAATTTTAATAATTAGAAAAAATACAACTTAATCCCTCGGACATTATCCCAGCCCTACCCGATGTCATGGCCAGTACCGACGGGAGTGGGACGGACCACATACGTTGCAACCCACTACCCCAGCGATCCCCAACTAGACACCATATCCGCCTCGGGAAAGGATAATGCCAAATTGATTAATTTGTACTTGAGATGATCATCAGTTCTTCAACCGAAAATTATACCATATAGTAATCAAAACAATTTTGATTATAAGGAAATTTGCTAGACAAATTCCCAAATCCTATTCAAGCATCAAGTTTGAAGATTGTGGTTTCCAATTATGATTTAGATCAAATCTAATCAATTAATTGGTTGAGGCCAAGTCAATTAGGTAAATAATCATGTTCCAATATTTCACAAATATTTTTCAAGATCATTTTACGAAATTAACAATTAATTTCACTAATTGACAATCACTTGGTTCTAGGTTAGGACTGTAATTTCAGTACTGACCCCTACTCACTAAAATTAACATATCTCAATCAATTTCAATCCAAATTAGACAAACTCAATTTTCATAGATTGGTAACTTGATTTAGGACAGAAGCCAAGTGATGTTTCACGCATTTTGAGACAGAAGGTAAAAGTAATTAACTCTTTAATCATGTTAAAATCTACTGTTCCCGCAACAGTGCATACATGTTCATTAAATAAGGAAACCATAGGATCTGCGTAGCGTGATCGTCGTATCGGATACGACGAAGAACGACTAATCATTCTAGTTGTTCGGTGCAGCATAATTTAAAAAATTTTGTTCGATGAAACCACATGATCCGAGAACCATTCTCATATCGTTTCATCTATAACCACAACAAGTATAATGCAATACCTCTTGAAGCGTGGTTGATCGAGTCTCTAAGAGAAGAGACCTCCTGTCTCAAGTCCGATCGTCGGCGAGACTGCTTGCGAGCGCGGGGATGAACCTCGTTGTCCTCGCAATCCAAGAAGTTGATCCAAGCGCGGTTGCTCCTAATCTCGTCGCACGAGATCGAACGTCTCCTTCGTGGGTGTGGCGCACCAAGAAGACGGAGAACCAAAGAACGTCGAAGCGGTGACGCGGTGGCGATGGCGTCGACGATTCCCTCCTCTAGGGTATGGTGGACGGCCACCAATATTAGAGGGAGAGAGGGCTGTCGTGTATGAAGAAAGAGGAAAAAGAGAGAGCTCCAATAATGTATGTTAAGAGAGAGCATGTTATGCATCTCTATTTATAGGGTTTTGAAATCCATGGATCTCAATCCATGTGACTTATAGACTTATGATCATTCTGAAGATAAAGATCACTTTTGCACTGTCATCTTCAGGGTTAGATCATTTAAGTTTCTCTATCTTGGTCACTGGGATTTGGTATAGATTATATGCTTTCACAAAGCATATATCTTACCTTCAAATTCATGTCTTACTTCCAAAGCATGACGACTATGCATGGAATTTGTTCAGTCCCAATACCTCATGAGTGAGCTCATGTCTCCCAGTTCTCAAGTGAACCTGTATGATCCCTTTGAGAGATCGTATTACTCATATGTCCTTACATGACCAGCTCGCCGGTGTATAGACCTTGGTTAGGTCATCAACCTATTGGTATGCCAAATGTACACACTTAGACATATAGCAATACATCTGTCTCCGGTCAGAGGATGCATGCCTTTGTTGTGACAGTATTCAACGTAGGTCTTTGGTTATCTCGATCTCGTCAAGTCAACCCATTGACTCAACTAATCTGACACCTCCGAATCATTATTCGTATGCAGAGGACCTGCATCAAAAGGTGAGTCAGATATCAGCCATATGAGAGAGGATTGCCATCTCCTACTCAGGCTGGAGATCATCACTTAATAATCATTTGACATTGCTTGATGAGTCCTCTATCTAACTCTTTAGATATTCATCCAAGCATCAACCTCTATGATTCATCCAAGAATCAACAGCTGTATGATCATCAAGTTGGCCATGGTACATAACCCTTATTGTACAGAGGGACCCTATAGTGCATTCTTTCATTAATCTCAGAAAGGGAGTGAAAAATAATCAATAACTTTCATTGATAATTTATTCATTACAATAACATTTATTGTAGAAATGGTTCGCCCGAGGCTCACATTGCTAACAAATACCCAATTAGGAATATCACAATCTATATATTAAATCTGGCCATGGACCAAAAATAATGATTGTTCAGGCACCGAATACATAGATAAAAGAGAAGAGGGTGAGGGTGGAATGGGTGTTCGGTAAACAACGAGACCCAAGGATATGCTCCTGTATGAACTTGACGGAGCGAGGGGTGTTTGAGGACCTGCGAAACTTGAGGGGCATCGAATTAGAGGCTTCATTACGTACGAGACCCAAGGATCTGCTCCTGTATGAACTTGACAGAGCGAGGGGTGTTTGAGGACCTGCGAAACTTGAGGGGCTTCGAATTAGGGCTTCGTCATGTGCGAGTGATGGGCTGAGCTACAGCAAGGCCGCATTGAGCGGCTGCACGGGAAGTTGGGAGGATGGCATGTGCGGGCGCAGGCGGCGCCGCTTGAGGGAGGAAGGCATGAGCGGTGGAGCTCGAAGGTGCGCGAGAGTTGGGGCGCAAGGTGAAGGAGGAGAGGATAGATGTGGCACTGTAGGGTAACAAGCAGAAGTGGCTTAGCCGGTGACAGGCTCCCGGCTGTAGCGTGCATGCTCAAGAGTTTGGATAGGGAAGGAGGAGGGAACGATGGAGGGGACAGTACGAGTATGGAATGAGAGGTTTTATTTTCCTACCAATCGGACGACAAGGGCGCTTTCAATCCAACAGCTTTAGTGGAAGGAACATGGAGCTTGCCTGCTCTAGGCAGCATGCTCCCTTTCCTCTCTCTCTCTCTCTCTCTATATATATATATATAGAGAGAGAGAGAGAGAGAGAGGAAAAGGAGCCTACTTTGTGAAGTAGGTGACTTATCTACTTCACATTTCATTTTTTAACGGTCACAGATTTGTTGTATTTTACATGTTCTGGATGAAGGCCGTAGGAGTCTCTGTTTCTGATGAAATTTGAATGACATATTAGAGGGATATAATTATGAAAATCCATGGTGGCATTTTCAAAAAAAAATTTGCAAAACTTTGATGTGAAGTAGGTAAGGTTACCTACTTCACAAAGTAGGCTCCCTTTCCTCATATATATATATGAGTTATATGTGCCCCACCTTATTTTGGCAATTTTTTTTATTTTTTTGAAAAATAACACCATGTATATTCATCCCTATATCCCTCCTATATACCATTCGAATTTCATCAAAAACAGAGACTCCTACGGCCTCCATCCAGACAATCATTTTTTAACGGTAACGTATTTTTTTAAATCGACATCATCTCGATGGAGGCCATAGGAGTTTCTGTTTCTGACGAAATTCGAATGGCATATAGGAGGGATATAGAGATGAATATACACGTTGTTATTTTTTAAAAAAATAAAAAAATTTGACGAAAAATGTGGGCGGGGGCAGCCCCATTTTTTCCTATATATATATATATATATATATATATAGGAAAGGGAAGCTGCTCCATGGAGCAGCTAAGCTGGCTGCTCCACGGGGCAGTCCCCCCCCCCCCTTTTATTTTTTTTGAATTTTTTTTCATGTATCTTCATCTATATACCCCTCCTATATGTCATTCAAATTTTGTGAGAAATGGAGACTCCTAGGACCTCCATCTAGAATAGGTAATTTTTAACGGTCTGGAATTTGCTGTAAAGTACCTGTTCTAGATGGAGGTCATAGGAGTCTCTGTTTCTCACGAAATTTGAATGACATATAGGAGGGGTATATATATGAACATATATGAAAACAAATTTCAAAAAAAAAAATAAAAAAGGGGGGGGGGACTGCCCCGTGGAGCAGCCAGCTTAGCTGCTCCATGGAGCAGCTTCCCCGTCCTCATATATATATATATATATATATATATATATAGGGGTTGATGGGGCTGCCCCCTGGGGGCAGCCAACATGGCTGCCCCACCCCATTTTTGGGCAAAAAATTTATTTTTTTGAAAATATATCCCTCCTATATGCCATTCGAATTTCGTTAGAAACAGAGACTCCTACGGCCTCCATCCAGACAGGATCGATTTAAAAAATTTTGCGACCGTTAAAAAATGACGTTTGGATGGAGGCCGTAGGAGTCTCTATTTCTGAGGAAATTCGAATGACATATAGGATGGATATAGGGATGGATGTACATGGTGATATTTTCCCAAAAAATAATTTTTTTTTTGTGAAAAATGGGAGCCATGTTGGCTACCCCTAGAGGGCAGCCCCAATTTTCCATATATATATGGGTAAAATGGGGTTGTCCCCTTGAGGGGGAGCTAACTTGGCTTCCCTGCCTCATTTTCCTATTTTTTTTTTTGAAATTTTCTTATGTGAATATTCATCGTTATATACCTCTACTATGTTATTCAAATTTCGTGCGAAACAGAGACTATTACGGACTCCATCCAGACGAAGTCGTTTTTAGCAATTTTATTACAGTTAAAATAATGATTGTCTGAGTGGAGACCGTAAGAGTCTATTTTTCACACAAATTTTAATAACATAATATAGGGATGTAATGATTAATATTCACGGAAGAAATTTTCGAAAAAAAATAAAAAAATGGAAAAAAATGGAATGAGGGAGCCATAGCTCCACCATGGGGCCAACCCCATTAAACCCTACATATGTATGTATGTAGAGAGAGATTACACGTCTAAAAACCTTTTGCCAAAACATGAAGTGACTATTAAAACACAATCTTCTATAACGTATGCTTTCGCTGTCTTTTCTCAAACGTACAAAGAGAGATGATGCTTTTCAACATATCTATTAAGTTATCAATATACGTTAGAGTAACGAATGTCTTCCCACTATGCATCTTCAATTCCATGATGCCCAATGAAGTACACGTCATTTCCCATAATGGCATATCATTAATTGATTGTTCGGAATGAGGTGAACCAGTGTTTATTGTGTGTGATGTGGTCCAACACTTCGAGAATAGGAAGGATTTCTTATCAACTAACAAAGTCTATTCATTCATGTAGCTTAGGATTTCCTAGAAGCGTTTGTAGGAGTCATCTTTGAACAAAGCAAAAGCAATGAATGATCTTTGCCATCAAAATTTTCCTATATACTTTCTTATTTAGAGTTGATCGAACAAAAAGTATCTGGGCATTACTTTGATCATATATATGGAGATTAGATAGTCTATACTTTATCATTTAGAGGATCTCCAACTTCAATTACGTAGGACTCTTATATAACTGTGAAGCATATCATTAACCAGTAGAGTTGTGTGCTTATCATACCTTCACATCAATCATTATTATAGAATAACAAATATTGTCGTTCTTGTATAAGGCCTAACCTTTCAAGTTACCAAAGCAAAAGGAAATGATAAAGAAAGATTATAATAGAAAAACGTGGATTAAAATACATATTTGCCACATCTTAAGGATTTTATTATAAAGAACAAAATTATTAAATATGTATAATTTTACTTTTTATTATTCATGATTTTTTTAAAAATTATAAGAGTAAAAATAAAATAATTAATCTCAGTCTAATTTCTCTCACTTTGGACATTTAACAGTTGGACACTCAAAATCAGAGGACTAACTACTTTTAGCCGGTTCTTCTTTTGGCTTTGTCATCTGAGTTGAGATTTAAATTCTAAGATTTTGAAAGTTAAGTATCTAACATTAAATAACCCTCTCTAATTTGAAAGGTCACCACTATTTCAACCAACTAACCTTGACATATAATCTGACTTGTTGGCAATTTAATTGATTGTTATAACATCATTGGACTATTGTATAAGATTCGATTTTTCACTAGTAATCGACTTATTCTTATATCAATAAACTGATTGTTTCTTTCAACCAACTTGATGAATCTCCATTTTATCACCTTTGTTCTTTCATTTTGGCCTTTAAATCCTAACTAAATGCATGAATATATCATTATTTTGCATAAAATAAGATCTACTATTTATAGTGTAAATATTGTGTAAAATACTATATTTAAAGCTAAAATAAAATAATAAAGAAAATAAAATAAAAAATGAAATATCATAGGTATTGAATGATCCTAAACCTCGAGATCTAAGCATCATGATGACTGGATCGATAAGGAATAAAGCAGGGGAGATAAGGGCCAATAAATACAATAAAACCCTAATTCTAATTTATCAATAAATATACTTTGTGACCTATTTTATTATTTATTATTTACACTCCGAATCAATAAAATTTTTACATGAAAGCTTTATATAAAAATACAAATTTTATTTCACATAAAAATACTGAACAATGTGCCTTCTGCACTCAAAATAAAAAGCCAAAATCCAAACTTCACATACCTGTATCATCTCCATATGAACTTAAATTTTATCAAAATCATCTTTAATTTTATATAGGTTTTAATTAGATACTTAATAAAGTGGCTTCATTTAATTTAGATTTAAGATGTGAAAGTTAGGTTTTGGACCCCTATTGTACATTATACCAGAATATAATTATCATTTTATTCATTCGTCATATTTTTCATACTTCTATATTTTATAATTTTGTAAATATTATTTATATAATATATGTACATAAACAAACTAAAATAAAACAATTAAAAATACCTTAAAACAAATATGTATACTATAATACATAGATGAAAGGGATTTTTACACCCATAACCCTGAGTAATTTCGCAATAACATTCATAACCCTACATAATTGTGAATTACATGAGAAACCCTGAGTAATGCTTAACTCTTACATGACATAACCATGTATCATGTTTCGTTTGAGATGCCTGTTATGTTTGACGGTTCCTTTTAAAAAATACAAAGATGGCCCTAATATCCATTCTTATTTGCAACATATGCCATCGACACTTACCTCTCCTACGCACTCAAACGCCCCTCTGCCCCTGCCGAGCACCACCTCTGCCTCTCCTAGAGGCCATGCGTCGAGCGCCCTGGCACCGAGCTTCAGCAGTTGTCCGGGTCGCCTCGACGATAGGACCCTCACATTCGCGTGCATCTCCACCAACATCACCTCGATATCAGCCACAGCCCGCTCCTCGCTCTCCGGCGGGCACTCCTGCAAGTCGTGGAAGCACCGGTAGTGCGGGTATGTGAAGAACCATGCGAATGTTGGTGCACCAGACCCCGATACTGGAATCCCGTCCAGTTTTCTCCTATGTGATTCCACTGGAGGAGCTGCTCCAGTTCTTCACGTAATCTATGGCTCCACCCACAATGGAGGCTTGATCACTCCAAATCATCATTATTGCATATATTAATACACTGCTGAAATTACACAAGAGATTGATACATTGATATGATCAAAATAGTGCCCAAAATTCATGCAAAATCATATCATCAAATTATTACAGCCTCATTGTGACATACCCTATTGATGTATGAATCCGGCAGGATGGTCTTGAGCACATAACGCTGGTTGCGCTCCACTGCGATATGCGTCATTCGATGGCTCTCCACCTCCTCCTTGTTATTGATGCTCCTCATCCTTTGTCGCCTCTTCTTTCTCACTACCACCGGCTGCTTCGCACTAGGGGAGCTCTGCCGTGGCCAAAACCCACCCATGAGCGCCACGATATCGGGCACACAGACACTGCGACCATCGTCGAGGAGCGGTGGTTGTTGAGATGCAATCGAAGCCCCCCTCCCCCCGATCAACTGACCTGCATCCCCCCGCCCCAACCCGGCACATCCACCACCCCCCCTCCGACTGTCCGAAGCCCCCCTGACCCTGTCGACATACCACCCCCACCTGCCCCCCAACCCAGACCGTCCGAAGCCCTCCCCCCTTGCATCAACCGAACTGCATCCCCCCACCACCATCGCACACGACCATTTCTATGAGAACCACACCCCCACCCACCCCTCCTGAACGTGCCTCTATAGCCCCCCCCCTTCCTCGACTGTGTCTCTCAAGCACCCCAAGTCCTGTTGCTTTACTTCACCGCTCCTCTGCACCTGCCCGCCTGCAGGTCCCGCCGCAACCCTCCACCATCACCGAGTTGTCGCAGCCTATCATCATTGTTCCACGTGCAACATCCCCACTCTCGTCGTTTCCCCCAGCCAAAATTTAGAGTCACGATGGATGTAGGGGTTGGCTCGAGAGAAAGAGACAAGATACTTATTTTTTTATTTAGATTAAATTTCAGTCGTTAGATCGTTGATTGGTTAGATTAACTCAATCATCTAGTTGAGTTAACAAAGTAAAGTAACAGAAGGTTATAGGTGTAAGACGACATACTTATTCAGGGTCATGGGCGTAATTCACGACTATGTAGTGTTATGAATGTTATTGTGAAATTACTCAAAGTTATGGGTGTAAAAATCCCTAGATGAAATGTACTTACTTATAACTATATAATTAATATCTATAATTAATTAAGTGTACATTTCAACTTTGAAAAATATAGTATATATGTGTGTATTAAATAAGTTATAATTATATATATTATGTATATAAAATAATACAAAATATAAAATAAAAATAAAATACGTTATACATAGGTAAATATACATATAAATGTACATGTAAAAAACAACGTAACATAAATCAACTTGTAAAAATAAAATCAGATTAAAATACTATATAAAATAATAAAGATTTTTCTATGTTTAAATCAAAAATTAAATAAATCATTTACTATTTTATTTAGATTTATTTTTTAATTTACTTTCTATTTTGTCTTGTTGCGGCTTACGTGGACGAATCAGGTTGCGGTCTCAGTTAACCCGTCGGTCAGTTGAGCTCCCTGCAACCCTAGGTCATATAACCTCACTGACAGTGCAACTTCCCCGATTTTCCCACAATTTCCCTTGCATCCTTCCGACTTGATTCCTTATCCATTGTTGGTCAGTGATCTCCAGTCTTTCATGCCTCTTCGATTTCTCGATCGATGGATAACTACTACGTATAGGATTCTTCGTCAAAGGCACACCTGTATGTATATGTATCCTCCACCCTCTTTTGTTTGATTTTTATCCCATTTCCACTTCAAAATCCCTAATTTCTTTGGTCCCTAAGGTTGCTGGTGATAGAAGCTGCTTCGCCATAACACTTGGTGTTGAGGAAGAAGTCGGTAGGAGGGGATACGAGCATCGCTAGAGTAGCCCAGCGGAGCTCCACCCTGATTCCTGCGTTCATAGGTTGAACCTTAGTTTCTTTATCTCTTTCTACTCCTAGCATGATAGGTAGTCTAGTTTAGTATTTAATTTAGCTCGATTTTGCATTTTATTCCTCAAAAATCTAAAATTGAAGCTCATTGCAACTTCTACTCTGGTCTTTGTCCCGCTATTCTCTGACTGTTCCTCAACCCACCTAACACTCTTACCCTGTTCCTCTTCGAGTTCTGAACATCCCACGTGCTTCCATTCACCTCGGTCTTACTCAGATCGAGAAGTTAGCCCTCCTCCTCCGAGACTTCGTTCAAGGGCATAGCTGATGAATCTTCATTTCATCACCTTTATTCTTTTATTTTAGCCTTCGTTCCTTAGATAAATGCATGTAAATCTCATTATTTTATATAAATTAACATTTTATTATTTATTACATAATTATTGTATAAAATACATTATTTAAAGCTAAAATAAAAAGAAAAAAGAAAAAAAAGAAAAAGGAATAAAATGTCAAACCCTAAGCCTTGAGGCCTAAGCATCGTGGTTACTGGTCGACAAGGAATAAAGGGGGGATATAAGGGTCAAAAATATTATAAAAACCCTAATTATTTATTCTTCAATAAGGTATTTTTGGGAAATATTTTATTCTTTATTATTTTTACATCAAACTAATAAATGTTGTACATGAAAGTTGTAGATAATAATACACAAAAAAATACAAAATTGATTTCACACCAAAATAATATTGGTGTTCATTCTACACTTAGAATAAAAATCCAAAACCCAAACCTAAACTTCCCAGACTCGTATCTTCTCCACATAAACTCAAAATGCATCAAAACCTGGTTTAACTCTAAATAACTTTTTGTTAGCTATTTAGTGAACGCTTCATTTAATTTGCAATTAATATGCAAAAGTTAGGTTTTAGGTCCCTATTGTATAATATATTTGAATAAAATAATCATTTTATTTATTCTTTATATTTTTTTCATAATTTTGTATTTTTATAACTTTGTAAATATTATTTATAGTATGTAAACATGTTTATAATAACATGAAAAGAACTAAAAATAAACTAAAATAAATATGTGTATAAAATACATAGATGAACTACCTATAGTTATACTTATATGATAAATACATCTATTTATTTTATTATACAAATAACATCAGAAAAATACAATAATAATATAGTTTTATATATCTAAATAATTTATAAAAATATAAATTAAGTATGAAAAATAATAAAATTTAAAATACAAATTAAAACTAAAATATTCAAAACATAGGTCAATATACCTATAATTATATTCGTAAGTAGTAACTTGTAATAAATAACTCCATAAAAATAAATAAAAATATGAGTTAAATACTAAATAATATTATAATAATTTTTATTTTATAACATAAATTAATATATTCATTTAATTTTATTTATTGATTTTACTGATAATTTTCCTTGGGATTTTTCTGGTTGGTCTATGTGGACCAACCAGAGCACTCCCCATGTTGACCTAGATCAACACTCCGTCCCCTCTTCCACAAGTCACAACCCTATCAGAATCCGAATTTTCATAATTTTTCCACTTGATCTCATGATGCTCTAGCTAGGCGTGGTGCTCATTTCATGGAGATTAAACATCCTTGAATTACGCCCTAGCCAAAGATCAAATCGAGTGTCATTGACTCACTTGCAATCCTCGATCAAAGTTCATATCTTCAGCATCCTATAAGTAAGATCCTCTGGCCATTCTTTGATTCTTTGATCCTTCTTCGAGCCCTGAACCCCCATGCTTTATGTGTGTTCCCAATGATAGAGAGAGCATCCCTTAAGGCCGAGGTGATGCTAGGAGGAGAGGAGGTGGTCCAAGGTGGAGCTCCAGCGACACCTCTGCTCCCTAGTTCCCTAGTATGAGATGCACCCCTTTCATCCATTTTAGGTAGATTTATTTTATATTTTTCCATTCTTGCGTTCTATTTCATAGTTACATCTTAATCTTAGCCATAATTTCAAATCACCGATCGTCAGAGCTCATTGTTGCGACCATGTTTCATTATGAATCACACTCGTTCTGATCCATCCCAGTAAGTCCCAGACTTTCTTGATGGTGTCAATTGGTGCGAGATACTTCCCAGAAACTCTGATGATAATCAGCAAACCACCAGGTGGCCAGGACGAGGAGCTACACACAATCAAAGGAAGGATAGGGAAGTATTCTTCCATGTCCTTCCTCATACCTCTAGAGCCATTGGATGCCATGTGTGGCCCAGATCTAACCTGGGCCGTTGAGATGAGGTGAACCGGTGCCTCGCCCCCAACCATTGATCTAATTAAGTGGCGCCTACGTGGAGTCACCACAGTTGCTCTCTTCGGCCGATTAATGGGGCAATATCATTAATACCCCTCCAACTTTTTTATTTCATTTTGTAATCCAGTAAATATGCTTTGTAGTGTAAATAAATATGTTATTTTGCAGGGAAACCCTTGTCCTTTTATGTATTTATATTTGTTTCCATGCTAGTTCACTTCACGTGATCTGTCACGTGTGGTGGATGTTGGACATGCGAGCCCACGGTGAGCCAATATGCAATAAATGTTATTGCACATATCATTCCCTGATCTGAAATGAAGAATAAATAATTTGCATAATAGGTCCCTCTGTGCAATTAGGGTTATGTACCATGGCCATCTTGATGATCATATAGCTGTTGATTCATTAAATGGATCATAGAGGTTGGTGTTTGAATGAATATCTAAAGAGTTAGATAGATGATTCATCAAGCACCGTCAAATGATTATTAAGAGATGATCACCATCCTGAGTAGGAGATGTCAATCCTTTCTCACATAGGCTGATATCTGACTGACCTCTTGATGCAGGTCCTCTGCATGGGAATAGTGATTCCGAGGTGTTAGATTAGTTAGGTCAAAGGGTTGACTTAACGAGATTGAGATAACCTAAGCCCTATGTTGAATGTTGTCACAGCATAGGAACACATCCTCTGACAGGAGACCGATGTGTCACTATATGTCTGAGTGTGTACATTTGGCAGACCAATAGGTTGATGACCTAACCAAGGTCTATACACCGGTGCGGTGGTGTACATGTAAGGGTATATGAATAATACGATCTCTCAAAGGGATCATACAGTTTCACTTATGAACCGGAAGACATGAGCTCACTCATGAGGTATTGGGATCGATCAAATTCCATGCATGGTCGTCGTGCTTTGGAAGCATGACAAGAATTTGAAGGTATGATATATGCGTTGGGAAAGCATATGATCTATACTGATTCCCAATGACCAAGATTGAGAAACTTGGTGATTAAACCTTGAAAAAGACAATGTAAAATTGATCTACATCTTCAGGTTGATCATAGGTCTTCCAGTATGCAGGATGTACATGTATTGGGAATACCTGAAGGTGATGTGATCATAAATGATTGTATAACCATGATGCTTCCATTCCGAGGGAGTGATGAAACCGGTTTGGATTTTAGTGGATCCTCTCAGTAGAGAAGCAATCTGATCTTGGTCCAAGTGTTGGACATTGGTCTAAATGAGATTCAGATGCAATGAGAAGATTAGATTTGCGGTCTTGATTTAATCAAGCATCTGTGGGAGGTCTGTGAGATCTGAATTTGATATGAGATCTCAACATCCAAGTCACTATACGTGGAACAATACAATGACCATGTCCTTATCTCCAACTATCTGCAGAGAAAGCACATTGTTCTTGAAGGAGTTCAAGAATAATTCATTTGATAAATTATGTATCAAAGCAACAAGATGTTGATAATTAAATGATATTTAATTATCAAGAATAATATGAATAGGATTCATATTATGAGAATGATTATCCAAGATAATTAAATGGGATTTAATTATCAAAGGGAATACAGATTGTGGATAGTGCTATCCATAATATCTGTGTATATATTATAAATGTGATTTATAATATACTAGAGAGAGTACATTTGTAAATAGCATTTGTTAATTGTTAAAGTGAATTGAATTCACATTAAGCAATTAATTAGAAATGTAATTTACAATTTAGTTTGGACTGTGAATATGATTCACATATTTTCAATGGCATGACTGAAATATTCACAAATTAATTGGGAATTGATTTAGTGGATAATTTTGCAATAAATATGCACTAATTAATTAGGAATTAATTTAGTGGATAATATTGCAAATAAATAGGAGATAATAAGATAAAATAAAAATGGGGTAATTGGCCACCAAATGAGGTGGCGTACCCATGAATTAGTCATGGGTGACGCCCCATGTTTTTAGGTGGGCAATTATCCTCTTTTTAATAATTATCATATTATCTTGTGATAATTAATTTTATTGAATTAAATTATGTTGATGATAATGCAACATATATTTAACTTAATATAAATTAATATGTTGTTGTTTTTGAACAACAAAGATCATATCCATTGATTTAATACACATATCAATCTAACCATTAATTTTGTGCATGCCATGGATTGTGATCCATGGACTCCCAAACTAATATAAAAGGAGGGAAACCCTAGACTCTCAAGGAGACACATAAGAGTACACACCTACTCTCTCTCTCTCTTTCTCTCTCTCTTTCTCGTCCTCTCTCTCTCTCTCTCTCTGAGGTGGCCGTCTACCTTGTGCTTTGAGGGAAGAAGCAATCGTCTCCGCGCCGTTGTGATGTCGCTTCGATTGTTCATGGATCTCCATCGAAGGATTTTATTGGATGAAATTAGGAGATTCAAGGCTTGGATCTTCATCGAGGATTGCGGGAGGAACACGTCTTATCATCGCGCCCGCAAGTACCATCTTCGTAGATCAGACTTGAGTTAGGAGGATCTCTTGATTTAGATATCTTCTTATCGCAACCACACTTCAAGAGGTATTTCTAATACTTTGTGGTTTGATGAAACGATCCAAGAAATGTTCTTGTGATCATGTGGTTTCATCGTTTGATTCAAAATTTTTAAATTCCGCTGCATCTAGCGACTAGTGCGACTAGTCGCCCTGATCGCATGAGATGCTATCAACATGCTTCCGTGATGCGCTTGAGGATTCCTCGTATCCTTCAAGTGGTATCAGAGCCTTAGTCGGAAAAGGTTTTGGATACGATCCGTAAACCTAGGACAACTTGGGTTTGAAAAGGTTGCGAAAATTTTTACTGCATTTCAATTTTCGCTTCTCTATTTAAGTGAATTTTTCGGCACAGTTTAAATTGTTTAAACAAGAAATTTTCAATTGGATTTTGTTCCTCATTAAATAAGGAAACCATAGGATCTGAGTTTATGTAATTTGGATTTCATTTGCTCAACATATGACCCTTTGAATAAACATGTATTCACTGTTGCGGGAACTGCGAATCTAAACATGATTAATGAGTTAATTACTTTTTTTATGTGCCTCGAAATGCGTGGAATATCACTTGGATTCTTTCATAAATCAAATTAGAAATCTTAAAAAACTTATTTTGCGTAATTTAGATTTAAATTGATCAAGACAAGTTGATTTTAGTGAGGAGGATCAGTGCTTAAAATGGACGAATTTGATCATAAATCATATGATAGTCATTCACAAAAGTTGATGAAAATTAATTGTTAATTTTCTGAAATAATTAGTGATAAATATTTGTGAAATATTTAAAGAGATAATTATTTCATTGAATGACATTTCACTAACCAAGATGATAAGATATTTGATCTTGATCATTAATTGGTTGATATGAAATCATCAACAAACATTGTTTTCATGCAAAACCTTAGTTTTTCCTACAATAGTTGTAGGACAACTTTTACATGCAAAACCCTCTTGCTTAATAGGATTGGGGATTTGTTTAGCAAATCTCCTTATAATATTATCAAAATGGTTTTGATGAATAGTATATGGTATAATTTTGGTTGAAAAACCGATGAGCATCTCAAAGTACACAATGATCTATCTGGCATTATACTTTCCTGAGGTGGATATTGTGTCTAGTCGGGGAGCGTTTGGGTAGCCGTTTGCACCGGATGTCGTACGTCCCACTCCCGTCGGTAATGGTCATGACAGCGGGTAGGGACTCGATAATGCTGGAGAAGTCAAAGTGTATTTTTCAAATTATTAAAATTCGAATAATACGTATGTTGAGATTATACCTATTATTCAAGTAATAATCAAGTTTGTTGATTGATAATTGTATTGATAATTAATTTAATGTGATTAAATTGATTATATCCAATTAAAACACTCTATTATGAATGGATGTGTATTTCCCTTGGAAGAATTAATTATGTGAATATGATTCACGAAAATTAATTATTACAATTTGAATATGAGGTGGAGGATCACATAAGTGACATCCATGATCTCCCGTCAAGGCAAAGGATTCCGTAGCCAGATGTTGTATATAGGAGGCGCCTGTCTGAAGTGACAGATCCTGTATATGATTTATTTGGATCGGGTTCTTTGCTTCTCGAAAGAGTAAGGCCGTATACGTAGTGACCCCAATATCAGGTCTTCATATTTATTGGGGTGATATTGGATTGCGTATGACGAGTATTAAGCATGCTGACGATTGGTTCAATTAACAACGGGTCAACATCATCTTAGGGGTGGTGGGTTCGGGTGTTAAAGACCGAATTGGGAAATGCAAGTTGGACTTGCAAGGTGGAATGTGTTCCCGCTTCTCTTTATTCGAGTCACAGGTTCTCATATTATTGGGATGTGATAAGGATAGAAAGGACATCCCAGATCTTGCTAGAGACATAATGGTAAAAATATCTCTTACATTGAAGGTGATTAAGGGAATGAACTTTCATTGTTGACAAGGCAAGACAACTTTGATATAAAAAATCCTAAATCAAAGAAAAATATTTATATATAATATATATACCCTTATGTAAATTTCTTAATTCAGATAATCCTTCATTAAACCCACTCAGTGTTATACTCAATAATAACCAGTAAAATATCATGGATTGGACTCATGATCCAGATATTATACTTGAAATTGGACATATAATGTATGTGGTTGCAATGTGCAAGTTTCCTCAACATAATGAGGAATGGCAATTAAATAAGACAATAAGACATCACCTTAGGGTTTGTATGTCTCTATAGTCTTGATCTTTCATCGAGTGTACTTTGGAAGTGACATGTTGATGATGATCGTAATTGTCAAATTAATCTTTATAAAATCTAAGAAGATGTCCTGGCGTACATAGGTGCTCTAGACATTTAATCATGAATAGCGGTTCTCTGCATTATGCAGAATGGTGGATCGAAAGAGATGATGTATTCAAAATGTTTGAATACCTACCTGAACCCAAGAGTTAAGATGTATGTATATATGATGAGTGTCATCATTCTACTATCTATACTCAAGTCATTCATGAAGCTTCATAATAATCATTTTGTATGAATTTAATGAAGCATGTATAAATGTTGAAGTGCTCTTGTATTGAAATCTTTTGAATTCAACATATGAGATTCTTTGTCTTGAACAATGGTTGTTATAGATGAAGAGAGCACAGTGGAAGCGTGGGTCGACCCATGTGAGAAGGAAAGTCAAAGAGTTGATTGTACTTATGTGACTTACATGTGACATCCAAAGAGTTGGATGAATGCCAATACTGCAATAAGTTGATGTATTCATAATATGACTATCAAATATGTCTAAAATCCTTAGCGAAGGACTCAGATAGAGCATCGGAATAATCTACATATAATCATTGACTTTGACTTACTTATTTCATAAGATAAAGTCTGATAATTGTATCCTAATCTTCTAATGACACTTGCAATTGGTTGCACGTATATATTAGAAGATTAGAAATTTGATCTTAAGGTTTAATAGTCATCTACATGGATATTGATGTAATTGTTGCAGCAATCTCTGTTGGATAGATAGACTTCATATTCTCAGTGGGAGAGCCCTTAGTCTTGGAGAATGTCTCTTTGACCTAGATATTAGAATATACTCATTGTTTGTTTCTAAATGTTGGAAATAAACGTGAATTCTGAGATAGAACTATCATAAAGAGTTATGATGGATATATTCCATATAGTAATCTAACATCTAGTGGACTCCACAAAATTATAAAATTAATGAATGGTTCATTAAAATTTCTAATATTGAAAATTAAACCTTTAAAAGATCAATAGGAGGATGAAGATCATTTGGCAATGATCTGGCATCAAGTCTTGGACATTTATCTGTTGATTTGATCAATAGACTAGTAAGATATGAAACTTTAGAATGTCTAAAATTTCAAATCTTACATACTTGTGAATATAGTATTCAAAATAAAATGTCCAATACACCCTTCTCTTAGGAAAGGTGTAAGATGTCAAGGTATTCAGGGTCTCATACATATTGATGTATGTAGATCATCTATATCATAGTGAACATCATGGATATATGATATCTATTGATGATTATGTATGATATAAGATTTCTTCTCTTTACCTTAGAAACCTTTGAAATGATCAAAGATTTCACAATTTTGGTTTAGAACCAAAGTTTGAAGGCAGATTAAATGAATTTGATCTAACCAAGGTAGCAAGTACCTATTGGATGAATTCAAAGAATACCTTATGAAGATATTAATATCATTTCTATATCAATCCTCCTAACACACCTAGACTCAATGTAGTTGTAGGGAGATACAATTGGATCATGTGTGACATGATTTGATCAATGATGGATTTTAACATAATTGTCCCTTAGTTTCCAGGTATATATGTGTAGTGGAGACTACAATATATATCCTTAATAAGGTTCCAGGTATGTGAGCTGGAATGTAGCACTTGAGAGTGCTACTTCATTAGGAAAATATAGGATAGTATTGGATGCCTACTTTATAACCCTGAAATTCTTAAAAGATCTCATCTCTGAGGATGTGATTCTTAGAGGATGACTCTCTTGAGAATCAAAATGAAAATGAAGTGTAGAAACTCATTTAATATTGAGAAGATAATGAGACTCCTAAAATCAGGAACTAAAAGGACAATTAAAGGTGAAACACTAATACTTCTTCAAATGGGTTTGAAGATGTATTCCATGTGTCAGTTAAGTCTGACAATGATCGGACTTCATATGATGAAGCTCCTGAGGATCATGACATGGAAAGATGGATATTAGCAATAAAGTCTAAAGTATACTTCATATACAAATGTTGTATATGGACCCTCGAGGATCCACCTATAAGGGTTAGACCCATAAAGGTGTAAATGGATCTTCAAGAGAAAGGGAACCTGATGAGAAGGCAGAGACCTTCAAAGCACGGTTCGTAGCCATGAGCTACATACCGAAAGAGAAGACATTGTTTGCAATGAGACTTGCTCTTCGGTAATTATGCTTAAAATCATCAGAATATTGCTAACCTTATCTACACAACTTTACTATTGCATTTTCAAGATGTAATCAAGATTGCATTCCTCTAAGAATACCTCTCTGAGGATATTCACATGAAGTAGCCACAGGGCTTTATGATTGGGGAAAGTAAGGCATGAAAGCTAAAGAAATCCATCTATAGACTCAAATAAGCTTCTTGTTGTGGAACATAAGATTTAATGAAATTATAAATGTTATGATTTCAGATAGAATCTTGTTGAACCATATGAAACTTAGTGGGAGTGCCATTGTGTTCATCGTGCTAAATGTAGATAGTATCCTAATCATTTGGAATGATATAAGGATGATAATAAGTGTTTTATAATATGGCTATTACATACCTTGAGATATGATCTCAAAGATGCCTCTTGGATCTTAGTTCTGAAGGTGTTCAGAAGCAAAGAAAAGAGGGTATTGGGACTGTCACATTTGTAGTACACCTTGGACATGTTCCATTTTCTGGAAATTCCAAGAAAGGCTTTCTTACCTTAAGATTTGGTACTGACCTATCTAAAAGGATAACACCTCCAAGAGTTGAGGAAGTTTATGCTAAAACTGGTTGCCCTTTTGTGCATCAATTACAAGAAGCTGAAAGTATGCTAGATGTGTACAAAAGCCAGATGTCTACCATGCAGTGGGAGTGGTAAACTATTACTAATCCTACTATGGAGATAGAACACTTGATTGCAGTAATAACAATATCTTCAAAGATGACAAGGCTTTAGAGATGGTGATCTCTAAGTCTTTACTTCAAGAAATTAAGACTTTATAGATGGAGATCTAAAAGGTCTTAATTGTGAATACCTTAGGTGATAGAGATCTCCAGGAATAACAGTATTCTGATAAGGATAATAGAAATTACAGACTGGTTATAATAATAATTTTTGAGCTATAGTGTCAAGGACACTATGACTGACAAGATTGAGTATTGGTTGCATTAGATGCTACATTCACATTAGATGTGAGCACTGTTACTGGGGATATGCAAGTGGCATAAAAGGACTTCGCGTAGTCTCGTGGGAATAGAGTGATTGATCAGCTTACCAATCTATTTTCTAAATAGCCTATGATTGTCACATGAGTGTGGATTTAAATGATTAGCCCATTAATTGCTCTTTGGGCTAGCGGGAGATTATTGGACATGCGAGCCTACGACGAGCCATTATGCAATAAATGTTATTGCACATATCATTCCCTGATCTGAAATGAAGAATAAATAATTTGCATAATAGGTCCCTCTGTACAATTAGGGTTATGTACCATGGCCATCTTGATGATCATATAGCTGTTTATTCATTAAATGAATCATAGAGGATGGTGTTTGGATGAATATCTAAAGTGTTAGATAGAGGACTCATCAAGCTCCGTCAAATGATTATTAAGAGATGATCTTCAGCCTGAGTAGGAGATGGCAATCCTTTCTCACATAGGCTGATATCTGACCGACCTCTTGATGCAGGTCCTCTGCATGGGAATAGTGATTCGGAGGTGCCAGATTAGTTTTAAAGTGTTGACTTAACGAGATCGAGATAACCTAAGTCCTATGTTGAATGCTGTCACAGCATAGGCACGCATCCTCTGACCGAAGAGAGATGTGTTACTATATGTTTGAGTGTGTACATTTGGCATACCAATAGGTTGATGACCTAACCAAGGTCTATACACCGGCGCGCTGGTGTGCATGTAAGGGCATATGAGTAATACAGTCTCTCAAAGGGATCATACAGGTTCACTTATGAACCAGAAGATATGAGCTCACTCATGAGGTATTGGGACTGATCATGCATGGTCGTCGTGCTTTGGAAGAATGACAAGAATTTGAAGGTATGATATATTCTTTGGGAAAGCATATGATCGATACCGATTCCCAATGACCAATATTGAGAAACATGGTGATTAAACCTTGAAGAAGACAGTGTAAAAGTTTATCTACATCTTCAGGTTGATCATAGGTCTTCCACTGTGCAGGATGTACAGGTATTGGGAATACCTGAGGGTGATGTGATCATAAACGATTGTATAACCATGACGCTTACATTCCGAGGGAGTGATGAAACAGGTTTGGATTTTAGTGGCTCCTCTCAGTAGAGAAGCAATCTGATCTTAGTCCAAGTGTTGGACATTGGTCTAAATGAGATTCAGATGTAATGAGAAGATTGGATTTGCGGTCTTGATTTAATCAAGCATCTGTGGGAGGTCTGTGAGATCTGGATTTGAGATGAGATCTCAACATCCAAGTCACTATAAGTGGAACAATACAATCGCCATGTCCTTATCTCCAAGTATCTGCGGAGAAAGCACATTGTTGTTGAAGGAGTTCAAGAATAATTCATTTGATGAATTATGTATCCAAGCAACAAGGTGTTAATAATTAAACGAGATTTAAATATCAAGAATAATATGAATAGGATTCATATTATGAGAATGATTATACAAGATAATTAAATGGGATTTAATTATCAAAGGGAACACAGATTGTGGATAGTGTTATCCATAATATCTGTGTATATATTATAAATGTGATTTATAATATATTAGAGAGAGAGAGAGAGCACCTTTGTAAATAGCATTTGTTAATTGTTAATGTGAATTGGATTCACATTAAGCAATTAATTGGAAATATAATTTACAATTTAGTTTGGTCTGTGAATATGATTCACATATTTTCAATGACATGACTGAAATATTCACAAATTAATTGGGAATTAATTTAGTGGATAATTTTGCAATAAATATGCACTAATTAATTGGAAATTAATTTAGTGGATAACATTGCAAATAAATAGAAGATAATAAGATAAAAT
Organism: Ottelia alismoides; assembly: GCA_037367405.1. Lineage (NCBI taxonomy): Eukaryota > Viridiplantae > Streptophyta > Magnoliopsida > Alismatales > Hydrocharitaceae > Ottelia > Ottelia alismoides. The sequence goes on along the minus strand of JAZKJV010010006.1, from coordinate 335,304 downwards.
AAAAATGGGATAATTGGCCACCAAATGAGGTGGCGTCACCCATGAATTAGTCATGGGTGACACTTCTTGTTTTTAGATGGGCAATTATCCTCTTTTTAATAATTATCATATTATCTTGTGATAATTAATTTTATTTAATTAAATTATGTTGATAATAATGCAACATATATTTAATTTAATATAAATTAATATATTGTTGTTCTTGAACAACAAAGATCATATCCATTGATTTAATACACATATCAATCTAACCATTGATTTTGTGTATGCTATGAATTGTAATCCATGGACTCCCAAACTAATATAAAAGGAGGGCAACCCTAGACTCTCAACGAGACACATAAGAGTACACACCTACTCTCTCTCTCATTCTCATCCTCTCTCTCTCTCTCTCAGGTGGTTGTCCACTTTGTGCTTTGAGGGAAGAAGCAATCATCTCCACGCCGTTGTGTTGTCGCTTCGATTGCCCGTGGATCTCCATCGACGGATTTCTTTGGACGAAATCAGGAGATTCAAGGCTTGGATCTTCATCGAGGTTTGCGGGAGGAACACGTCTCATCATCGCACTCGCGAGTGCCATCTTTGCAGATGGGACTTGAGTCAGGAGGATCTCTTGCTTTAGAGATCTTGTGATCGCAACCACGCTTCAAGAGGTATTTCTAATACTTTGTGGTTTGATGAAACGATCCAAGAAATGTTCTTGTGATCATGTGGTTCCATCGTTTGATTTAAAATTTTTAAATTCCGCTGCATCTAGCGACTAGTGCAACTAGTCGCCCCGATCGCATGAGATGCGATCAACATGCTTCCGTGATGCGTTTGAGGATTCCTCGTATCCTTTAGTGGACATTTTGCCAACATACCCCTGTGGGTTTTTGTATTTGGAATAAGCCCAATTTTTGTATATTCAGTGTTAAATTTTGTGGATAACTTGTAAATAGGACCTGAAACTTTTTGTAAATTACATGCAAGCCCCTACCAAGTGCATATAATATAAATATTCATGGATAAATTGTAAGTGTGTCCCCTAGATTTTGTTTAAGGTTCATAAATGCATGGAAATTTATTTTTATTTGCAAATTGGTCCATGTGAGCTTATTCATTTTTTTCATATTTGTTCATTTTTAAAATATCATTTGTACTCCAAATATTATGCAAAAATTTGATAAGGTACATGGTTACATGTTCTTTCACGCTACATTTTATGAATTTTATGGACATTTCCTATTTATTAAAAATAAAAATAGCATATTTTATCCTTGTATGTGCTTAAAATTCAAAGAAATTATAAAACCGTACTGAAAAATTCCAAAAAAATTAGCATTAGTTTATTATTGTATTTTGTATTCCCAGAGCAAAAAATCCCTAAAATATAAAAAGAAAACAACTAAAAAAATAAAAAGCTCCAAAATCCTTATAAAAATTCTAGAAACCTTTTAAATTATTATATACTATCTATGAAAATAGTTTTAGAAAATTTTGACTATATTTTAGTATCTTTAAATTCCAAAATAATTCGACCTATTTATTAAGTCCCTGGTTTATGTTGTTGGACTTTAAAAATAACAAAAAATAGCAAAAATATCTGAAAAATTATAAAAAAATAGTAGAAAAATATTAAAAAATCCAAAAATATTACAATTTTGATTATTTTTAGCTATTTTTATAATTATATTGCTCTATATTGTATTATATGCATATATATGTATATATTATTTATATTATTATTAGTTATTATAAATATCTTATTAATATTTTTTTAAAAGATATATATATATATATATATATATATATATATATTTGTTTTTACGTGACTATACTTATTAATGAATTCTGATTTTTGTATATTTATTATATATATCATATATAGACCTTATATCCTATATAATATATTATATTTATATTTATATACTCTTACATATATATATATATAATATTATATAATATTTAAATTAAAAAGAAATGAAAAATCAGAAAACTTAGAAAATAAAAATTAAAAAAATAAAAATAAAAGTCAAATAAAATTTTAAAAAACAGAAAACCCACATAAAGAGACTAAAAGGACACTTGTGTACATAATTCATTTTGATCAGCTGTAATCAATATGCTACCTTGCTTGCTCTAAATATCTTATTAATATTTTTTTAAAAAAGATACATATATATGTATGTATTTACGTGACTATACTTATTAATGAATTCTGATTTTTGTATATTTATTATATATATCATATATAGACCTTATATCCTATATAATATCTTATATTTATATTTATATACTCTTACATATATATAATATTATATAATATTTAAATTAAAAAGAAATGAAAAATCAGAAAACTTAGAAAATAAAAATTAAAAAAATAAAAATGATAGTCAAATAAAAAATTAAAAACAAAAAACCCACATAAAGAGACTAAAAGGACACTTGTGTACATAATTCATTTTGATTAGCTATAATCAATATGCTACCTTGCTTGCTCTCAGTGGTTCAACCTCTACATACTTACACATTATACACTCTTGTTTTTAGAGTAAAATAATTTGTACTTCACATTTTTTATCCATTGATAATTCATATGTTGTGGGTATTTGTTGCTTAGTTCATTGATCTTCGAGAGCTGTTATTGCGGCGACTTAGTGGTCCTGCCTTGTGTCGAATACAAGACAATCTCTCGGACATTTCTGAGCTAATCAAATGGCGTCATTGCAGGGGGAGCAACGTGTTGTAGCCTAATTTGTACATAATTATCTTTTCTTTTATTTGCTTATACATATTTTGCTATCCTTTTATGACTTGTACATATTTTAGTTATCATTCCTTTGTACACATTATTTGCTTATCTATGCTAATACCTCTCTTTGTGATGTTTGATGCGAGGGCCCACTGCACGAGGATGACTTCTTAGGGAATCGATGCATCCAAGCTTGGTGGAGACTGACCTTCTTAACCTGACCAGTAGGAGAGGTAGCAAGAATAGCAATGAGAACACTTAGCATACTTCGGATTTTATTTCATTTTTGGTGAAAGAGTGATTTATTATTCATTATTGATTGTAATACTTTTTAGACTTGGATACTATTTCACCAACGAGGTCCGTTGCCGGGGTGTCTGTTCACCTGAGGGCCTCGTCGTGATTTTTCAAGTTTTAATTGCTTTTCTTTTATTTGTTTTCCGATGTTTGAGTTTTCTACCTTTGTTTCTATTTGTTTAGTGTGTATGGAGCCCCTAGATTTTAGGACTGCTTGTATTGGTAATTAGGTTGAAACTCTAACAAGAATCATGTTTCTATAGTCTTTTACATTTTGATCTAGTTAAATTAATAATTATCAATTATTTGGAATTGAATCCACGCATTGAGAAAGGTACTATACATCACTGGCAAGACCCATTGTGGTGGGCACCAAGGTATCTCCAAGACCGGACTCTCAGGTTCATTTCTGAATAATTATCATTTGGTTCTTCACATTTAATAGTAGTTTATGTTTAGGGAGATTTTGTTGATTGCACATCACCGGGTAGATAGGTTTAAAATTTATTTTTTACATACCACATGGAGAGAGCTGTGAAGCATTGTAAGTCCTCTAACTATGCATGCATCATTAGATTCTATGATAAGATCTCCATCATTGAATCGACATGCATGGCTTATTTGCTATCTCCCTCAAATTTTGAGCACCTAAGACTTAAATGAAAATTCACAAAATCATTAAGTGCTTGTATGCAAAATATTTAGAAAAAGTGAAAACCCAAAAAAACTAAAACAAGGGGACTATTAAATAAACTTTAACCTTAATTAAAATATGTAATGGACTTCATTGTTTTGGGTTCATAAATCCCTCATTGTTTCAGTTACCTTATAAGGGGACCAAAACCCCTCCCATGAGCAAGGCGTGATCCACTAAGGATTAAAACCAAAAACTCAGTTTGCAATTGCCTTGTGTATCACCTAGATTTCCGAAGTATTGGCACTTGTATCGTACATGGATGAGTAGGAAATAGTCAATGATGATGCTCTAGCATTGTGTAGAATATCAACCTTGTATGAAGTACTAATCTTAGGTCATGCCCTCATGGGGTGTCTGTCTCATTGTCTCACGTCAGAGTAGGGCCATGCACGCTCATAGGTGATTTCATTACGAGCATGATCCGAAGTAGTGGTTTTGCATATCGGCTTTCTCTCTCTCATTCTTTGGCTGAGTAGGGATCCACAAAGGGTTACAAGGACATCAAAAAGTGCAAACTACATGTTACAAAGGATGAGGACAACTATGGGATACGTTTCCAATAGCACTCTCTCCTATATGCTTAGCATCTAAGGACTTGCTAAAAGATATATCTGGAATAGCAACTCTAAAATGAAAAGATAAAAATAGCAGATCCCTTACGACTTCACAATGTAGAGTTGGTGAACCCCATTTTGTATTGTGCATTGTATGGATTTAGATTAAAGATCAAAGATCAAGTCCTGCACACTTATGCAAATTTTGTCTTACGTGTTTCCTCTTTGACCCCATGCTTGCTTTGAGCCTTTCTACTGTTTTACATTCCTTTTATTTCTCATTGACCATCATATACTTCCTACTTCATCGATGTTTCTTTTCTTCTACGATGTTGATCCATGGATAGTCCAGTCGGGATTTCTCCGACACCTACGTCGATACCATGGACTCAGCATCCTCAATAAATTCGAGGTAATTCCCAAGAACCCAGTTCATACCTTATGAACTGATCTTCAAACTCCTTATATTCCTTCCACTCTCTTTATTTCTTAATAAACAAGGACCAATAATGTCCCATTTTCACTCATTGCGAATGGAGGTCGATTTCAGTCTACATCTTTTACTCCATTCACAATTATCTGGGATTGACCTTAATCTCAAAATCATGATTTTAGCTGGTATTCAATTTTACAATGGTATTGTTGGGATACCTCTTGCATTGTAGATAGAAGTCAGTCTGGGATCTCAATCTTAAGTTCATTTCATCATATCCAGACCCAGAGATGGCTCCTCAGGGCAAAGGAAAAGGGACAGGGCAGCAGCCTCCCTGATAGAGCAGGTCCAAGTGCCCGATCAGATGCTTCCATCAAAGCCATCCAGCAATAGGTAACTGAGCAAGCACTAGTGCAGACCACATTCCAAGACATCATGAATGATATGAGGAACAGACCCATAGGAGGAGGAGAGGATGAAAGACCCCATGATGATTAAGAAGAAGAACAAGGATCTGAGATTCCTAAGCTCACGCTCAAACAGACTTATAATCCCGGAGACAACTAGATGATCAACTGATTCTCATCCCCCGATGCATGCTCATTTGGAGATCAAGCCTCATCTCCTTGCTCTTCTTCCCACATTTCATGGAAACACCAATGAGGAACCATACATTCACCTGCAACAGTTTGCATGCATCCGTGGAACAACGCACTAGCCTAACATCCTGTTAGGTGTAGTCAAGGTGGCCATGTTTCCCTTCAGTCTCCAAGATAAGGCCCTCTACTGGGCCAACCATATAGGCAAGGTCGTGATGACCTAGGAGAATCTCAAGTATGCATTCCTCCACAATTTCTACCCTCTCAGCCAGCTCAACCAAATGCGAGCCCAAATTAGCATCTTCTCCCAGGCTACCCATGAGTTTATTCATGAAGGATGAGATATATTCAAAGATATGTAGGAGAAATGCTACCACCATGCCATACCAAAGACCAATTTGGTCCAACACTTCTTTGGGGGATAGACTACATAAAGTCAGAGGCTAATTGATGCAACATGTGGTGGATCACAGTTTAACAAGGATGAAGACATTGTTTGGCAGATATTTGAGGAGATGGTCGAAGGAGAGGCCTCCCTTTCTTCATCTCGAGCATACTAGAGGCAGTCTCAGATCCTCAACACGCATGTCCATATGGCAACGTCCTAGTATGTGGACATAGATGAAAGCTCCAACCTCGCCATCATTGGGGGATATATATCCAAAGTGAACATCATTGAAAAGAGACCACAAGATTTGGAGAAATTAGAAGTGATCGAACAAAATACACAGAATCTGGACAAATTGGATCAAATCACCAAGCAACTGGAGTTTTTGGTGACTACGGTCAATGCCTCCCAGAAGGTGACCCCACCGTCCGAGAATCCCACTGGGAAGAAAGAAGAGCATGTGTATTACGTGTAGACCCTCGACCATGCACCACAGTAGTAGCAGTTGGTGGTATGCCAACTAGAGCCCCATCCTTCTTATGATGCATTCTCTCCTCCACCACCTCTCATTTAAGAGGTGAATGGAGTTGGGTCCATGAAAAGCAGCAGGCCCATCTAGGCAAACCTCAACAGGGTCAGCCTGCAAATTCTCATCCATCCCTTAGCATCATGGAGGGAGATTTGTCTAGTCCTCTCAACCTCAGTAACACCAATCTATATATTATCACAATAATTGGAGATAGAGTCAGCAGTATCAATAGCCTCGTATGTGGTTGTACCTCATCATCAGTACCCTCCTCCTCACTACCAGAGTCACTATTAGCTTTCTCCACTTCAGCGGCACTATTATCATCACCAATCCCAACCTTCGCACCATCATCCATAACATGGTCAGCATGCCGAACCGTATCACAATATTAGCTTCCTCCACTTCATCAGCACTATTATCACACCAGCCATGGAGGAGCTAGCCCCAATAGTAGATCCAACACCAGCCGATGAAGTAGAGACCACGACTTTTGGACGTCCACCCCATGCTCAAGATTGTACACCTTCTCTAGTCTGGTTGTACAAATGTTGTGGACATGAATTCTAATGTAATTAAGAACAATAATTTTGATTTCAGTTCTGTACATATCCCTTTTCTTGATGCAATTGAAAAATCCGAAACAAATGCAAAGCGAAAAAATGCATTACCTGATCCAAGTGTTGTGGAAATAAAAAAAATTGATTGTTGAAATACCTTTTATGAAAACCATAAAATATATAGTTGTTGTGATGAAGGGATTGAAGTAAGTGTGTACAAAAAAACGTTCGTCAAATCATAATAACAGACATCGGCTAGTTGAAAAGCACATCCTCACCATGGCTACAATAACAACAATAAGCAATCTCCTGAAAAAGAAGCTAGACAAAGGGGTACATTTAATTAGATGCGAGATTTTTGATCAGATCTTCAAGAGAACCCTCCTTGATAGCATCTCTTTCATCAACCTCATGCCTACCTCATTGATCATAGAATTTGGTTGGGACCGCTCAATCGACACACATGATCCTTCAGTTCACTGATCGATCAATCAAGCGACCTTGAGGTTTTTGGAGGACATTGTCGTAAGGATGCATGACATGTAGTTTATTGTAGATTCTGTAGTCCTTGGTATGGATTCTCCTACACCATTACTCCAAACCCCAATTATTCCTTACTGGCCATTCCTACGAACTATAGAGGCAGTGGTTGAAAATGGGTATGGGAAGATCACATTCTGCTTGAGCAGCAACAAAGTAACAATGGATATGGTCAGTGAACCAAAAGTCATGTCTGATAAAGTTCAAGTAGAAATATTTGAAGTAGACTATGACTTTATTGCAAAAATTAGGGATGAATAACTTTCTTTGAATGACATATGGTTCAAGAAGTCCTCTCTCCAAAGTAGGACCTAGAAAGCATAGTCAATACATGCTTTGATGTTAACTGGGAGGCAGATTCTTACTTGGTGATGGGCCTTTTTGAGGCATAAGATTCATGCCAGTCCGAATAAAACAAATTAATTGAAGATTTGTTTAGCACATTATCAACAAAGACAATAATAATCGAGGTGAGCAGTACCTCTGAAATCATGGCAGATCATCCACCTACCAGTTTAGTTTCTAAAGTGACCGAGAAGCTAGCTATATCAGAACCAGAGTTAAAGCGACTTTTGGCAGGCATCAAGTACGCTTTCCTTGCATGTGCAAAAAATGTATCTGATCATCGTCAGCAGCAGGCCAACCCCAAATCAAGAATCTTGAGTTCTCAAGGTTTTAGAGAAAGACCACTAGGCACTTGGTTGGCACGTATCAGACCTCTGCAGGATAAATCCTACTCTGTGTTCACACCACATCTATTTGGAAGATGATACCATGCCATCCTTAGAATTTCAAAGGAGACTGAACCCTAACTTGTGGGACATCATAATGAAGGAAATCACAAAATGGTGTGATGCATGATTCATTTATCCTATCTCTGACTCCAAATGGGTGAGTCCTTGAATGTAGTTTCGAAGAAATTAGGGCTTACCGTGGTTACAAGTGAAAGAGGAGAGGAGATTTATACTTGGGTACCAATATCCTAGCATGTGTGTTGATTACCACTACCTCAATACCGCAAAAAAGAATGACAGCTTCCCCTTGCCGTTTATTGATCAAGTTTTGGAAAGATTGGCCGACAAGAGTTCTGCTTTTTAGATGGGTACTCCAGATACAACCAAGTGGCAATTGCTCTAAAGGACCAAGAGAAGACTACCTTCACTTGCCCATTTGACACTTATTCATTCAAAAGAATGCCCTTTTGTTTGTGCAATTCACCTTCCACATTCCGTAAATGCATGCTTGCAGTTTTCACCGATATGGTTGGCAGTTTTCTCGAGGTGTTCATGGATGACTTCTCCATCTATGGTTATAACTTTGACTCTTGTCTTGAGCACCTAAACCGAGTGATTTAGAAATGCCAGAAGTCAACCTTGTAGTATCTTAGGAAAAGAGCAACTTTATGGTCTGGGCCATGTCGTCTCCAAGCATGGCATGAAAGTCAACCCAGTAAAGGAGGATGTTATTGCTAATCTTGAGCCACCTCCAAATGTTAGAAATGTGAGATCACTCCTTTGGCATGTGGGTTTCTACATATGATTCATCAAAGATTTCAGTCGCATCGCCCGAACTCTAACTGAATTACTGTGAAAGGAGACCGAGTTTAATGTTTATCAATAGGTTCGCCTTTCTTTTGATCATATGAAGGAGCTAATCACTCAAGATCATGTACTATAGCTGTCAGATTGGTCTCTACCATTTAATATCATGACAGATGCATCATATCTTGTAGTTGGAGTTGTGTTAGGGCAATGGAAAGACAACATGCCCTATGTCATTCACTACGCCAGCAAGAGATTAGAAGAAGCACAGAAAAACTATAATGTTATAGAGAAAAAGTTGCTATACGTGGTTTTCACCCTCAAGAAGTTCAGATCCTATCTTCTTGGATCTAAAGTCACCATCTACACCGATGACTCTGCTACTAGTATCTATAGTAAAAGAAGAATACAAAGTCCAAATTTATCATATAGATCCTTCTCCTTCAAGAGTTCGACTTGGAAATCAAGGATAAACTTGCAATTCAAAATGTGGTGGCAGATCACCTCTCCAGAATTGAGCATCAAGAACCACCACTGAGAAGTGCACCCATCACAGATACCTTTCCTGACGAGTTGATTTTTGTCGTAGATTCTCACCCTTGGTATGTTGATGTTGTGATTACCTCATCTCAGGTGTAGTCCCACAAGATTGGACAAATATCAAAAAGTATAAGTTTTTGTCCCAAGTCCATTTCTACCAATGGGAAGACCCTCTCTTATTCTGTAAAGGAGCAGACAACATTTGGTGTCGGTGTATACCTCAGGCTGAGCATCAATGTGTCCTCTAGCATTATTATTCTCTTGAATCTGGTGGACGCAACTCTAGGGACAGAACGATAGCGGAAGTATTGCAGTATGGCCTCTGATGGCCTTCATTATTTAAGGAAGTAGTAGTGTATGTAAAAGGATGCACTGACTGTCAAAGAATGGGAGGAACCCTTATAGCCAAAGACGTTATGCCCCTGAAATTCATTCAGATTTCAGATGCATTTGATGCTTTGGGCATCGATTTCATGGGGACCTTTCCCAACAGTCAGGGGATCTGAATATATCCTTCTTACTATTAATTACGTAAGTCAATGGGTAGAAGATATCCCTGCCTGAGTCACAGAGAGACGTACAATTTGTTAGAATATGAAAGAGAACATCATTTTATAGTTCGGGATATCGAGAATTCTCGTATCAGAAGGGGATAGTCACTTCATAAACAAATAGGTCAGAAAAGTAATGAAGGAGCATGTCATCAAGAATAGAGTGACATCTCCTTATCATCCTCAGACTAATGGCATGGCAAAGATATCAAATAGAGAAATCAAGACAATCTTGTAGAATTTTGTGAAGCTAGATAGAAAAAACTATTCACAACTCTTGGACTCCATCCTTTGGGCATATATAACTACTTACAAGTCTTCCTTGGGCATGTTGCCCTATCATCTTGTATATTGAAAGTCGTGCCATCTACCAATCAAGCTAATTCGTAAATCATATGGGTACTTAGCATTTGCAATTTGTACTCATACAAAGTGGTCAAAAAGTGATCTGAACAGACACTTAGAATTCTAAGATTATGCTTATGATAAATACTTATGACACGCTTACAAGAAGCTCATGCAATCATCAGTGAACCCCTAGGTGGTTAGGTTGAGGAGCTATGCACGATCAAAGGAAGGATAGGGGAGTGTTCTTCCCTGTTCTTCCTCATACCTCTAGAGCCATTGGATGCCATGCGAGGCCCAGATCTAACCTTGGTTGTTGAGATGAGACGAACCAGTACCTCACTCCTGGCCATTGATTGAGTTAAGCAACACCTACATGGCGCCCCCACAACTGCTCTCTTCCGCCGATGAATGGGGTAATATTGCCAATACCCCTCTGTCTTTTTTATTTCATTTTTATTCTTGTAAATAAACTTCACAGTATAAATAAATGTGGTTATTTTGAATGGAATCCATTGTCCTTTTATGTATTTACATCTATGTTCATGCCACCTCACCTCAGGGGGGGCCCATGTGAGCTGGGCATTTTACAACATACCCCTATGGGTTTTTGTATTTGTAATAAGACAAAAAGTTTGTATATTCAATGTTAAATATTGTGGATAATATCTAAAGAGGACTTGGATCTTTTTTGTAAATTCCACTTATGCCCCTACCGAGCACATATAATGTAAATATTGGTGGATAAATTGCAAGCATACCTCTGGATTCTGTTTTAGGGTTCACAAATGCATGGAAATAGATTTTTATTTGCAAATTGGTCCCTACTAGCTTATTCGTTTTTGTGCATATTTGTTTAGTTTTCATAAATAACATCCATTCTCCAAAAATTATGCAAAAATAGGATAAGGTACATGGATGCATGTTCTTTCATGCTGCATATTTAGTTTTACATTTTATGCACATTTACTATATATTAAAAATAAAAGATCATATTTTATCCCTATTTGCATTTAAATTCCAAAAAAATTATAAAATTGTACTAAAATATTCCCAAAAATTAGTGTCAGTTTATTATTGTATTTTGTAACCCAAGAGAAAAACTCCCTCAAAATAGAAAAAGAAAAAAAACTAAAAATCAAAAAACTCCAAAATTCTTATAAAAATTCTAAAAACTCTTTTAAAAATCCTAAAATATTATTTATATCTTACTTTTATTTTTATTATATATCTTCTATTAAAAATGGTGGAAAATTGACTTTATTTATTCTTTTAAATTCCAAAACAATTCGACCTAATTATTAAGTACCTGATTTTGTATGTTTCAGAATTTAAAAATACCTAAAAATTAAAAAGATCTGAAAAATCACAAAAGCAATAGAAAACTATAAAAACACCAAAAACATTTTTTTGCAAGTTTTGATTATTTTTAGCAATTTTTATAGTACTCTATGTTATATTATATACCTATATATACATATATATAGTTTATATTATTATTAATTATTATAAATACCTTATTAAAAAAGCCTTAATATATATAGAAGAGTATATTTTAATATTTTCTAATTTTTATGGTTATCATATATATAAACCTTATATCATATTTACAATATCATATGTATATATATTCTTTTATATATATCTATGTAATAATATATAATATTTAAATTAAAAAGGAATAAAAATAAAAAAATAAAAAAATTTTAAAAAAATAAAAATAGAAATCAAATAAAAATTTAAAAACCAAAAAACCCATAGAAAAGAGACTGAAAGGACACTTGTGTACATAATTCATTTTGATTAGAAATGATCATTAGAATACCTTGCTCTCAGTGGTCCGACCTCTACATGATTACACATTACACCCTTGTTTGTACAGTAAAATAAATTGTACTCACATTTTTGTCATTCATTGATAATTCATTTGTTGTGGGTACTTGTTGCTTAGTCCATTGATCTTCGAGAGTTGTCATCACATCGACTTAGTGGTCTCGCTTTGTATGGACCACAAGACAACCCCTCAGATGTTTCTAGTCAATCAGTTGCCTAACCTCATCCTCACTCATTTCTACTCGATACTACCTCTTGCACCTTGATTTTTCTTTGTTCTAGATAACTCTACAAGTTATAGACCCCTCTTGGGTCGAATTTTGTCCTAGTTCAAGTCCTTGGAGCTTCGATTCTTCCTACACCCATAGGGCTCACTCCGGTGACCCTCAGACATGTCTACAGCCTACATCCAACGTGAAAAACTTCCAGCTCCATTTTGCGACACTTGGGAAGCTTCCAGGTAGTTGAAGCTACGCGTTTGAGCCGATCGAATGAGCCAGCACACCTTATTCATCCATATTCTTCCAGAAGAGCAGGGACCGTCCGATCAATGAGCATCTCCTGATTATCCCTTGTTGGATTCGTGTGTCATCTGATGTTTGATCGACAGCTAAGTTCTAATCGTGACCCTTCATTAGCGAAGGGTATCCACTGTCGAGGAGCTGCCATGTGTCTAAGTGGATCGCATCCGACTGTCCGCCAACGCCTCTAAGGGGTAATTTTTCTAAATACCCCCTCTTTTTCCATATCTCATTTTTAATTCATGAAATATAGTTTACTGAGTAAATCTTTAGGTTATTTTGCAAGCTACCCCCTATAGTCCTTTTATTTTCTCCTCGGTCCCTTTCCACATCACCTCACGTACCCATACACATGAGGTGGTGGGATTTTTGCAGGGACCCTAGGTACTTGTAGTCAAGTAACTTTGAGATTCAGTTCAATTTTTTTGGAACTTTGCATGCATGCCTTACAATGTTTTATAATTTACATTTATATCTATACCTGCATGGAATGAATTAAATATTAATGGGTAAATTATATAGAGGCCCTTATACTTTAGAAATTGGTTTTGGATTATATTTTTATTTTTATTTACATTTTAGTCCCTGCCAGTATTATATTTTTACTTCTTTTATTTCTTGCATTAAAACTAACATTTTGCATCCAACAATTGTAGGGATTTTATTTTAAGTGCCTATAATATCATTAAATCACACATAACTTTTACTAAGGCATTTAAATTATTTTCCTATATTTGAAAATTCAAAAACATTGCATATATTCGCTATTAGCATTTAAATAACCATAAAAATAAGAATTTTTTTAAAAAATTCAAAAAAAGGGGTTACTTAGTATTGTATTTTGCACCTACATACCAAAACCCACTAAAAATTCAAAAGAAAAACCAAAATAGCAGACCCCTTCCAACCCTATAAAAATATAAAAAAACAATAAAAAATCCAAAAATTTCCTTTTCTAATTTTGAATTTTCTCTATTATATTTACTATGTATAAAAATAGTTTTAGAAGATTTTGATCTACTTATCTAATTTTAAGTTCCAAAATAATTCGACATATTATTTAAGTCATTGTTTAATTTTTTGACATTTTTACTGAATTAAAAATACAAAAAATTAGAAAAAAATTTAAAAATACCAAAAAATAGAGAAAAATATAAAAATGATAAACTATTTTATTTTGAGATTTTTTGAATTTTTATAGATATATCTATAATCATCAAGCCTACGTCTATTTATATAAATATATTTAATTATAGTAATATTAACATTTTTACTAATATTAAAATTACCAAAAAAACATTTTAAACCTCAAAGAAATCAAAAGGATTATACTTTAGGGGTTTTCTCTAATTTTAAATTTATTATGTACCTTTATTATATTACATACACTATATCTATATATCTTATACATATATTTATCTTATATCTAATTAAAAAAGGGGGAAAAAGAAAGTTAGAAGATAAAAAATATATAATTATATAATTTAAAATAAACAAATTTGTAAATTAAAAATTCCAAAAATTAAATAATTAAAAATCCATTGGAAAGAATCTTCAGAAAAACACCAAAAATATTTTTGTCTTTTTGCCAATCCTTGGTGTGTACCCCCTTTCTCCATGTGTTCGACTTCTACATTACTTGCCCTAGACCCATATTTGTAGAGTTATAATAAATTTTAACTCCACATTTTTGCTTTCCTTTGATTGATCTATTTGTTTGTTATTTGTTGATTGAATTCAAGGTTCTTGTGGGTCGCCTCAACGAATGTGTTCCCACCTTATATGGAACATGAGGTCCATATAATCCTTGGTTCAACAAATGGTGTCGTTGATGGGGATGACGTATATAGGATAGATTTTGGGTGTTATTTTTGCTTTATTATCCTTGTTTTATTTTTTCCCATTTGATATAATTGCTTAATTGATCTAATCACTTCTCTTGAATTTTTCTTGCGAGGGACCTCAAGGCGAAGGCGTCGCTTTTGTTATCGGAGCACCCTAGCTACGAGGAGAGTGGCTATTCCACAAGCTAGCCACTTGGAGAGACCAAGGAAGAAAGAGAGAGGCTCTTAGCATTATTCATTTCTTTCTTTCTTTTTAAGGGAGTGGCACTTTTTATTTGCATTATTATTTGTAATAATACAAGTGGACTTGTACTTGAACCTTTGGGCCTAACTTCCAAGTGTTTGTACACTTGAGGGATCACCATAGTTTTTCGTTGCATTCATCACTTTTATTTATTTAGTTTTTACATTTTGTGTTTTTCACCTTGATTTCATTTATTTTGTGGAATGAGCCCTTATCATTTTTAGTATTTCTTGCTCATTAACCTAAGGCCAAGCACCTATATCGTGCATGTACCTATAGCTTATACATTTGGACGTTGAATAAAAATTAATTGTTGAATACCTGGATATGAAACCATGTGTCATGAGAGGTCTCTATACAACGCGTGTAGGACCCGATGTGGCGAGCATAGAGGAGCCTCCAAGACCAAACTCTTAGGTTTCTTTTCTCTTGGTATTGAGTACTTGGTTCTTCAATAATATCAATTCATGTTTAGGGTGATTTCTTCATTTGCATACCGTGCATGTAGAATAGGTTTATAATATTTTGCCTTGCATCCCGCATGAAGAGAGCTGGGAAGCATTGTAAGTAATTCTATCTTTTTATTCATCATTAAGAAACAAGGGTGAGATTCCATATCCGATTAGACTTGCATCACTTTGTTACTTTCTCCCTTTGATTTTGAGCACCTAGGGAAAAAAGAAAATTCTAAAAAAATCATTAGGCGCTTTGCATTGAAATTACTAAAAAATAAAAACGAAAATAAGGGGATTGTTTATTGAACTTTAACCTAATGAAAAGATGTAATGTTCATCATTATTTAGGGTTTATGAAGCCCTCATAGAATTCAGGTACCCTCAAGACAAAGTGAGTCAACACCCTTAAGGAATGGAGACAAAAACACGATTTGTGGGTTCCTCAACTATCACCTGGGACTGGCGAAGTATTGTTGCTTTTATCGTACATGATCGAGTAAGGCCCTGTCGATGATAGTGTTCCTGCCTTATGTCGAGCATCCGACTTGATATGAAGTACTGAGCCTAGGCCACTCCCTTACGAGTATGTTTGTATCATCAGTTGGCATCCTAGTACCTTGCTTGCAAGGGAAGTAATGGTTTCGCCTATCAGCTTCTTCTCTCTCTCTTTTATTTGGATGAGTAGCCATCGATAACTAGTATTGAGGACCTTAAAAAGTGCAGATCATAGGATACTAAGGAGGTGGAACAAGTACGAGAATACTTTCTCAGCAGTACATGCTCTCCTCTTGGGCTAGTCTATAAGGAATCGTGGTAAATTTTGCACGAATAACAACTACAAAATTGAAAAGATTAAAATAGCCATACTTTTACGGCTTCACATATGTTGAATTGGTGAACCCGATTTTGTTTGGTGTTTGTTTGCTTAGAACTAGGTTAAAAATCAAAGTCCCACATACTTGGGCATTTTTATCGCTTCTTCTCTTTTTCATACTTCCTCTGATCCTTGCTCATTGTGAGCCTTCTATTGGTTTACACTCTTTTTATTTCTTGTTCATCATTGTATGCTTCGTCCTTCATCGATCTTACTTTTTGCATTCAAGATATCGATCCTTGATAGTTTCATAGAGACTTTGCCAACAACTATGGCGATTCCTTGGGTTTGACATCTGCCAAAATAAGGCTGATCTCCAAGAAGACGTGATGGACCCTGCTAATGAATATGTATTTCATCATCTTTATTGATTTATTTTAGCTTAAAATACCTTATAAAATGCCTGTAAATATCCCTAATTCCATTCTTTTACTAACTCTAGTTATTGTTTAAATATTGTATATTTATCACTAATTTTAATCTAAAATAAATAAAGAAAGAAATAAAGGGAAAATAAAGAAAATAAGAGATTGTATACATGTAATATATACATGTTGAATCAGATCTTGAGAGAAGGTCAAGACTTGACCTGATAGACAAGGAAGAAAGTAGGAGGAGATACGGCCTATTTACCAGAAAATAGACTTATCGCATGTACATATCCATCATCTGTATAATTTTGTTTATATTGCACATTATTCCATTCATCACCAAATTCTCTATAAATAACTAATATTTCCTCTTGAAATTTGTGAATGAAATCCTCTTGAAGACAATAAAAATAATTGCAATTAAAATATGTCTATAATATGTAAATAACATCACTCTCAAAAAATGCAAAAGAACAAACTTTCAAATCAGTATCTATTCTAGCTAAACTCCAACCTCCAAATTCATCAAACTCACTTTCATTGTACTCCAAATTAAATTATCTTTAAAATAAAGGCGATTCCATAAAATTCTGAGTTAAGGTGTGAACTGTGGCCGATTGGGGCATTATTTGATAGTACATCTTTATATATTATATATACCATTTAAATTTTTTTTGTACATATTTGTGAATATTGTATTCTCTTTTAATTGTAAATACTATATTTAATTTATAAAAAATACAAATAAAAAACACAAAATAAAAAATCAACAAAAATAAAATATTGTATATATTGTATATGAATCACCATGTATATATTATACATATATCTATTTAATTAACCTAATAATTTAATTATTAAAAATCAAATAAAAATATCATCAAAATCTTTAAAATATTGTAAATAGATTAAATATTAAATGATGTTTATGTATATTAGTTAATTAAAAATCAAAGTTTTATATATATAGGTATACATACCTATAAATAACACCTTGTATTTATTTAACCCTTGTAATTGTATCATTTAATTAGTTAAAAATCACTAAAATTTACTTTTAGAATAAACATTTTTTTACTTACATTGTGTAATTAAATAAATTCATTTTTTTTATTTTTTATTGAATCATTTAAATTTTATTTATTGTATTGTCGTTTAACCTATTTTGGACGCATTCTAGGTGCCTTCCGATCGGTTGACCCGGGTCGACTGCTCAGTCTTTACCTGTTGTCGTTAACTCCGCCATCCGCCGTTACTTTACCTAATTTTCCACGTGCCCCCAATCATTAACCGCATATGAATCCTTCTCCAAAATTATCGCCCAGTCATCCCTCTCTCTCGTTAGCCATTCATCTCTCCTCGATTCACCTCTGATCTCACCCATTTTCAATGCAAAACCCACCGAACTTCATCTTATGAATGTCACCCCTACGACTCTGGTGACTTCTTGATCCGTCCTTGACTAGTTTTCTGCATGCGATGGGTTCCTAGAGATAGTTGTAGTGATAGAGTAGCTGCCCCTTGATTTGGAGTGCAAAAGTTTGAGTGAAAGTTGCGATCCTATTACGTCGTTGGAGTTTTGCACCGCATCTCCGCCTCTCTGCCATTAGTCGCAGATCAAGGCATTCCCTTCCCCTCTTCTATTCCGTAGGTAACCTAGGTAGATTTTCTTTGATTTACATGTTGCATTAAAGTCTGCAGAAGACATAATGAAGAAAGATGGTCCTTCTGGCAATGCAATGGTTGCACAGGTCAAAAGGGAAGCGCGGTCGGAAGCATGGTTCTCGGAAGGGCCCGAACCGGAAGAGAAAGAAGAAGAATCAAGGAGTTGGTTCATCTTCTAGTGCTTCCACACTGATGACATCGAGAAAGACCAATGTCTGTCACCACTGCAAGAAGCCAGGGCACTGGAAGCATAGCTGTCCAGATTACCTGAAGTCAATCGATAAAGGTAAAGCTCTTGCAGGTATGAAATCTACTTTTATCTTTGAAACTAGTTTTCTCGTTGGACGAGAAGGTAGTTGGGAAGTAGATTCTGGTGCTTGTGTTCATGTATGCAATTTGTTGCGTCTGTTTCAGAAAACTAGGAATCTCGAAGAAGGGGAGATAGTCATCCAGATGGGATCTGATGCAACTGTTGCAGCAGTTATCGTTGGGATATGCGGACTATCATTATCTAGTGGGAGAGTCCTTTTACTTAAAGAGTGTCTTTATGTACCAGAAGTCAGAAGGAATCTTATATATGTATCTAAGATTGTTAGAAGTAGATAATCATTCATGTTCTGTAATAAATTAGTCATAAGTCAATATAATAGACATATTGTTGATGGCATTTTGACTTCTGGTGGACTCTATGAATTGTGCATTGGTGAATCTGTCATGAATGTCACTACCACTAATAAAAACCCTAAAAGAACTAAGGAGGATGATTCTACAGTGATTTGGCATCAAAGACTTGGCCACTTATCTGTTGAAAGGATCAATAGATTGATAAAGGATGGACCCTTAGATATTCTACCGATCCAATCTTTACCTACCTGCGAACATTGTATTCGAGGTAAAATGACCATGATTCCCTTTCATAACAAGGTTACAAGATATGAGGATATTCTTGACCTAATACATATTGATGTATGTGGTCCCTTCAGAACCGCAACACAAAATGGATTTTGATACTATTTAACGTTTATCGATGACCATTCATGATACGGGTTTATCTTCCTATTATGTTATACATCTGAACCTTTGAAAAGTTCAAAGAGTTCAAGGCTGGTTGAGAACCAAACAGATAGGAAGATTAAATGGATTCGATCTGACCGAGGTGGCGAGTACCTCTCAGATGAATTCAAGAAATACCTCAAATAGAGTGGAATTCTCTCAAATCTCACTCCTCATGGAACTCCCCAACTTAATGGTGTTGCTGAAAGACGTAATATGACTATCAAGGACATAGTCCGTTCAATGATGAGTAAAGAACATTTACCTCTTAGTTTTTGAGGATATGCAGTAGAGACTACAATATATATCCTGAATAAGATTCCTAGCAAGTCTATACCTAAAACTCCTCACGAGTTTTGGTATGGTACCATGCTTAGTGTAAGACACTTGAGGATTTGGGGTTGCTTGGTCCATGCGAAGAACGTGGACGCAAGTAAGCTAGAATCTTGCACTAGAGAGTGCTATATCATTGGGTATGTTAGAGATGGTATTGCATACCAGCTCTATGACCCTAAGACTCAAAATGTATTTGTCTCTTGAGATGTAAAATTTCTGGAGAATGACTTCCTTAAGAGTCAAGATAAAAAATGAAGCAAAGGAACTCATTGAATCCCTTTAGGATGTTGAGCTTCCTAAACCAGAAACTGAAAAGATAAATGAAGATTAAACACACATACCTCTTTGAAGGAGTTCGAGGGTGGTTGCACCACCTGAAAGGTACGAATTCCATGTGTCATCTGAAACTGACAATGATCCAACTTCATTTGATGAAGCACTTGCGGATCAAGACATGAATAGATAATGAAGTCGCTGATTGACTCCATGCATGAGAATGGTGTATGGACCCTAGAGGATCCACGTAAAACGATAAAGCCCATTGGGTGTAAATGAATCTTCAAGAAAAAAGGGGGACCTGATGGGAAGGTAGAGACCTTCAAAGCATGGCTTGTAGCCAAGGGTTACACATAGAGAGAAGGCATCGATTACGATGACACATTCTCTCCTGTGGCTATGCTTAAATCCATCAAGGCAATGCTAGCTATAGCTGTGTATCTTGACTAAGACATCTGGCAGATGGATGTCAAGACAGCTTTCCTCAATGAATACCTCGAGGAGGATATCTATATGGAGCAGCCCCAGGGCTCATTACAGAGGAAGGAAAAGTGCGCAAGCTAAAGAAATCCATCTATGGGCTCAAGCAAGCTTCTCATAGCTGGAACATCAGATTTGACGAAACCAAAAAGAGTTATGATTTTGTTCAGAATCCTGAAGAACCTTGTGTGTACAAGAAACTTAGTGGGAGCGTCGTCGTATTCATCGAGCTTTACCTAGATGATATCCTTATCATTGGGAATGATACGGGAATAATGGCCAATGTTAAGATCTGGCTATCCCATACCTTCGATATGAATGATCTTGGAGAAGCCTCTTATATCTTAGGTCTGAAGCTGTTCAGAAACAGAGAAAAGAGGATTTTGGGATTGCCACAACACGGGTACATTAAGAAGATCTTGGAACGCTTCCATATGGAGAATTCCAAGAAAGGCTTCCTTCCTAGACATGGAATCCACCTGTCTAAAGGAATGGCTCCTCAAAGTATTGAGGATAAGAAAGCCATGGCTGGATGCCCTTACGCATTATCTGTGGGAAGTCTAATGTACGCTGTGATGTGCACGAGGTCAGATATCTACTATGCAGTGGGAGTGGTAAGTCGTTACCAATCCAGCTGTGGAGAACAACACTTGAATGTAGTAAAGAACATATTTAGATATCTAAGATGGACGCAAGATTATGTCTTGATCTATGGAGATGGCGATCTCCAAGTCTTGGGATATACAGATTCTAACTTCCAGTCTGATATTGATGATCGAAAGTCAACTCAGGGTTTGTGTTCTTGTTGAATGGTGGTGCTGTGAGCTGGAGAAGCAAGAAGTAGGACACTACAACAGATTCAACAACAGAAGCCGAATACATAGCCGCATCGGATGATGCAAAGGAGGCGGTGTGGCTACGCAAGTTCATATTGTAACTTGGCGTAGTTTCCTCTGATGCTCCCATCTTGTTGCTATGTGATAACACAGGAGCCATTTCTCAGGCGAAGGAACCCAAGTGGCATCAAAAGAGCAAGCACGTGGAAAGGAAATACCACATCATTCGGGAGATTCAAAAGTGTAGTGACATCGTCATCACCAAGATGGCCTCTGCCGACAACGTTGTTGATCCTCTTACCAAACCTCTGACACAGAAGGTTTTTGACCAGCATGTAATGATGTAATGAGTGTGGATTTAAGGATTGTACCTGAATGGTTCTGAGGGCTAGTGGGGGATTGTTGGACATGTGAGCCCTGGGCGAACCATTCTTACAATAAATATTATTGTAAGGTTGGATATATCAATAAAAGTTATTGGTTTATTTCACTCTCTGTCTGAAATAAGTGAATGAATGCACTATAAGATCCCTCTGTACAAATAGGGTTATGAACCATGGTTATCTTGACATCATAAAGTTGTTGATTCAATTATTGAATCATAGAGGCTGGTGCTTGGATGAATATCTAAAGAGTTAGATTAAGGACTCATCAAGCACCGTTAAATGATTATCAAGATGTGATCTCCAGCCTGAGTGGGATATGGCAATCCTATCTCTAAAGGTTGATATCTGACCAACCTCTTGATGCAGGTCCTCTACATAGGAATAGAGATTCAGAGGTATCAGATTAGTTAGGTCAAAGAGTTCAAGTAAGAGATCGAGATAACCAAAGTCCTACATCATATGATGTCACGATATTGGCACACGTCCTCTGACCGGAGACAGATGTGTTACTATATGTCTAAGTATGTACATTTGGTAGACCAATAAGTTGATGTCTTAATCAAGGTCTATATACTGGCGAGCTGGTGTGCATATAAGGGCATATGAGTAATACGATCTCTCAAAGGGATCATACAGGTTCACTTCTGAGCCGGAAGACGTGAGCTCACTCATGAGATATTGGGATCGATAAATTCCATGCATGGTCATCTAGTTTATGAAGCTTGACAGAATTTAGAGGTATGATATATGCTTTTGGAAAGTATATGATCGATACCAAATCTAAATGATCAAATGAGAATCTTAATGATAAAACCCTGAAGGTGATAGTCTAAAAGAGATCTATAACTTCGGATTTATTCATGATCTTCCAGTATGCAGGATGTACAGGTATTGCTAATTCCTGAGGGTGATGTGATCATAAATGATTGTATAACCATGACGCTTCCATTCCGAGGGTGTGATGAAACAGGTCTGTATTTTAATGACTCCTCCTAGTAGATAAGTAACTTAATCTTAGTCCAAGTGTTGGACATTGATCTGAATAAAATTCAGATGCAATGAGAAGATTAAGTTTACGGACTTGATTTAATCGATCATCTATGAGAGGTCCGTAAGATCTGGATTTGAGATATGATCTCAATATCCAAGTCACTATACGTGGAACAATACAATCGCCCTGTCCTTATCTCCAAGTATCCGCGGAGAAAGCACACTATTCTTGAAAGAGTTCAAGAATAATTCCTTTGATGAATTATGTATCCAAGCAACAAGATGATGATAATTAAATGAGATTTAATTATCAAGAATAATACGAATGAGATTCATATTACAAGAATGATTATCCAAGATAATTAAATGATATTTAATTATCAGGGAAATGCAGATTGTGGATAGTACTATCCATGATATCCATGATATCAGTGTATATTATAAATTTGATTTATAATATATTAGAGAGAGCATGTTTGTAAATAATATTCATTAATTCATTGTTAATGTGAATTGGATTCACATTAAACAATTAATTGGTAATGTAATTTATATTTTTATTTGGGTTATGAATGAGATTCACAATTTTGCAGTGGCATGATTGAAATATTCGCTAATTAATTTAGAGTTAACTTAGTGAATATATTTGCAATAAATGTAGTTGCAAATAATTAAGAGATAATGATATAATATAAAAAGGAGATAAAAATCCCCAAAATAAAAGGGTGGTGTCACCCTTGAATTGGTCATGGGTGACGTCCCCCCCTTTTAGAGAGGATTATTATCCTTCTTTTTTATTATCTTGCGATAATTAAATTTATTGAGTTAAATTATGTTGATGATAATGCAACATATATTTAATTTAATATAAATTAATAAGTTGTTGTTTTATTAAATAACAATTATCATGGCCATTGATTGAAAACACAAATCAATCTAACCATTTATTTTGGGCATCCCATGGATTGTGATCCATGGACTCCCAAACTAATATATAAGAAGGGGAATCCCTATCCCTTGAAAAATACACGTCTACTCTCTCTCTATCCTCATTCTCGCATCATCTCTCTCTCTAAGGGTGGTCATCCACCTTAAGTTTGAGAGAATTGCAGTCGTAGTTACACCATCGTGTTATCACCTCAATTGCTTGTGGATCTACGTCTTCCTTGGAGCAACTTGAACAAGAAGGAGACGTCAATTTTCGTTGTACGAAATCAGGAGATTCAAGGTTTTGATCTTCATCGTGGATTGAGGGAAGTACGCGTCTCATCATCGCACCTGCAAGTGCCATCTTCGTGGATCGGACTTGAGTCAGGAGGATCTCTTGCTTTAGAGATCAAGTGATCGCAACCACACTTCAAGAGGTTTTTCTAATACTTTGTGGTTAGATAAAATGATCCAAGAAATTTTCTTGGGATCATGTGGTTTCATCATATGATTTAAAATTTTTTAAATTCTGTTGCACCGAGCAACTAGTGCAACTAGTCACTCCGATCGCACTAGATGTGATCATCACGCTCTGTGATGCGCTTAAGGATTTCCCATTTCCTTCAGAAAAAACAAATTCTATCTAACCGAGGTGGACAATACCTGTCAGATGAATTCAAATCATACCTTAAGGAGAGAGAAATTATTTGCAATCCCCCTCCTCCATGTACTCCTAAACTCAATGGAGTTGTAAAGTTATTGAATAGAACCATGTTGGACATGGTAAGATCAATGATGATTAAAGCAAACTTACCTCTTTCTTTATAGGGACATGCAGTAGAGACTGCATTTTATGTTCTAAACATGATTCCATTTAAATCTATATCCAAAAGCTCCCATGAGATTTGATATGGTCCCAAGCCAAGTGTATGACACTTAAGGATTTGGGTTCATTTGGTCCATTCTAAAATTATGGAAGCAAGAAAGTTGGATCTCGCACTAGAGAATGTTACTTCATTGGAAATGTAAAGAATGGTATTGGATACCAACTTTATGATCCAAAGACTCAAAATATATTTGTTTCTCAAGATGTCAAAATTCAAGAAAATGAATTTCTTAACATTCAAGATTAAAATGATGTTAAAGACCTAATCAATTCAAGCAAGATCGATAAAGTTCCCAGACCATAAACTATAGAGATAATTGAAAATGACACAATCATACCTCTTAGAAATAGTTCTAGGGTGGCAAGACCACCTGAAAGGTATGGATCTCATGTTCCAAAAGAGTATGATGATATTCTACTTTATATAATGAAGCATTAGAAGATCATGACATGGATAATTGGATGCTGGCAATGAGTTCTGAGGTAGACTCCATGCACAAGAATAGTGTATGGACCCTCGAATATCCACCTAAAGGGGTCATTGAGTGTAAATGGATATTCAAAGAAAGAGGGAACCTAATGGTAAGTTATAGACATTCAAAGAATGGCTAGTATACAAGGGTTGCACACAAAGAGAAGGTGTCTATTACGATGAGACATTCTCTATTGTAATTGTGCATAAATCCATCAGTGCATTAGTATCTATAGTTATACATCTTAAATATGATATTTGACAGATGGATGTTAAGACAACATTTCCCAATGGATCCCTCAAAGAGAATATCTATATGGAACATCACTAGGGCTTCATAGTTAAGGAAGGCAAAGTACGTAAGCTGAAGAAATCCATCTATGGGCTCAAGGAAGCTTCTCGTAATTGGACCATCCTATGTAATGAAACCATAAAGGGTTTCCTTTAGAATCCGTATGAGTCATGTGTATACAAGATGCTTGACGGATCCGATAATGCCGGGTTTAGAAATATGCTTTTATCGTGTCGTGCGTAAAATGATAATACGTGTGTTGTAGGCGGCAATCGGGAACGGTCAAGAAAATAACCACACAAAATATGTTCAATTTTTAATCTCGTTGTTTTATGTTTATTTTACTTGGGCAAGTCCCAAGGTCGATCACAAGGAGGCAAAGGAACAACCTAAATTAATGTCTATCCAAGTTCATATTCGGTTTTCGAGGCGGTCTTTTTTTGGAATTTTCAATGCAATAAAGGGTGCAAAATGCAAATTCAGCCTTATTTTAGGGACTAAAATGTAAATTTTGATCAAACGATGTCCGAAAAATATGAAATTAGGCCACGATGTAAATTATGATGAGATGAGTGTATTGTAATTTTTTTGGAATTTTTGGATGCAATATGAATTTTTTTATGGATTTTTAAATGCAAACAAAATGATTTTCGATATTTAATTCTAATAAATACTGAACCTACTTATTTTCAAGAAATAAAATTATCTAAGATCTATCACTAGGTGATGGATCTCAGAAAAAATCCTAAACCTTGAAAATGTGGGGTTTCTTACCTATTAAAAATTAAATACTAAAATATGCAAAATGATTTTTATAGAGAAAAATATCCACGCAAATGCAAATCTTTTTGGGCACAATGTTAAGCACAATTACCTCTACAATGTGTGATTTTTCGGGGATTTTTAGAGCAATAGTTAATCAACTATGAATTTCATAGCAAGAACTGAGCAAAATACATAAATGTCCACATAATAATTATTTATTAATTAACCATCAATTACAAAAATGCCCACAATATGTCAAAATGTAGAGAATTAGTCAATAAACATCATGTTATTTTTAGATTAATAAAATGCTGAATAAAGAGGTCCAAAACGGGAGGGAAACATAGGGGTATAAATGCAATAAATAAACAAAATAAAATGCACTGGGGGGGACTTATTTGCAATTACCTAGATAATCTGGGGATGAATTCTGCAAATATTCCAAGGGGGAATGTGCTGCGCACGTGCCCTTGGAATGGAGGGATGGTGCGTGAAAGGGAGAATCTCCATGGCCTCTTCTGTAAATTTTCCAAGTGGTCTCGTGCTTGGCATATGACCCTTGGATTTTGCTGTGAATTAAAGAGTCTCCAGGGGCCTGGGTGCAATATGTCCCCTCACTCACGTGCAACACACGTGAGGAGGGTCTCGGGCTTCGAGCCCGGCCTGCGGCTGGAGGCGGTGGTGCGATGGCGACGCACTTGGCTCAATGGGTGGAGGTCGGAGCTCGGCCTCTCTTGGTGGAGAGAAGGCGACGGAAGGGGGTGCTGTATGGCACAGCCGACACGCGGCCGTGGTTGGATGAGTGCGGGGAGGTTGGCGATGACGACCGGAGCAGGTGGCTGGTGGTGTGGCCAACACACGGCCGTGGGGCTTCGATGAAGCGAATAGCGGTGGAGAGGATGGTCGGAGGAGATGAAGTCGTGGAGAAGAAGGCGGCGTAGTGGCTGGTGTCGTGGACGAAGGCGGAGATGGAGTCCTCGTTGGTGGTGTGGTTGGTGTTGAGCTCGAGGCGGCGGAGAGAGAGAGAGAAATAGAGAGAAAGAGAGAGAGAGAGAGATAACCTGGAGGGGTGGCTCAACGGCGAGTGGCCGGAGAGGAGCAGCGGCTTCGGGGGCGGTGCTGCAACGAGAGATGAACGCTTTCGGATCTCGCCGATGAAGGTGCGTGCCGGGCTGTCACCACCGGAGACGAGGACCCTATTGAGTTTGAACGACGGATGGGGTGCTGGGAAAGGCTTGGTGAAGCTTTTATAGAGGGATGTGCTCGGACGGAGATGGAAGGCGGATCGGGGATTTGACGAGGCGGCGCGATTTGGAGATCGGGGATAGATCGTGGTGGCGCGAGATTTGAGGGATCGGGGGGTGGCGGAGTTGGCCGAGATTCGCGACGAGGATGAACAATCACGGGCGGCAGAGGTTTCCTTCCAAAGGAGGATGAGGAAGACGATGAGGAAGGGCCGTCCGATCGGCCGAGATCGGACGGCCCAGATCGTGCCACGTGGAGGCTTAAGGGAGAGAAAGGGGAGGCACGTGCGACGCACGTGCCATTTTTTATTTTATTTATATTATGTATTTTTTTATTTTTTTTATAAAAATGATTATATAAATATGGGAAAAATGGTTGACACATGGCGGCACCAGGTGCTGCCATGTGTCCGCACCAGAAAATTCGAAATTTAATTATCTTGTAAAATAGAGAAAAAATAGTAAACGACCTCAGATCAAAAAAGTTTCTTCACAAAAATTGCTCGTCCCAATGAGATATAGAACTTTCATGAAGACATCAAAATCAAAATCGATCATTTGCACAAAGTGAGTTTTTGGGGTATCCCATGTACATAGAATACCATGATTTTTTGGGTTTTATAATTTTTATGTCATTTTTAAGATAGATAAAAATCCAGAAAAATAAGGTAAAAATCAAGAGTAAATAAAGACACCTTAATCTAATTTTTTTGGATTTTTATTAATAGGTTAAATAAGTATATAAAATAATAAGTCAAAAACCGCTAAAATCCACAATATACAAAAGAGGCCCGAAACCCAATTTTCACATATGAGCTCCGATTCACTTGAACTTGGTCTTGTTTTGAAGATAATTGAATGTTCATTAGTTAAAAAGTAAGTAGGATTAAATCGGACATTAGATGAGGGAGATATGGGTTTTTAGTGCAGAAATCCTGAAACTAGGGTTTGGGTTTTCGGTCCACTTATTTGGGTTAGTTATTTTTTGTATTTTTCCTTTATTCTTGTTAGTGATATCTACACAATGGAGGTGGTTTTGTGTCATTCGGAGTTAGCATGAATGAGTCAAAAATCGGGGAATTTAGGCTATTTACAGGTCATTTTTGGCTTGGATTTTTGGCTTCTTATTTTGTGCAGATTTTTGTGCTAAAATACAATTCTTATGAAATCATGTACTAATGCTAATTATGCAAAATAGATATAAATATTCTATTGATTTTAAGGGATTTGAGCTTAATAAATGAGATTTAGAGTGATGAATACGAGATTCATCATCCCCCTATACTTAAAGCATGCTCGTCCCTGAGCATTAAAAAGAAATACCATGAAGTGAAATGAGATTGGGTTCCATACTAAGACCATGAGCTGAAGGTGAAAATGAATCTAGACTCAACCTTTGGATTATTTGTGTGTCGGAACTTCTATGAGACTTAGAATTTTAAAATCAACAGCCCTCAAGTTCTACACATCATTGCTACAGTTTCGGCTCAGAAGTCATCTTAGATCGATCCTCTTCCCAAAGTATACCCTATGAATATTGAATAACCGACTCTTGTGTGTGAAAGGCTTTAGCTCTTCCCACCCAGAATGCTGGACTACTGCACAAACCTCCTCTCCAATAACTCGTCCTCGGGGAGTCAGGTATTTCCTTCTAAGGTCTGTCGCGCTGTGTTCACAATCGAATTGGGGGTAGAAGTTAGAAGAATGAGAAAAGAACTGGAGGGTGGCCAGTGTAGTCACCTCTCCTTGTGAAGATGGCCAGTGTAGCCGAGTCTCCACCAAGATCTGCAGGTTTCTTGAAGCTTGGACCTTTTGGTCAGATATTTATTTGGTAGTTGCTTCTTTGTATTTGGAATTTTTGGTGGTTCTGCTTGGATCTTGTTTTTGCCCCTATGGATATAGAATCTTTTGTTTCCGTACATTTTTTTGGGGTCCTAGAAAAAATTTTGCCCAGCCGTCCATCCCTTTTCCGAAGCTTTATTTCAACCCGTACTCCGGTCTTTAAATTTCCACGCTACCAGAAAAGAAACTTACACAGTCTTCCAACATCCCGTTTGAGTTGAGCTAAGTGCATAGTGTGAGAGTATAAATTAATTCCTTATTCCAGAGTTGTACCCAGAATGAAGAGATCAGGTTAGACACTAAGAGTCAAACTCTGTGCATTGTCATGTGGAACTCAAAGAATTAAGTCACAGACCTGAAGACTATAAAATCCTATTTCTCGGTGAAGTTCCTCTGAAAATCAGGTTGATTAAGGTTAAGTCCATACCACTCTCGGTTTCGGCTCATAACTCAGTTCAGAACCCACAGACTTTTCACAGATGCAAATGAATGATGTATGAAGTGCAAGTGTGTGGAATGCCGACACAATTTTTTTATATGCAAGGGATTTTTTAATGCAAAAATAAGAAGCCATTTTTTTTCAAAAATTTTGGACATAGTCAGTGTTAGTAGCAAGATTCTTTTTTGAGTTAATACCCACCCCGTAAATACATATAGACTTATGCGCAAGTACGAGGTATGGATAAAATATATACACAGTATATATACAGACCCCCCTATACTTAGTGAGTGATGTGTCCTCAGAGCACAAGAAGCGTAATGAAGACATAGCTCGGGCTAAGCGTAAGAGAGTAAAAGTATACAATGGTTCGCCCCCCTATACTTAGACTGTTAATAGTCTAAGTATAGAAGAAGAGCGTAAGAAGAGGTGGTCAGGATATGTAAATGAGGAGAGTATATACAGGTGGGTGTCGGGTCCCCCTATACTTAGGCTCTGGTCAACCTAAGTATAGAAGAAGGATGGATATGAAGCGATCGAGAGAAAGAGTGTGATGCGGAAAAATGGTATCTACAGATGGCATCGGTCCCCCCTATACTTAGGCCTTAGCCTAAGTAGAGGAAGAAGTTGTACAAGAAGACCGATGTGGTCGGGAGAAAGGGTGGGACTGATCTGATACATCGTCAATGTCTTCGCTCTGCATGAAGTAGATGACCTCAACTTGCACTGTATGTTCTTTGGATAATTCTATATATGGCTTCAATAATTGTCCATTCACTGAGAAAGGTTGTGCATCATCTTTGAGTCCTGCAATATCCACACTTCCATTGGTATGCACATCGATGACAACATAGGGAACCGTCCATTTTGATTTCAGTTTCCCATGAAAAATCTTTAACCGAGCATTAGACAACCATACTTTCTACCCAGGGACGAAGGTTTTATCTCGAATGTGTCTATCATGCCATTTCTTGACCTTATCCTTATAAATCACACTGTTGTCATATGCTCGGTTTCGGATTTCAATTAGCTCATTCAAATTTAAGTCTCGACATAATTTCCTAAGGTGACAACTCCAATTCAACTTTTTGATCGCCCATTCAGATTTGTGAATCAGTTCTGCAGGTAGATGGCATGGCTTGCCATAGCTCATCCTAAAAGGTGAAGTACCGAGTGGTGTTTTATATGTTGTCCTATAGGCCCACAGAACCTGATCCAATAGTTTTGACCAATCCTTCCTATTCGGACGAACCAATTTTTGAAGTATACTCTTCACCTCTCTATTGGAAACCTCTGCCATGCCATTAGATTGCGGATGATATGGGTTGGCTATTCTATGTTCAAATTTGTACTCCTTAGCCAAAGATCTCATTTCCCTATTCACAAAGTGGCTACCTCAATCAGAAATCAAAACTTTTGGTATCCCGAACCTTGCAATGATATTATCCTTGATAAACTTACAGACGGTTTTGCTATGTGTGGTTCAGGTCGGAATAGCCTCTACGCATCTAGACAAATAATCAACCGCTAACAAGATGTACTCAAATCCATTGCTATTGGGAAAGGGACCCATAAAATCAATCCCCCATGCATCAAAAACATCATAGAAAATCATTGGTTGCATGGGCATTTCGTCTCTATAACCAACGGTCCCTCCTATCCTTTGACAAATCGGGCAAGACCGTACAAATTCATTAGCATCACGAAATAAGGTCTGCCGGTAAAATCCACATTGGAGTACCTTGTGTGCGGTTCTCTTTCTCGAATGGTGCCCTCCAGCCTCGAGAGTATGACAATGTGTGAGGACACTCTGGTATTCTTCTAGAGGAATACATCTTCTCCAGACACAATCCGCTCCTTCATAAAAAAGGAAAGGATCGTCCCAATGGTATTTTCTTGAATCCGACTTCAGTTTATCAATCATTCTCTTGGTCCAACCAAAGGGAACCTTCTTGGAGACAAGATAGTTCACGATGTTGGAATACCATGGGGTTGAATCAATAGCGCAAACAGATTCGTATGGAAAAGTCTCCTTAATAGGTCCAGCGTCAGGATAATCATTTTTCTCAATTCGGGAAAGGTGATCAGCAACAACATTCTTTATTCCAGGTTTATCTTTGATCTCCAAATTAAATTCCTGGATTAACAAGATCCACCTCAAAAGTCGTGCCTTGGCATCTTTCTTATCCATGAGGTATCTAATTGCCGTATGATCAGCGAAGATTGTCACCTTGGAGTCCAATATATATGATCTGAATTTTTCAAGGGCCCAGACAACCGCGAGCATTTCCTTTTCAGTCACTGTATAATTTTTCTGTGCAGGATCCAATACTTTGCTCGCGTAGTGAATTGCATAAAGGATTACATCCCGTCTTTGTCCTAGCACAGCTCCGACAGCGAAATCCGATGCATCAGTCATGATCTCAAAGGGGAGAGACCAGTCAGGAGCTTGTAATATTGGCGATTCACATATTTTCTTTTTGAGGAGATCAAAGGCTTCAAGACATTTGTGATTTACAATAAACTCGGTGTCTTTTCCTAAGAGCTCAGTCAGTGGGCGGGCGATCTTTGAAAAATCAGGGATGATCCTTCGATAAAATCCAACATGCCCTAGAAAAGACCGCACTGACTTGACGTTGATTGATGGCTCAAGTTTCTTGATCACATCCACCTTGGCAGGGTCGACCTCCATTCCCTTTTTGGAGATGACATGCCCCAACACGATACCTTCAGTCACCATGAAGTGACTCTTCTCCTAAGAAAGTACCAAATTAACCTCCCTGCATCTCTTGAGGACTCGATCCAAGTGTGCTAAACATGTATCAAATGAATCACCATGGACCGAGAAGTCATCCATGAAGACTTCCAGGAAATCACCCATCATTTCGGCAAATACGGCAATCATGCACCGCTGAAAAGTTCCTGGGGCATTACAAAGCCCGAATGGCATGCGCTTGAATGCGTAGGTACCGAAGGGACATGTAAATGTGGTTTTTTTCCTGATCCTCGGGAGCGATGGCTACTTGATTGTAGCCAGAGTACCCATCAAGAAAACAGAAGAATACTTTCCCTGCAAGTCTCTCCAAGATTTGATCAATAAATGGCAGTGGAAAGTAATCTTTCTTGGTCATAGCATTCAGGCGCCTGTAATCGACACAAACGTGCCACGACGTGGGTACTCAGGTCGCGATCTCTACCCCCTCCTCATTGGTGACCATCTGGATTCCCGACTTCTTCGGGATGATATAAAGGGGCGCCACCCACTTGGAGTCAGAAATGGGGTATATAAAACCTGCTTTGCACCATTTCTCGATCTGCTTCTTAACCACTTCCCGAAGATTGGGGTTTAATCTTCTCTGAAATTGATGGGAAGGCCTTGCGTTATCCTCAACATAAATTTGGTGTGAGCAGAGAGCGGGGTTGATTCCTACGAGATTCGACACCGTCCAACCGATGGCTTTTCGATTTCGCTCAAGGACTTCAAGTAGTCTGGATTCTTGTTCTAAGGTCAATGATGAGCTAATGATTACAGGGAATTTATCTTTGGGTCCATTGAGAAATGCATATTTCAATGTGGGAGGGAGGGGTTTCAGCTCTGGCGATCTACATCATCAATCAAATCTGGCTATCTTTTAAGTCTGGTTCGGTGCTTGTTGGTGGTGGATCATTCTGTGATATGCTAGCCATTGATCTTGAAGGAAAGTGAGTCGGATCGCAAAAGTAGTGCGGTAATTCGGCCAAAGCCGCGTCCGACTCGTCATTGATTTTTTTTGAAGAAGATGTGATGGACCAATCCGAAAGGATTTCTGTGTCATCAAGATTATACACATCCAGGTGTTCAGATTTGTCTGGCAATAGCTCACATACTGTATGGCGCATTGTTTCTGCTTCTAATGTGATGGTATCCATGTGAAGATCTGGCAGTTGGTCCCAAGGTCCAGTAGTGCTGATCAGATTACACTCGGATGTTTCAGCATCTTCAGTGGTGGATTCGGAATCGGGTCTTTGCCATTTTGTTTGTTTCATTTCCAGATCCACTTCTCCATCTAAGGAGCGGAATTTCATCATTCCAGTGCCGTAATCGAATACAGCCTTGGCGGTTCTTAAGAATGGTCTTCCCAAAATGATTTGTGACTCTTTCCAATGGTTCGGGGTCTCCATATCAAGGACAGTTAAGTCCACTTTGTATTCCGTACCCTCGACCATAATGATAACATTTTTTACTTCTCCCTTAGGTCTTTTAGTAGATTTGTCAGCGAATTGGAGTAAAGATAGTGATTTCTGAAGAGGTCCTAATTCCAATCGGTAATATAAGGCTAAGGGAAGAAGATTGATGGAAGAACCATTGTCGAGAAGTGTGCATGCGAATGTGATACCGCCAATGCGGCTTTCCACATAATGAGCACCCATATCTCTTTTCTTTCTTGGTAAATGCTGGTTTCTGACGCATTTGGTAGTGGCCACTGTCAGAACATGGGGCTCCACAAACTGATTTGTTTTCTTTGTACGAGTCCGGGTGGGGGTACATTTCATTTTCAAATATTTCTGAGATGCCGGATTACTGGCCACATATTGATCAAAGGGTATCTTCACTGTGATGTTCTGTTGACAGAACTTTTCCATCACTGGGTCACTCTGGATAATTTTCTTTTGTTTTCCTTTCTTAAGAGCATGGGGGAAAGGAATGGAAGCATTTGAGGCAGGAGAAAGAGATCCAGAATCATAAATAAGAGCATCTTTGTTGGATTTGGAGTTCTTATTACAATCATAATGTTTTGGATAATAATCATGTTGCTGAAATGGTAACAAAGGTATTTTTGCAGCAACTAGAGGTTCAAGGTCCTCTGTGGTTTCCATAGATGCTTTTCCCTTATTTTGAGCTGAAATCCTCAGGCGTCCTTCATCTTCATCCTCAGAAGCATCCTCTGGTTGATCTTTTGAGTCATGATGGTCAGCTTCCCTTGCCCGATCAGGTACGACCACGGTCCTTCCGCTCCTGAGGGACATGGCATTGATATTGTCAAACGAAAGGATCTCGTGTTCAGATGTGGAAAAATCTGAGTAATATACCTGATTATTGTATTGAGATGATTGAGATTTGTTCAAGATATTGGGGTTAGCTTGAACTTGGGCGGGAATGGCTGTGGTTGGGGCTGTCTGTTCTTCCTTCCAACGGGATAGACGATTAACATCTACCCGTACATCGTACAGTTCATTCCGGAAGCTGTGAATTTCCTCCAGCATTTGTTTCTGGATATCACCCAGGTCTTCTGGAGGTTTGGATGATCGAGAAGCTTGATTTGGAGCTTGATACTGTTGACGATGTTGTTGAGGTTGGTTCTGACGGTCGTGTGGTTGCTGTTGCCTCGAGGGCTGGTTGTGTTGTGGAGCGGTGGGAAATGCGTCATTGTAGAAGGTGGGTGGACGTTGATATTGTTGATGGTCCCCCATATTACCCTGTCGGGTATTATCCTATGTGTACCAGATGCCATTTATCTCGAATGTCATAGGCGGGGCTTCTATGACTGTCTCGGCTGGCGGAGGTGACTGATGGGAAGGTTGGGCATAGGATTGGTCCTGAGTCCACGGTTGCGGTTGTCCAGAGCCTGGCTGCTCTTGGACATGATGCACATGATAAATTGGGACCGTAGGTGCAGTAGGCATCCCTATCTTGGATACCTTCTCAGTGAGTTCCTCCATTTGCTTTGGAAACTGGGAGAACCGGTTGTCGATGTCGTTCACCCTTTTGTTATTGTGATCCACAACTATTAATTTATCTGTGATGATGTTCATGTTGGGAAGCAAGTCCTCGGCTATTTCTGCGACAGTTTGTTTCCCTCCTTTGGCTTGATAGGTGTTCAGTGAATCAGTGTAAGCTTTACTAGCAATTTGTGAACGGCTAGTCTCCGCCATTTGCTCCAGTATTTTCCAGACGGTATCAGCTCCTCGGGATGTGTAGTTTCCTCCACAGGCAGCGCTGACTAGACCCTGAGTCCCGTGGTTAAGGCCAGAATAGAGGGACTGGACCAGGATGTTATTATCTAGGTCATGGCAGGGACATTTTTGCAGCAGATTTTTAAATCTATCCCATGCATCACAAAGTGGTTCATTTGGCATCTGAGAGAAGCTAGTGATGCGAGTCCTCATTTGATTGGTTCGACTCAAGGGGTAGATTTTTTTCAAGAATAGGTTCTTGAACCTATAATAGGTGGTCACCGTCACTCCCAAATTTTTCACCCAGTAATCTGCCTTACCCTTCAAGGCGAAAGGTAATGCAGTGAGACGAATGTAGTCTTGGCTGACTTGTGGGTGCCTCTGATTAGAACATACTAGCTCCAAATCACGCAAGAATTCATAAGGTTCTTCTTCCGAATTACCATGAAATTGTGGTAATTGATTCATGAAGTGTGGCTTCAGTTCATGGAGAACATCAGGCTGAGGTGGCTGCAAGTAATTTATGACTCTATATTGCCTGGGATTGTATGCAGCCTCCATTGGTGGTTCTTCCTTTGCATTCATTCTTTCTAGTTGTCCCCTCATCAAATTTTGCTGCTGCTCAGATGCAGCTAGTCTTGCGAGAATCATTTGCATCAGATCTTCATTGAGGTCATCTTCAGGATTGGTCTTCTTTGGAGGCATTTTTTGTGAGTTCTTCTTTTCACCTTCAGATTGTGAAAAATAGGAGTCAATAGTTTGAAGAGCATTATAAGATGAGGATTCCAGGGGAAGGTGTCCCTGAACCCAAGGTGGTTCTGAGTAAGAGTGGCTCAGAGCA
Source organism: Ottelia alismoides (assembly GCA_037367405.1). Lineage (NCBI taxonomy): Eukaryota > Viridiplantae > Streptophyta > Magnoliopsida > Alismatales > Hydrocharitaceae > Ottelia > Ottelia alismoides. Next base: position 299,193 of record JAZKJV010010006.1, on the reverse strand, counting down.
TTTGAGACTGGAAAGTTTGTGGTGGTCAGAAAAGGGTTCGCTGAGTTCGAACAGAAATTACCACAATTTTCCATTCTCGGATTCAAGAGATTATCAAGAGGTGTATGGATGTTGATCTAAGTACTAGTGAGGTATTAAGTTTTACGCACAGATCAAACACAATACAAAATTTTGTTTCACCAACTCACACAGTGAAGGTCGTAAGAGTTCAACCAATTATCTTGTCAATTTTAAATGGTGAAAAGACAATCTTGTTAGCGAGCTAAAATTTCAGATTTGGGCTCTAGCCTTAAGTGTCGTCTCTCGCTCACTTAGAAAAATAGAACATTCAAGGCCGGGGTTGTTCTCCCGCAGAAATTCTTGATTTTATGGGTTCTTTAAGATCAGCTATATTTAGCAGTCCCGATTTTAATGAGGTGATCACTGAAAAAATAGATGAGCACAAATACACGTCTACCGTCTAGTCCCAATTTCCTTTAAAGTTATGTTATAAAACAAGAGAGAGGAATTCGGGAAAAGCCGATGCACGCGTAAAACTATGATGAATGCTCAGTTAGAAGACTTATAGTGAATCCTCGCAATCTCCATGTGGGATGCTAGACAGAATTTAAAAAATTATTCTAAATGAAATGCAAGCCGATGAAAAACCGCACCTAAGCAGAAAGTTCTATTAGCGGGAAGAATTGATTTAAATTTTGGCTAAATTGAACGATCTATGTGCGTCTCAATTAAAGTACAGTGTGGCTTTAAGATCCTACGAGCACAAGCAAAAATATAAATGCTCTGAGAGCCGTATGTGCATGTTTATCCTAATCGCCACTCAAGTCAGGCCTCACCCTCACCGGAGAGTGAAACAGGCCACGACACACCACAGAATAAAGTCAGAGGTCTTTCTACATACGCGAGAGTCCAAACTGACACCGCTGTAAATAAGCAATTAATTACAAAAATTAAAATTTGCAGAAATAGACCTAGACTCTACACTCTCTCACGACTCGATCTTAATTTTATTTGTGGTTTTTGCAAAAGTCGGTGAAGTTGCGTCGGTTTTTGAAAAACTGCTCCACGTACAAAGTACCTCGCAAGAAAAATAAGAGAGAAAATGTAAGAGAGTGACTCAAAAAGATATGAAAAATAAGTGCTGAAAATAAATTGCAGGAAAAAATGGAATTTACAATGCAAAATTCGGAGGTCAGACTACCTGAATGCGGAAAACCGAACAAAAATTTTCAAGACAAAAATCTAAGTCGTTTGCCTCCCCGACAACGGCGCCATATGACGGATCCGATAATGCAGGGTTTAAAAATATGTTTTTATCGTGTCGTACGTAAAATGACAATACGTGCGTTGTAGGCCGCAATCGGGAACGGTCAAGATAATAACCATACAAAATATGTTCAATTTTTAATCTCGTGGTTTTTATGTTTATTTTACTTGGGCAAGTCCCAAGGTCGATCACAAGGAGGCAAAGAAACAACCTAAATTAATGTCTATCCAAGTTCATGTTCGGTTTTCGAGGCGGTCTTTTTTGGAATTTTCAATGCAATAAAGGGTGCAAAATGCAAATTCGGCCTTATTTTAGGGACTAAAATGTAAATTTTGATCAAACGATGTCCTAAAAATATGAAATTAGGCCACGATGTAAATTATGATGAGATGAGTGCACTGTAAATTTTTTTGGAATTTTTGGATGCAATATGAATTTTTTATGGATTTTTAAATGCAAACAAAATGTTTTTCGATATTTAATTTTAATAAATAATAAACCTACTTATTTTCAAGAAATAAAATTATCTAAGATCTATCACTAGGTGATGGATCTCAGAAAAAATCCTAAACCTTGAAAATGTGGGGGTTTCTTACCTATTAAAAATTAAATACTAAAAAATGCAAAATGATTTTTATAGAGAAAAATATGCATGCAAATGCAAATCTTTTTGGGCACAATGTTAAGCACAATTACCTCTACAATGTTTGATTTTTCGAGGATTTTTAGAGCAATAGTTAATCAACTATGAATTTCAGAGCAAGAACTGAGCAAAATACGTAAATGTCCACACAATAATTATTTATTAATTAACCATCAATCATAAAAATGCCCACAATATGTCAAAATGTAGAGAATTAATCAATAAACATCATGCAATTTTTAGATTAATAAAATGTTGAATAAAGAGGTCCAAAACGGGAGGGAAACACAGGGGTATAAATGAAATAAATAAACAAAATAAAATGCACTGGGGGGACTTGTTTGCAATTATCAAGATAATCTGGAGATGAATTATGCAAATATTCCAAGGGGCACGTGGAATGGAGGGCTGGTGCGTGAAAGGGAGAATCTCCAGGGCCTCTTCTGTACACGTGACCCTTGGATTTTGCTGTGAATTAAAGAAGCTATAGGGGCCTGGGTGCAATACGTCCCCTCACTCACGTGCGACGCACGTGAGGAGGGTCTCGGGCTTCGAGCCCGGCCTGCGACTGGAGGCGGTGGTGCAATGGCGACGCACTTGGCTCAACGGGCGAAGGTCGGAGCTCGGCCTCTCTTGGCGGAGAGAAGGCGACGGAAGGGGGTGCTGGATGGCACAGCTGACACACGGCCGTGGTTGGATGAGTGCGGGGGAGGCTGGCGATGAAGATCGGAGCAGGTGGCTGGTGGTGTGGCCGACACACGGCCGTGGGGCTTCGATGAAGCGGATGGCGGTGGAGAGGATGGTCGGAGGAGATGAAGTAGTGGAGAAGAAGGCGGCGTAGTGGCTGGTGTCGTGGACGAAGGCGGAGATGGAGTCATCGTTGGTGGTGTGGTTGGTGTTGAGCTCGAGGCGGCGGAGAGAGAGAGAGAGAGAGAGAGAGAAAGAAAGAAAGAAAGAGAGAGAGATAGAGAGAGAGAGATAACCTGGAGGGGTGGCTCTACGGCGAGTGGCCGGAGCAGCGGCTTCGGGGGCGGTGCTGCGACGAGAGATGAACTCTCTCGGATCTCGCCGATGAAGGTGTGTGCCGGGCTGTCACCACCAGAGACGAGGACCCTATTGAGTTTGAACGGCGGATGGGGTGCTGGGAAAGGCTTGGTGAAGCTTTTATAGAGGGATGTGCTCGACCGGAGATGGAAGGCGGATCGGGGATTTGACGAGGCGGCGCGATTTGGAGATCGGGGACAGATCGTGGTGGCGCGAGATTTGAGGGATCGGGGGGTGGCGGAGTTGGCTGAGATTTGCGGCGAGGATGAAAAATCGCGGGCGACGGAGGTTTCCTTCCAAAGGAGGCTGAGGAAGACGATGAGGAAGGGCCGTCCGATCGGCCGAGATCGGACGACCCAGATCGTGCCACGTGGAGGCTTAAGGGAGAGAAAGGGGAGGCACGTGCGGAGCACGTGTCTGGGGAGGCACGTGCGACACACGTGCCATTTTTTATTTTATTTTATTTAATTATATTATTTATTTTTTTATTTTATTTTATAAAAACGATTATATAAATATGCGAAAAAATGGTTGACACGTGGCGACACCAGGTGCTGCCACGTGTCAGCACCAGAAAATTCGAATTTTAATTATCTTGTAAAATCGATAAAAAATAGTAAACGACCTCGGATCAAAAAATTTCTTCACAAAAATTGCTCGTCTCGATGAGATCTACAACTTTCATGAAGACATCAAAATCAAAATTGATCATTTGCGCAAAGTGCATTTTTGGGGTATCCCATGTACATAGAATACCATGATTTTTTGGGTTTTATAATTTTTATGTCATTTTTAAGATAGATAAAAATCCGGAAAAATAAGGTAAAAATCAAGAGTAAATAAATACACCTTAATCTAATTTTTTTTGGATTTTTATTAATAGGTTAGATAAGTATATAAAATAATAAGTCAAAAACCGCTAAAATACACAATATACAAAAGAGGCCCGAAACCCAATTTTCACATATGAGCTCCGATTCACTTGAATTTGGTCTTGTTTTGAAGATAATTGAATGTTCATTAGTTTAAAAGTGAGTAGGATTAAATCGGACATTAGAAGAGTGAGATATGAGGTTTTTAGTCCAGAAATCCTGAAACTAGGGTTTGGGTTTTCGGTCCAGTTATTTGGGTTAGTTATTTTTGTAATTTTCCTTTATTCTTGTTAGTGATATCTACACAATGGAGGTGGTTTTGTGTCATTCGGAGTTAGCATGAATGAGTCAAAAATCAGGGAAGTTAGGCTATTTACAGGTCATTTTTGGCTTGGATTTTTGGCTTCTTATTTTGTGCAGATTTTTGTGCTAAAATGCAATTCTTATGAAATCATGCACTAATGCTAATTATGCATAATAGATGTAAATATGTTGTTGATTTTAAAGGATTTGAACTTAATAAATGAGATTTAGAGTGATGAATACGAGATTCATCAATGCTTAATGGGAGTGTCATCGTGTTCAATGTACTTTATATAGATGGCATCATTATCATGTGGAATGATATTGGGATAATGAACAATGTTAAGGTCTAGTTGTCCCTTACTTCTGAGATGTAAGAACTTAGAGAAGTCTCTTACATCTTAGGTCTGAAATAGTTCAGAAATAGAGAAAAGAGAGTATTGAGATTATCACAACATTACTTCTGAGATGTAAGAACTTAGAGAAGTCTCTTACATCTTAGGTCTGAAATAGTTCAGAAATAGAGAAAAGAGAGTATTGAGATTATCACAACATGGATATTTCAAGAGGATCTTGGAAAGTTTAAGATGGTTAATTCTAAGAAGGGCTCTTGTCCTTTAAGATGTGGTATTAACCTATCTAAAATGATGACTCCTCAAATTATTGAGGAAAATAAACCATGGTTGTATGTATACCATTATGCGTACAAGACCAGACATCTGTCATGCAGTAGGAGTGGTAAGCCATTATCAATCCAGCTATGGGAGAAATAATGGATCATAGTGAAAAACATCTTCAAGTACCTAAGAAGAACTCAAGACTATGTCATAGTCTTGGTTTATAGAGGTAATGATCTTCGAGTCTTAGACAGATTCAAACTTCTTATCATATGTGGATGATAGGAAGTCAACACTAGGGTTCATATTCTTGTTGAATGGGGGTGTTGTGAACTGGAGAAGCAACAAATAGGACAACATGAATGACTACAACTGAAGCAATATACAAAGCCTCATTGGATGTTACTAAGGAGGTTGTGTGGTTATGCACGTTCACCTTGGAAATTGGCATAGTTTCCTCATTGGAATTTCCATTCCACCTCTTTGTGATAACATGGGTGCCATGCGCAAGCAAAGGAGCCAAGGTGGCATCAAAAAAGCAAACACATGGAGAGGAAATACCACATAATCTGTCAAAAACAGACGCCTCGTGATATCACCATTACCAAGGCTACCTCGACTAACAACATTGTCGGTCTACTTACCAAGCCTTTGTCATAAAAGATCTTTAACATGTTGATGAATCTGTGATTCATCAATCTGATTAGTTGAAAATATAGCTCCATCCCAATAAACTAGGTTCATTCATCTATTTCTATCATAAAATTAACTTACGTGCACTTGTAAATAATTTGTATAAATTATCACTCATTTCTTCATTCATAATCATCTCCTCATATTCACCTATTTCTTAACTTCTAATAATTCATGGTAACTCCAATTGACCTAAATATAACTCCATTGTGTATATATATATATATATCTAACCTTAATCAATAAAAAACCTAAAAAATATAACTTCTACATATTTTAACCCAAATCCTAATTTCAGGACAAAAAGCTACAATGATGATATCTCTCTCATACTGTGTCTAATTTTACTCTACTCATTCTTGAATTAATGTACATTCAATTATCTACAAATCAAAAACAAATTCAAAAGAATAAGAGTTCATTTGTGAATATTGGATTTTAGGACCTAACCGTGCATTATACATATTTACTTATTTTGACCTATCCTTTCATGTGCACATTGACTTTTCTTGATTTATTTCTTTTTCACTTATTCATTTCATTTCGTGTTTTAAATAATGTCATAAAATTAAAATTAAAATAATAAAAATATAATTCTGACCTAAGCTGACTAACCATTCATCTGTATATATATCTCACATTTTCTAATCATTCCTAACTCATAAAAAATCAAAAAAAAAATACATTTTTTCCCATTACATCATTTCATAGCATGTTTTATGATTGCATGTAGTAATCATCTTAGAAAATCAAATAAAAATTACAAAGATAAAAATGATATTTTATTCATAAAATACCACCAAAAAATTTACACCTTGCACAGATCATTTCATTTGCAATTAACAAGTCCTTCATGAACATCGAGATATCATTTCGGACAACATTTTTCATGTTGGGTATTTTCCATTTGAGTTCATATTCTATTTATATACTATTTATTTCAGCATTTTGCATGGTCAAAGTCAATGTTTGCATGTGTGGTAGATGTTCAACGGTCCACTTCAGCGTCTAGCCAGGTGCTTGGTCAATGTCTCCCTCTTTTAACCTTATGTGCCTAGCATCTGACATACCATGCGCCATTCGATCACACATGATCCAATGGACACTGCTTCTTTTCTTCCTCGCCTTGTCACTCATCTTCTTCTCTGGCCGACCAACTCCTTTGATCACCCTCCTCCTCTTATCTTATCTCTACAAACAACTAGTGACCCAAAAACCTAACCATCTCCTATCATCACAACCCAATGACCTAATCCCATCTCCTTCTCTATAGCCCTGACCACTTCCATCCCTTCAAACCACCCATCAAACCTTATCCTCTCTCCAATCAAGACCCTCCTCCTATGTCTCTAACTTCTAATCTCAACCATCTTCGATCTCCAGCAATCTTGACCAACCTCCAGCTAATCATCTCTATACGCTTCTCCTTCTTCTTCCTATTTAAACACCATCGACAACCACCCTCAGGATCATCCACCAAAATATGCCTTTCATCAATCGGGAAAGAGAGAGCCGAATATCATGTGCTTGTGATAGGAGCCCATGTGTCTACGGTAATGACTCCCTAACAATGAGATCCATTAAGCTCCGCTTTATGCTACTGCATTCTTCCCCAAGATCCAATGGATCTCTCACTACCTCCACCATGGCGATCGAGAACAGATCTGAGTAAGACCACCTTATCCAGACCATACATGTGATACGCCCTTCTCCCGTATCTCCTTCTTCCCCCTTTGCTCTTTTTTTTCACTGTGTGCCTTCTTATTCATCATCACTTGTCTTCTTCTTCAAAGCAAATTCGCCCAATTGACCACCCCACTACCTCCCTTCTTGCTTCTTCCTATGTCTTTCACACTTTCACATCCCGTCACACTGACAGCTCCTCTCTACTACCATAAAAGGAGCACTGGCCCCACTCCTCATCTTCCGAGCATGGCTGACTCGACGATAAAGAAGAAGCTCTGGGTCCAAGCACTAGATACCATTCGATCAAGAATGTGGAGCATCACAATCATTCAAGAACCCCCAAATTTGGGACATTGGATCGAGCACTATCGGATGCTCAAGATTTCTTTCGATCCTACCCTGAACCAAGCACTTCGACCATTAACAGAGCATTCATGCGCATGCTACATGGAGCCCAGAATCGAACCGCTATCAATCGAGATTCCAAGATCCCAACACGTCGTGCATGTGGCATTGAAATATTACAAGCGCACCATTCTCGCTTTGTAGAACTTCATTGGAACTCACTCACAAGTGCCTTGTGTGTGACCATAGGCAATTTACATACGTGCCCTACCTCTTCCAAGGGATCACAAGGATACCCTCGTGCATGGGTAAATTATAGGAATGCATAAACAACTTTGGTAAAATATAAAAAGGTCCCATAAAGGGTATATTTGCAAGCATTTTAATTAATTTATTTACATTTATGCCCATATAGATTTATTGAGATCATATCTTAAGAAATGTGTACCCAATTTCTAAGTTCTTGGTGTCGTTCTAAATCTTGATTTATTCTCTATCAACTACAATACTGAGATTTATTCTTAGAGACACTTCCGGGAATAATTTATTTAAGGTATTATTTGATCTTTTTATCCCATGTATTTATTATGATTAACTTCATTGCTCAAAATTACATTGATTCAAGGGGATTTATTTTGGGATTCAATTTGATGTTAATTGATACGCTATTTTGAGATTAAATAAGGGGAATTAATAAGGATGATTAACTGTCTCTTGGATTGGCTTGGTTCTTGCTTACTTGACCCGTACTTATCATTGCATTTATATTCATCATTTAAAAATCACAAAAATATTGCATTTATTTATTTCTCTCACACCACAAAGCATAACATATTCTCACTTACATGAATTTTTTAAAATTTATGCATCATATTTCTTTTAGAAATTAAATAGATTACTTATTTTAGAAACCAATCAAAATGAAAAAAACAAAAACAAGAGAAAAATAATTCCTCTATTGAAAACCTTATTTTCTCTTTTACTATTAATTCTAGATCCTCATATTACCTCCTTGATGTTGGGACTTACCCAAGTAAAATAAATAACTTGACCGCGTTGAGATTTAATCTTTTGTATTAATTCTCAATGTAGTATTTTTTGATGGATCTCTAAATTGCTAGACTACAACAATTAAAATGACAAATTAATAAGAAAAATTTTAGGTCTCCTCAAATGGTGTCCTTATCGGGGAGGTATACAGTTTAAGAATAAATTTTAAATAGTTTAGATTTTTTACTTTCCATCCTTAGGTAGTCTGACCCAAGTTTTCTTATACATATTATTTATTTATTTTTGAGCAATTTTTTTATTTATTCATTTTATTTCTTATTTCCTATGAATGTATCTCTAACATTTGATTTATTATTTTTCAATTAAGGTACCCGGTGGACTCAGAGTGTCTTTCTCAGATGTTGAATCAACTCGGAGCAACTAGAGGCGGGCGATTATGAGGACCAAACCTACTGAAGAAGCATGAAGAATTTTTTATTTTTATTTGGAGAGAGAGCGTGTCTTATTTATTGATGTGTTTATTTTTGTAATTAATTTGTAATTATTCTGTTTATCTCTGATGCTCTTCATTTAAAGACTCGCGTTTGTCACTGCACTGGACACTCGGCCTATTGGGCCCATATTTTTGTGGTGATTGACATAGTCCCCTAGGATTGCACCACGACTATTACAGCTACTTGGTTTATTTTTTGTGATCATAGGAGTATATCCACACTCTCACATTAATTAGACATACTAGATACTATTTTACTTAGACAAATTAATCTATTCTTCACTCGCCAATAGAACTATCCGTCAAGGAGAGGTTTTCCAATGCATCCATATAGATTAATATCCGATTCTGTTTAGTATATACATGGATATTTCAAGGATCATTGTAAGTATTTTTATTTGAGCATGCGTTATTGCTTTATCAGATTGCATTGTCCTTTTCGACTTCTTCCTCTATGTTTTCTCATTCAGGATTAAAAGGGAATTGGGACTGAATGGTAGACGTGCTTGGTTCTGCACCTCAAAGAAAGTGATCACTTAGAAAAATTGCGACTGGTAAACAATACTGATTAATTTAAAATTGGATAAAATTCAAATTGATTGTAGGAGAGCAACTCCATCCTTGTGTACAAGTACATACCTCCAGACTATGAGTGGATGAGGATGTAGCCATATGGTTAGAGCCCAAAACCCTAGATATGTGCCTAAGTCTCCATATCTGACTCTAAAGGATTTGGGATATGCAAGTGCTCGCCTCTAACCATACTCAACATTTTAGATGTGTATGTCTACTATCTCTTTTAGGTGTGTGATATAACCCGACAGCCCAGCCAAATCACTCCATTGATTAAGGGGTAATAGAACCACATATGTGCATTAGGGTGTCATAACTGTGTGTAACAAATTATAAGATTATTTTATCACAAAATTAAAAATAAAAAGATAATCGTCCAAACTCTTACGGTCTTTACTATGTGTAGTTGATGAATTTGGGATTTGCATTGTGTATTGAATTGTGTGCATTCGAAATTCATTGCACTTGTATACACGTATCAACGTTCGCGAATCATTCACCTTCGTTTTCAAATACCTAGACTTTGTGGGTTGAGCTCACATGTCCATATCCCTATAGTCTTCGTTCTCATTTTAGATGAACCCTCTCTTTGAGTTGACACTTCTCCAGACATCATTCTCTCCACCCTCGCACACTTCACTCTCATTCTACCACCACACTCCTTCCTTAGTAAAGTTTTCAAGATATGAACTGCTCATAGAACCAAATGAATATTATGTACACCTAATGGAGTGAGTGAATTCAGGTATGCACATGGGTGTAACCGAATTTGAAAAAGAAATATGATTCACAATTATGATTGAGAATTCACTATTTGAGCCATCCCCTGCTTGGTACGAGTCTCTTCCCTGGTATATCAATTTTTCATTGACCCAACAATGGATATCTATAGTCAAGGAAATAGGACTAATGATCGGACAATGACTGTAGATAATAACTATTACTTGACGCGGGATTACGTGTCAGAGTTATAGCATGACGAGTACGGTTATTAATCACCAAGTCGTGAGACAATAGCATGTGACATTTCTTGGAATAATCCGAGAGCCAACACTTTTATTGAACAACTTGATAGTATCATCCAAATGGTTAATAATATGATGAACAATCATGAAGAAGTGATGATTACACAAAGCGAACTCCAGACAAATCACGTGCAAAATTTTGTAAAATGAGATTCAAATAATTGGACAACACTGAAATGGTAGCATTTTGTAAAATTCTGATCTTAGAGCTTCCATTTATCAAGGATATAGAGTATGTACCTGATCTTCAGATATTTGTGAAGAGTCTACTATAACCTAACAAGAAGAGCAAGAAAAGATCTAGACCTGAATATCATCTAATCATTACAGCCACTTCAACAGTAATGATCCAAAAAAGTAAAATCCGCAGAGTCAAATGGTTGATTAGGATTACCTGTAAAATTGATAATACTGAGTTTACTCATGTTTGCATAGACAACAACTAAACCTTGAACATCCTTCCAAAGTTCGCGGTTGATAGACTCAAACTCGGACTGCTCGAAAATACCGGAGTGATCATTCAATTTCCAGATTGGTCAACAAAATGATCTAGGAGTCATGAACCTCTAAGGTGTCAACCATAGAGTAGACTTCATTGTCATGGACATGGAGCATAGAGGAGAGTTGCCTAAGTCTCCCATTATTTTGGGAAAGTCATTCTTATCCTCTGCTAAAGTGACTATCGATTACGAGACTCAAGGCATCAAGTTCTCGAACTTAGACCAAATTTACCAAAATCTTAGTTACATAACTAGCCCTGAGACAATTAAACAAGAAACCAATAACCGTGTTAAAGAGGAGGCCACAGAGACAAATACTTCACATGAACAGACCTCTCCACAGACTCCAGACACAACCCTATGAGAGACACTTGAGGATCTGAGTGTTGAGGCTACCAATGCTGCCACCTGAGGTGAATAAATTTTACTTCGACACATCCAATTCTCCGAACCCGGACAATAGTTATTTTAGACTTCCTTGATCAAAACTATAATCTGACACCAAAGCCAATAAAACCCAAACAACTCAAAGCAATATAATATACCCAAAACATGTACTGACCTTATAGGAGATATACAATATATATGGTGATTCATCTGATGAATAACTCACGGCCAGCTTCTCACATAGTCGGTTTAGAAGGGTACCATCCTCTAGTCTGGTTGCTAGTGGAGGGAAGAAGCACTATGGTCTTTCTCCTCCCCTTACTTTAGGTTCTAGCAAACCAACTAAGTACATAACCATAGACATGTATTATTCTAAGGACTCTTCCAAAGGGTACTATAAGCATACCAATGTAATTAGATATGATCAAATAGATAAGTCTTCACAAGAGTATTCATCATCCAAGGTCAAGTCGTTGACAATGTGAGAAAACTCACTTAAGAGTAAAAATAGTTGGAGAGCCTCCACTAAATAATATTATTCTTATGAGGATGACTCAGACAATGGCTGGGAATTTTCTTTGTCACATTCTTCATATCCATATTCCCTCCCACCACATGCCCGTAAGAAGGTTTTTTGAAAACCACCTTGAACTCTGTACATTCTCTCCCGATCCCATTGATTCCCTTTATACTTCTTCTATACTTAGACAAAAGCCTAATTATAGGGGGGAACTAATGCCCACCCCATTTACACTCATCTTCTCACCTCTTTCCCACGATCGCCCCATTTTTGCTCTCTTCTATACAAAGACAGACCAAGAGCCTAAGTATGGGGGGAAACTTCTACATCTCTTTTCTTCTTTTAAATTCCCTATACTTAGCATACACTAAGTATGGGGGATGAGTTGCATTATGTACTGAATAACCCAAGGATTACCCATTTAATATTGTCGTGTTGTTGTAGTCGGGCAATCAGGATTGATCAAAAATTAACCACACGAATAGATAAATAACTGAATTAATTGATGTGTAATTTTATGTATTTATAACCTGGGCAAGCCCTAGGGTTGACTCAATAAGGCAAAGGAACAAAGTAGGATCAAGTTAGACAAATTAGCAAACATTTTTCCAAGCATAATTTTTTTGTATTTTTATGTAAAAAAATGCAAATGCAAAAATGCGGATGAATTAGGATATTAAGGAATCAAGAAACATAGTTAAATTAATTTTAATATAAAATTAATCCAAATTATCCAAGTTATATTTTTTCTTGGAAACCAAATTTAATAATGAATGCAAAATGTATTTTCTTGGAATTTTTTGGATTAAGAAGCAACAATGAAAAATGTAAACTTTTTAGTGGTTTTTATTCAATTTCTCATGCAAACAATATACAAAAATTATTACAGTTGTATTGAAAGCTAAAAATGATGAAATGAAGCTATAGTAATATTTTTGGAATTTTCTAATAGTATATGATTTTTTAAATAAATGAAAACAAAGTGAATGTGAGATTTTAATTTCTAATAAAACCACATAATCAAATTATCTAAAGAGTAAATTATCTCAAAAAGATATTTTAATAAGAAATCCAAATAAGTTGAAACTTCGTAAAAATAATATTTATGGATTTAATTAAAAATCTATTACAGAAATCACTCAAGTATTTATTTTATGCGCATGACATCTCCATTTGCGATGGAAATTTGGATAATTAAAGAATATTGAAAAGCATAATCTCTAACTTTTGCACAATGTTTGGAGCAATATTTAATTAAATATGAATTTTAGACCATGAAATGGTAAAATATTCAATTTTTACCAAACTAACTTTAATTAATTACCCAGTACTAATAAAATTCAAATAAATTATACAAAAGATCAATAATTATATGCTCTACAATATGCTATTTTCGTATTGAAGATGAATGTGAAATGGATGTCCAAATTAATGTGTAAATGCATGGGTATCTTTAGAAAATTAAACTGAATGAAGTGAGATGTGCATATAAAAAAATAAAATGACTTTAAATGGGTTCCAGTTCCAAAAATGGAACCCATGATCTAGAGGCGGCTAGGGTGTACGGGGGTGGCGAGGACAAGGGGCGTAGGCAGAACTAGAGCGCGAAGCGGCAAGCAGTCACTCGCAAGAGGCAGAATGGGTTGCCAGAAAGCGACTACAGGTGTGCGGCAGAGAGCACGGTGCACGTGGGTGGTAATTGGAGGGCAGCTTGGAGGGTGACTACTTTTGTGGAGAAGGCCAATGTGGGCTTTGAAGGCGTAGAGGGAATGGACAGTGGCGGACTGGGTAGTGCTGCATAGGAGGCATCCCACACATGATCGTGAGTGTGATGGAGAGATTGGTTGAGGGAGTCCACAGTAGCGACACTGGCCGAAGGGGCGTGGAGGAGCGTTGCGGCGTACGAGCAGAATTGTGCCATATAAGGTTGCAGGAAGAGGACGGAGTCGTGCGAGGCAGGGGCTGGTGCTCCAAGGGAGGCATGCGACACAAGCAACGGAGCATGTACGCAGGTGGCATAAACAGGAGTGGCCTCTGGAGCTACCCTTGGTCGTTGGCAGAGGCAGCAAGCGCACTGTGCGGAGGCCGCACACCTGCGAGTGGAGAGGGTTGAGAGGGGATGGTTGGCAGACGAGCAGTCGAGGGTCAGCATCCTGGAGGCACAATCATGCATGAGGGTGGTGTTAGCAATGTGAGCCCCGGGCGAACCATTTCTACGATAAATGTTATTGTAATGAATAAATTATCAATGAAAGTTGTTGATTATTTTTCACTCCCTTTCTGAGATTAATGAATGAATGCACTATAGGGTCCCTCTGTACAATAAGGGTTTTGTACCATGGCCAACTTGATGATCATACAGCTGTTGATTCATTGGATGGATCATAGAGGTTGATGCTTGGATGAATATCTAAGGAGTTAGATAGAGGACTCATCAAGCATCATCAAATGATCATTAAGTGATGATCTCCAGTCTGAGTAGGAGATGGCAATCCTATCTCATATGATTGATATCTGACTGACCTCTTGATGCAGGTCCTCTGCATGGGAATAGTGATTCAGAGGTGTCAGGTTAGTTAAGTCAATGGGTTGACTTGACGAGATCGAGATAACCAAAGACCTACGTTGAATACTGTCACAACATAGGCATGCATCCTCTGACTAGAGACAGATGTGTTGCTATATGTCTGAGTATGTACATTTGGCAGACCAATAGGTTGATGACCTAATCAAGGTCTATATACCGGCGAGCTAGTGTGCATGTAAGGACATATGAGTAATGCGATCTCTCAAAGGGATCATACAGGTTCACTTGTGAACCAGGAGACATGAACTCACTCATGAGGTATTGGGACTGAACAAATTCCATGCATGGTCATCGTGCTTGGAAGCATGACATGAATTTGAAGGTAAGATATATGCTTTATGAAAGCATATGATCTATACCAAATCCCAATGACCAAGATTGAGAAACTTAAATAATCTAACTCTGAAGATGACAGTGCAAAAGTGATCTTTATCTTCAGAATGATTATGAGTCTTCCAGTATATAGGATGCACAGGTATTGGGAATACCTGAAGGGTGATTTGATCATATACGATTGTATAACCATGACGCTTCCATTCCGAGGGAGTGATGAAACATGATTGGATTTTAGTGACTCCTCTCATTAGAGAAGTGACCTAATCTTAGTCCATGAACTGGACATTGATCTGAATGAGATTCAGATGCAATGAGAAGATTAAGTTTACGGTCTTGATTTGATCAAGCATCAGTGGGAGGTCCATAGGAACTGGATTTGAGATATGATCTCAACATCCAAGTCACTATACGTGGAACAATACAATCGCCCTGTGCTTATATCCAAGTATCTATGGAGAAATAGCATTGTTCTCAAATGGTTTAAGAACAATTTCATAAGATCTAAGCAAGGAGAAGTTGATAATTAAATGTGATTTAATTATCATGATGTATGAGAAATTATCCAATATGATTAAATGTGATTTAATTATTATGGATAAGAATAATGTGGATAGTAATATCTAATTATTCATAATATGTTATAAATGTGATTTATAATATATTAGAGAGAGTTAAATATAATTTATATTAGTAGATTAATTATTAATGTGTATTGGATACACATTGTCTAATTAATTGAAAATATAAATTACATTTTATTTTGGGTTGTGAATATGATTCACAATATTCCAATGTCAAGATTGCCATATTCCCAAAATTAATTGAGAATTATTTTTGGTGAATAAAATACCAACAAATAATTGTTGGAAAATAAGTTGAGAGAAAAACAAGGAGATGTGCAATCTCATGGGAATCCATGAGATTGCCCTCCCCATACGGGAGGAGGTGGCGGCACCAATTCTTTTATGGAATTGGTGGCCGTCCACTTCCCCTAATGAGGAAGGTGCATCTCATTTGTTTTTCCACTCCTTATTTGGTTGGTTTAGTTTGGTATTAATATATATTTGATTTATCAAATATATTTAATCAAAATTAAATCACAAATTGTTGGTTTTCACCAACAACAATCTTGACCATTGGATGGATATAAATCAATCTCATCCATTGATTTTATATGTCCCATGGATTGAGATCCATGGATCCCAAAACCCTATAAATAGAGAGGCATACCATGCTCTCTCTTTACACATGATATTGTAGCACACAACTCTCTCTCTCTCTCTCTCTCTCTCTCTTTCTCATACTCGACAGCCCTCTCTCTCCCTCTCTTCTTGGTGGTCGTCCACCTTGGTGGAGAGAATCGTCGACGCCCGCGCCATCGTGCTGACGCTTCGATTCTCTGTGGTTCTTCATCTTCTTGGGGTGCTTCACTCACGAAGGAGACGATTGATCTCGTGCAACGAAATCAGGAGCAACCGTGCTTGGATCAACTTGGATTGCGAGGACACCGCGACTCATCCCCGCGCTCGCAAGCCGTTACTCCGACGATCGGACTTGAGACAGGAGGTCTCTTTTCGTAGAGACTTGATCAACCATGCTTAAAGAGGTATTGCATTATACTTGCTGTGGTTATAGATGAAGCGATTTGAGAATGGTTCTCGGATCATGTGGTTTCATCGGATAAAAATTTTTAAATTCCGCTGCACCGAACAACTAGTACGACTAGTCGTTCTTCGTCGTATCTGATACGACGATCACGCTTCCGTGATGCGCTTGAGGATTTCTCCATATCTTTCAAGTGGTATCAGAGCCTTAGGTCGACAGTTTTGAATATGATTCGAAAAACCGAGGACGACTTGGGTTCGTTTAGGTCGCGAAAGTTTTTATCGCATTTGATTTCGCAGATCTGTTTAGTAGAAAAATTCGGCACTGTTTAATTGTTTAAACACGAATTTAATACTTGTATTTTGTTCCCAATTAAATAAGGAAATCATAGGAACTGAGTTTGCGTAAATCGGATTTCGTATGCTCTAGTTATGGTTGTTTTAAGGGACATGTATGCACTGTTGCGGGGACAGTAGATTTTAACATAATTAAAGAGTTAATTACTGTTATCATCTACCTCGAAATGCATGCAACTCCACTTAGGTTCTGTCCTAAATCAAGTTAGCAATCTATGAAAATTGAGCTTGCTTAATTTGGATTTAAATTGATTGAGATATGTTAATTTTAGTGAGTAGGGGTCCTTACTGAAATTACATTCCTAATCTAGAACCTAGTGATTGTCAATTAGTGAAATTAATTGTTAATTTCGTGAAATAATCTTGAAAAATATTTGTGAAATATTGAAACATGATTATTTGCCTAATTGACTTGGCCCCAACCAATTAATTGATTAGATTTAATCTAAATCATAATTGGAAACCGCAATCTTTCAAACTTGATGCTTGAATAGGATTTGGGAATTCGTCTAGCAAATTTCCTTATAATCAAAAATGTTTTGATTATTACTATATGGTACAATTTCGGTTGAAGAACCGATGATCATCTCAAGTACAAATTAATCAATTTGGCATTATCCTTTCCCGAGGCGGATATGGTGCCTAGTCGGAGAGCATTGGGGTTGCGGGTTGCAACATATGTGGTCCGTCCCACTCTCGTCAGTACTGGCCATGACAGCGGGTAGGGTCGGGATAATGTCCGAGGGGATTAAGATGTATTTTTCTAATTATTAAAATTCGAATTAATACGTATTTTGAGATATTACCATATATGTATTCAAGTAAAATAATCAAGTTTGATTGATTGAATTGGATTGATAATTAATTTAATATGATTAAGTTAATTATGTCCAATTAAAATACTCTAATATGATTAGAGTTAATAATTCCCTTGGAAGAATTAATTATGTGAATGTGATTCACGATAATTAATTAAAAATTTGAATATGATGTGGAGGATCACATAAGTGACATCCATGGTCTCCCGTCAAGGCGAAGAGTTTCGTCGCTAGGGATTGCATGTGGGAGACGCCTGTCCGAAGTGACAGCTCCTGTGTGCAAGCGCATCTGGATCGGGCTCTTTGCTTCTCGAAAGAGTAAGGCCGTATGCGTAGTGACCCCAATATCGGATCCTCATATTATTGGGGCGATATTGGATTGCGCATAGCGAGTACTATTCCTGTTGACGGTTGGTTCAATTAACAACGGGTCAACATCGCCTTAGGGGTGGTGGGCTCAGTTGTTAAAGACCGAATTGGGAAATGCAAGTTGGACTTGCAAAGCAGAATGTGTTCTCGCTTAGCTTTATAGGAGTCGCAGATTCTCATATTATTGGGATGTGACAATGATAAAGAGGAGATCCCAGTTCTTGCTAGAGATATAGCGGTAAGTATATCTCTTGCTTTGAAAGTGATTATGGGAATGAACTTTCAAAGTCGACAATGCAAGAATAAATTGATTTAAAATACCTTAATCAAATGTTATAAATTTGAATATATTTTTATATTCTAATATAGTGCATTCTTAATTTCAGAAAATGAAGTCTTTGAACCCACTTAGTAGGCTTCTAGAGGTCAAAAAATTGACCGGCCCAAATTACTCGAATTGGATCCGTAATTTGGAGCTTGTTCTCTCTGCTGAGCGCATAAGTTATGTGCTCTCCGAGGACAAGCATGAAAACCCTAAGTCCAGGGAAGAAAAAGCATTTAATGACAAGTATGATGAAGATCATGTCTTGGCTAGGTGTTATATCCTAGGTTCTCTCTTCAATGTTCTGCAGAAGCAACATGTGGAGATGAGTACCTGTCAGGAAATAATGCAGAATCTTAAGGATATGTTTGGTGACATTAACCGCACCCAGCGGTACAATGTTATGAAAGACCTCATTCGCTGCAAGATGCAGGAAGGGACTTCGGTCCGTGAACATGTACTCAAAATGTTTGGGTACTTGTCGGAGCTGGAGACTCTTGGAGCAACGATGGATGCGGACATGCAGGCTGACTTCATTCTGCTGTCATTGCCCAAATCTTTCAATAACTTTGTAGTGTCATTCCACATGAATAAGTTGGAATTGACAAGTGTTGCCCTCCTTGCTGCATTAAAGTCCGCAGAGGACGTGATGAAGAAGGTTAGTCCCACTGGCAGTGCAATGGTTGCACAGGTCAAAGGGAAGCGTGGTCGGAAGCATGGTTCTCGGAAGGGCCCGACCCAGAATAGAAAGAAGAAGGGACAAAGTGTTGGCTCTTCTTCCAATGCATCCACTCTCATGGCATCGAAGAAAACCGACGTCTATCACCACTGCAAGAAGCCGGGGCACTGGAAGCGTAACTGCCTAGATTACTTGAAGTCCTCAGACAAAGGTAAAGCCCTAGCAGGTATGAAATCTACTTTCATCATTGAAACTAGCTTTCTCGTCAGACGAGAAGGAAGTTGGGTTGTAGATTCTGGTGCTTCTATTCATGTATGCAATTTGTTGCATTTGTTTCAGGAAACTAGGAATCTTGAGGAAGGGGAGATAGTCATCCAGATGGGATCTGATGCAAGTGTTGCAGCAGTAGCCGTCGGGACTTGTAGACTATCATTATCTAGTGGAAGAGTCCTTATACTTAAAGAATGTCTTTATGTACCCGAAGTCAGAAAGAACTTGATATCTGTATCTAAGCTTGTTAGAAGCGGATATTCTTTCCTTTTCTGTAATAAATTAGTCATAAGTCGTTATGATAAATATATTGCGGATGGTGTTTTGACTTCTGGTGGACTCTATGAGTTGTGCGTTGATAAATGTATCATGAATGTGACAACCACTAATAAAAACCCTAAAAGATCCAGAGAGGATAAAAATATCTCAAATGAGATATGGCATCAAAGGCTTGGTCATTTATCTGTTGATAGGATCAATAGATTGATAAAGGATGGACCTCTAGATTTTCTACAGGTTCAACCTTTGCCCACTTACAAACATTGCATACATGGTAAAATGACTAGGACGCCTTTCCGTAACAAGGTTACAAGATGAGAAGGTATTATTGACCTAATACATACCGATGTATGTGGTCCCTTCAGTACCGCGACTCGAAATGGATATCGATATTATTTGACGTTTATTGATGACCATTCGCGATACAGGTTTATCTTCCTACTACGTCATAAGTCTGAAACCTATGAAAAGTTCAAAGAATTCAAGGCTTTGGTTGAGAACCAAACCGATAGGAAGATTAAACGGATTCGATCTGATCGAGGTGGCGAGTACCTGTCAGATGAATTCAAGGAATATCTTAAGGAGAATGGAATTGTTTCCATTCTCACTCCTCCTGGAACTCCCCAACTAAATGGTGTTGCTGAAAGACGCAACAGGACCATCATGGACATGGTCCGTTCAATGATGAATAAAGCAAATTTACCTCTTAGTTTCTGGGGATATGCAGTAGAGACTGCAATATATATCCTGAATAAGATTCCTAGCAAATCCATGCCTAAGACTCCTCATGAGCTATGGTATGGAACCAAACCTAGTGTTAATCACTTGAGGGTTTGGGGTTGCTTGGTCTATGCGAAGAACGTGGACGCAAGTAAGCTAGAATCTCGCTCTCGTGAGTATTACTTCATTGGGTATGTTAAAGATGGTATTGGATACCAAATTTATGACCCTGAGACCCAAAAGGTTTTTGTTTCTAGAGATGTGAAGTTTTTGGAGAATGATTTCCTTAAAGGTCAAGATAATAATGCATTAGAGGAACTCATTGAATCCCCTGAGGATTCTGAGCTTCCTAGACCAGAAACGGAATAGATAAATAAAGATGAAACACCCATACCTCTTCGAAGGAGTTCGAGGGTGGTTGCACCACCTGAAAGGTATGGATTCCATGTGTCAGGTGAAACTGACGTTGATCCTACTTCATTTGATGAAGCACTCGCGGATCAAGACATGGATAGATGGATGCTAGCAATGAAGTCAGAAATTGACTCCATGCATAAGAATGGTGTATGGACCCTAGAGGATCCACCTAAAGGGGTAAAACCCATTGGGTGTAAATGGATCTTCAAGAGAAAGAGGGGACCTTATGGGAAAGTAGAGACTTTCAAAGCACGGCTCGTAGCCAAGGGATACGCACAGAGAGAAGGCATCGACTACGATGAGACATTCTCTCTTGTGGCTATGCTTAAATCCATCAGGGCATTGCTAGCTATAGCTGCATATCTTGACTACGACATCTGCCAGATGGACGTCAAGACGACTTTCCTCAATGGATACCTCAAGGAGGATATCTACATGGAGCAACCCCAGGGCTTCATGACAGAGGATGGTAAAGTATGCAAGCTGAAGAAATCCATCTATGGGCTCAAGCAAGCTTCTCGTAGTTGGAACATCAGATTTGACGAAACCATAAAGAGTTATGATTTTGTGCAGAATCCTGATGAACCTTGTGTATACAAGAAGCTTAGTGGGAGCGCCATTGTGTTCATTGTGCTTTATGTAGATGACATCCTTATCATTGGGAATGATACAGGGATGATGACCAGTGTAAAGATTTGGCTGTCCCATACCTTTGAGATGAAAGATCTTGGAGAAGCCTCTTATATCTTAGGCCTGAAGCTGTTCACAAACCGAGAAAAGAGGATTTTGGGATTGTCACAACATGGATACATTAAGAAGATTCTTGAACGATTCCGTATAGATAGTTCTAAGAAAGGATTCCTACCCTTAAGACATGGTATCCACCTATCTAAAGGAATGGCTCCTCAAACTGTTGAGGAAAAGAAAGCCATGGCTGGATGTCCTTATGCATTAGCCGTAGGAAGCTTAATGTATGCCATGATGTGTACTAGGCAAGATATCTACCATGCAGTGGGAGTGGTAAGTCGTTACCAATCCTGCTATGGAGAACAACACTGGAATGCAGTAAAGAACATATTCAAATATCTAAGACGGACGCAAGATTACATCTTGGTCTATGGAGATGGTGATCTCCAAGTCTTGGGATATACAGATTCTGACTTCCAATCGAATGTAGATGATCGAAAGTCGACATCGGGGTTCGTGTTCTTTGAATGGTGGTGTTGTGAGCTGGAGAAGCAAGAAGCAGGACACTACTGCAAATTCAACAACGGAAGCCGAATACATTGCCGCATCGGATGCTGAAAAGGAGGCGGTGTGGTTGCGCAAGTTCGTGCTGGAGCTTGGCATAGTTTCCTCTGATACTCCCATCCCGTTACTCTGCGATAACACGGGAGCCATTGCCCAGGAAAAGGAACCCAGATGGCATCAAAAGAGCAAGCACGTGGAAATACCACATCATTCGGTAGATACAAAAGTGTGGTGACATCATCATCACCAAGGTGGCCTCTGCCGACAACGTTGCTGATCCTCTTACCAAACCTCTGACACAGAAGGTTTTCGACCAGCATGTAATGAGTATGGGTTTAAAGATAGTACCTGAATGGTTATGAGGGCTAGTGGGAGATTGTTAGCAATGTGAGCCCCGGGCGAACCATTTCTACAATAAATGTTATTGTAATGAATAAATTATCAATGAAAGTTGTTGATTATTTTTCACTCCCTTTCTGAGATTAATGAATGAATGCACTATAGGGTCCCTCTGTACAACAAGGGTTATGTACCATGGCCAACTTGATGATCATACAGCTATTGATTCATTGGATGGATCATAGAGGCTGATGCTTCGATGAATATCTAAGGAGTTAGATAGAGGACTCATCAAGCATCATCAAATGATCATTAAGTGATGATCTCCAGTCTGAGTAGGAGATGGCAATCCTATCTCATATGACTGATATCTGACTGACCTCTTGATGCAGGTCCTCTGCATGGGAATAGTGATTCAGAGGTGTCAGGTTAGTTAAGTCAATGGGTTGACTTGACGAGATCGAGATAACCAAAGACCTACGTTGAATACTTTCACAACATAGGCATGCATCCTCGGACTAGAGACAGATGTGTTGCTATATGTCTGAGTATGTACATTTGGCAGTGCAAAAGTGATCTTTATCTTCAGAATGATTGTGAGTCTTCCAATATGTAGGATGCACAGGTATAGGGAATACCTGAAGGGTGATTTAATCATATACGATTGTATAACCATGACGCTTCCATTCTGAGGGAGTGATGAAACAGGATTGGATTTTAGTGACTCCTCTCATTAGAGAAGTGACCTAATCTTAGTCCATGAACTGGACATTGATCTGAATGAGATTCAGATGCAATGAGAAGATTAAGTCTACGGTCTTGATTTGATCAAGCATCAGTGGGAGGTTCATAGGATCTGGATTTGAGATATGATCTCAACATCCAAGTCACTATACGTGGAACAATACAATCGCCCTGTCCTTATCTCCAAGTATCTGAGGAGAAATAGCATTGTTCTTAAATGGTTTAAGAACAATTCCATAAGATCTAAGCAAGGAGAAGTTGATAATTAAATGTGATTTAATTATCATGATGTATGAGAAATTATCCAATATGATTAAATGTAATTTAATTATTATGGATAAGAATAATGTGGATAGTAATATCCAATTATTCATAATATGTTATAAATGTGATTTATAATATATTAGAGTGAGTTAAATATAATTTATATTAGTAGATTAATTATTAATGTGTATTGGATACACATTGTCTAATTAATTGAAAATATAAATTACATTTTGTTTTGGGTTGTGAATATGATTCACAATATTCCATTGTCTAGATTACAATATTCCCAAAATTAATTGAGAATTATTTTTGGTGAATAAAATACCAACAAATAATTGTTGGAAAATAAATTGAGAGAAAAACAAGGAGATGTGCAATCTCATGGGAATCCATGAGATTGC
The DNA here is from genome assembly GCA_037367405.1 of Ottelia alismoides. Lineage (NCBI taxonomy): Eukaryota > Viridiplantae > Streptophyta > Magnoliopsida > Alismatales > Hydrocharitaceae > Ottelia > Ottelia alismoides. The sequence continues at coordinate 275,454 of JAZKJV010010006.1, read as the reverse complement.
CCTCCCCATATGGGAGGAGGTGGCAGCACTAATTCTTTTATGGAATTGGTGGTCGTCCACTTCCCCTAATGAGGAAGGTGCATCTCATTTGTTTTTCCACTCCTTATTTGGTTGGTTTAATTTGGTATTAATATATATTTGATTTATCAAATATATTTAATCAAAATTAAATCACAAATTGTTGGTTTTCACCAACAACAATCTTGACCATTGGATGGATATAAATCAATCTCATCCATTGATTTTATATGTCCCATGGATTGAGATCCATGGATCCCAAAACCCTATAAATAGAGAGGCATACCATGCTCTCTCTTTACACATGCTATTGTAGCACACAACTCTCTCTCTCTCTCTTTCTCATACTCGATAGCCCTCTCTCTCCCTCTCTTCTTGGTGGCCGTCCACCTTGGTGGAGAGAATCGTCGACGCCCGCGCCATCGTGTTGCCGCTTCGACTCTCTGCGGTTCTTCGTCTTCTTGGAGTGCTTCACTCACGAAGGAGACGATTGATCTCGTGCAACGAGATCGGGAGCAACCGTGATTGGATCAACTTGGATTGCGAGGACACCGCGACTCATCCCCGCGCTCGCAAGCCGTTACTCCGACGATCGGAGTTGAGACATGAGGTCTCTTTTCGTAGAGACTTGATCAACCACGCTTCAAGAGGTATTGCATTATACTTGCTGTGGTTATAGATGAAATGATTTGAGAATGGTTCTCGGATCATGTGGTTTCATCGGATAAAAATTTTAAATTCCGCTGCACTGAACAACTAGTACGACTAGTCGTTCTTCATCGTATCCGATACGACGATCATGCTTTCGTGATGCGCTTGAGGATTTCTCCATATCCTTCAGGTGGAGCAGAAAGGACAGTTAAGGTGCAGTGCAGGGGGTACATAGTCGCTGGAATGAGGGCCGCACGACCGCCGTAGGGGCAGAGGTGTAGTAAGAGGCTACAGGAGGGATGGTCAGACGCACGCTACTTTCTGTCCTTGATTATTTATTTTTAAAATTTTTTTATTTTTTATTTTCAAAATAAGGAAGATGATATGAGAAAATGGTAGATATTTGATGTGGAAGATGATAGTGGTGAGGAGATTATGGATCGAGCAAATAACAAAAAATGTGAGAAAAAATGGGATAATAAAGATGGAAAACTTACATATGTGATCCACCGGATTGCACTGTAGCTATGTTGAACTCCAGTTGTAGCCTCAAGAAGGTTGGCAAATGGACTTTAGAAGCTACGTAGTGACTTGGAAGGGACTGCAACGTGAGTGAAGACCCATGAATCTCGTCGGTCGGTCATCATCGCTCAATATCTAAGGAGGAGATGTCACCTCACGGCTTAAATGGGGCTCGGACCTTTCTCGTGGAATGAAGGATGATGAAAAATGGAGTCGACGTGGGGAATAAATAGGATGAGGGGGAAGTTAGAAAAGAGGTGGAGAAAGTAGAGTGGGGGAGAAAGTGGATTAGATGGGAATTTGGAGTAGGAAACAAGTAAAGGGAGAAGAGAAAAATAAATAAATAAAATTAAGTAAAATAAATAGGATACTAAAATTTATGAAGAGAAAACAAATAGAAGCAGAAGAAAATTAATAATAAATAAATAAAAATAGTTTATTTATTTATTAAAATACATACTAAAAAAGTAAATGAAGATATAAAATAAATTAAATTAAATTACAATAATAATAATAATAAATGGGTGACACGTGGTGCCTCCAAGAGCAGTCACTTATCGTACCTAGAAAAATCAAAAATTAAATGTAAAAAAAGTGAAAAAAAACAAAAGAATGAAATCAAAAACTAATCAACACAAAAGTGCTCGTCTCGACGAGATGTACAAGTTTTGTGAAGGATCGAAAACCAAAATAAACCATATGTACAATTTGTATTTTGGGTGGTATATTATGTATAAAATACCATATTTTTATCTTTTGTAGTTTTTTATCATTTTTAAATAATAGAATATTCAAAATAAAAATAGATAAAATATGAAAGGAATTTTGACAACGTAATTTAGTTTTATGAATTTTTATTAATTAAGAAATTAAAAAGATAAAATGAAGGGTATTATGGTCAATATGTACAATATACAATAGGGGCCCAAAACCCAAGTTTCAATATACAATAGGTGTGTTGGAGAAAACTTTCTTAGTCAGTTTTCGAGAACATGAATCACTGAGAGGGAGAGGAGAGTGACGCGCCTTGAGGGGTTCGAGGGAACACGTCGAGGAATCAATTCTCGACTTCCTCTCACTGGATAAGCAACTAGAGGAAGGAGCTATCGTGTTTTGGGTGGGTTCAATTTAGTATTGGTTATCTCCTTTGAAGGTTCGAGAAGTGGTGCGGTGCTAACTATGGGTTCCTCGTTAGACGAGTCATCATATAGATTGTAATATTCTTGAAGGGTCAGCACATGTCTCGGGGAGGTGCTATTGATCTCATTAGGCTTAGCATTAGGAGTGATGCGAGTAGTGGGAGTCAATGATGTGTGGGGAGTCTCTAATCCAATGGTCGGTTCGACAACCAGTATCTTAGGTGTAACAAAGAGGTAGGACTCATCTACCTCTTGATGGTCGCATATGTTAGTAGCCTTGTGGGTTACCTTTGGTATAGTGTGTCAAAAAATGGGTGAGGTCAGAGTGCTCCCAATGTTGTGAAATCGATCTCCCAAGTCTCACAATCTATAGTCGCCTTAGCCGTGGCTAGGAAGAGCTTCCTGAGAATAATAGAAGACTGCTACAACTCTCATCCATGCTCAATGTCAATGACCGTGAAGTCTACCTGGAATAGAGGACCTTGGAAAGTAATTATGACTAAAATGGTTCCTCTCGGTCGTTTTATAGATCAATCGGCCAGTTGAACGATCTCTCTTGACTTTATGACTGGCTTGAGTTTGAGCTTGTCAAACCAGAGGTCGGGAGGATGGTTATCAATGAGTCATCATCGATTCTTGCATGGATAAAGGTAGTGTCTTTTATTTCACATTCAACCCTAGGCAACCGCTTCACTCTTCGGCTCTTGATCTTTCTCCTCACCACCAAGGATGTGGCCATAGACACTATGTGTCTTTCGATCCTTGTCCTCTTATTACCCGAGCTTTTAGGAATCAATTTACTTCTCATAAATCGTTTGAGATTGGGGAAGTTATTTATGGCCTTTATTAAGGGAAGTTTAAAAAATCAATTCTTTATCAAGTGCTTCATTTAGGGCAGGATCCAATTTTTTATGCCTTTTTCATTTAATATTTTTTTATGAATTTTTCTGATTTTTCAATGTTTATTGGTCTTTTTAAGATTTTTGATTTTTTTGTTGTTTTGAATATGTGAAAGAAGGGGTACTATGTACATACTCTAGATGGGAAGTTAAGTGGTCAGTAGAAGAGGGAAGTAGAGTGGACTTTAGCTGCACAGAGTGTGTGTGTTTCCTTATATCCTTTAAGTTTTCAACATTGGATCCACGTATGCCATTCTCCACTTCCATACCTAAGCTGGAATAATTTGAAATGATTTGGCCGATGACATCTCTAAGTTTATCCTCAATAAATTTATATATTTTCACAACTCTAGAAATGTTATCCTCCAAAGAGTCCTCATAGAAAATCATTGAAGCGGTTTATCTACTCAGAGTATACTATTGAGTTCTTGAAGTCTCATATTCGACATGCCTAGATTATGGCATGTAATACTAGATCAAGTATGGAGCATCCGAATGGCATATATTGGTCGGAGCCTCGAATAATGGAGTCAATGAACAGGGGGCTGGTACGTCTAGCTCATGAGTCCAAGCTCGTGCATGTGTAGGCTCTCCGAATGTGTTATATGAAGGTTGATCAATGTGGACTTGAGAACTAGGTTCAATCAAATCAGGACGATCATATGGTACAAGTTCTCCATTTAGTATGTTCAATTGACCAAGTTGTGTCGTAAGGTTAAGTCAGGATGTGTATATATGGATTGTTGTCTGGTCCCATCTTGAAGTGAGAATGAGGTCTATGGGGGCACATAATTTTGTCAATAATTTATCTCAGCAGTGGCTTGCTCCTCGAATTGCTCATTGATTCCAGCAGGCGACCGACTATAAGGTGAGTTAACCCAAGTTGGAAGTGGGTGAGGGGTGTAAGAAGGAGGGGTAGGTGAGAAGAACGAAGAAGCAGGGAAGTCGATGAAGATGATTGGATTATGGTCGAAGAGGAGTAACCTAGATATGATGACCTATATTCCGACATCTTGAAGAGGAATGGATGAATGTAAGTGAATCAAGGTATAAAATGTGTAAGTACAGAGAATAATGCACTTAGATTGACACAAAATAAACGCAAGATCAAACCCCAAATTCACCAAATGTACACGTGAGGGTCGTAAAGGTTCGGTCAAATTATCTTGCCAGTTTTAGTTGGTGATAAATGCAAGTCTTGAAAGATTGATGAGCTGTTAGTGCATGTACTTCCATAAAGATTGTCCTGATTCTTACGAATTGATGCACCTACTTTCATTTAGTATAGGATTAAGTGTGGACTGTATAAATACGACTACTTGGACAAAACCTTATAAGGAATCCTCTAAACCTCCCACTCTGCTAAGGAAATCCAGGTTGTTTACCAACTACCTGTAGATCCTCACTGAAAAGTGGCTAGTCGTTGTTGGAACCAGTAGTCTATATGAAAATCCTAGCTTTGGCTCTATCCTAGTGTCCTCCCCCTCTCACTTGCAAGTAAAATAGACAATGACGGGGTAGCTCTCCCGCAAACAAGGATTAATTTTAGTCAATTATTTTGGTCTAATTCAATTAGCAGCCTTGATTTTAGAGATTAGGTGTCATTGTAATTAATCCACACAAGCAATTACATCTACCGTCTAGTCCCAATTCCTTTATCTTAGGTTAGGAAAAGTGAGAAAGGGAATTGGAAAAAGCTGATGTGATCGAGAAAGTGATGATGAATGCTTAAGTAAGAACACTTACAGTGCCTCAAACTCTCTACATGTGGGATGCAATATATAATTAAATTTTGACACTATATGAAATGCACATAAGAAAATCGTTCCTAGACAGGCAGTTCTATTAGCGAGTGATGAAAAAATAATTTTGACTAATAGCTGTGTGGTTTAAGTGCATCTTGTTAAGTGTGATGTGTGGTCCTATAGAGTACGAGCACAAGAAAAATTTTCTTTGAGAACTGTGAGTGCAGGTACTAGTCTACGTCAAGCAAACCACATGACCACTGATAACTGGGGATTTGCCAAGGTCGTATCTTTCCACAAGGCGGAGAGATAGTCGTTGAGTTGACCTCAGACGAAATCCCCAGATCGATCAACAATTAACCCACAATCAATATATGCAATGAATATCCAAAAATGTGGAGTTAAAATTTATTATAACTCTACATGCAAATGTGTATAGGTGTAAGTACAGGTAGAGGTCGAACACTGGGAGGCGAAGGGAATGTACGAGAGGTACAATGTATTCAATCCATTGTTCATGTCCATTTATTGTTTTTGTGGGTTTTGGATTTTATAATTTTTTTATTATTTTATTTTTGTTTTTATAATTTTTATTTTGTTTTTATATTTTATATATTTTTTCCATATTTCTAATTATACAATATAGATATGTATACATATATACATAAAGATATATATATATAAGAAGAGAAAGAGGATTAATATAGTATATATATATATATAGATATAAATACTTAAGATATATATAGATACAATTTTTTTAGCTTTTTAATATTTTTCTAAATTTTTTTTTATTTTCCTAGAATTTTGCTAACTTTATGTATTTTTAATTTCAAAAATGTCCACAATATAGGACTAATTAAATAGCCGAATTTAATTTGGGTTTTAAAAATATAAAATAAACTCCAAAATTACCCAAATTAATTTTAATACATTAATAATAATATATAGATAATTACAAAGGAGAAAAATATTTTTTTTGGATTTTTAAGGGTTTTTTCTATTTTTTAGGATTTTGGAGCTTCTTGACATTTTTATGTTTTTCTTTTTCTATTTTTAGGGTTTTTCATTTTCTGGACTCAATATAGATATAAATATACCATATATTTTTTTTTGTAATTTTTCAAAAGCATTTTGTAATTTTTTGTATTTTCTAATTTAAACAGTACAAAAATGGCTTCTTTTTATTTTTAATAATTAGCAAAAATGCCAAAATTACAGAATAAAATATGGGCGTGAAAATACAAGGCATGATGCATTTAACCTAATTTTTGTGGAATTTTAGAAGCCTAATAAGTATTTCTAATAAATAGATAAAAGACACAAAATAAATACAGCCTGGCAGGGGCATTTTTGCAAATAAAATAAATGACCGGGGCATAGGTGCAAAAACACCAAAATATTATGAAGTATTCTGCAATTTTAAGGATTAAAATCAAATAAACAAACCCGCCAGGGCCCCCTCGCAATTTAACCATCACGTGGGACTACACGTGATCCGCACCCACAAGGACCAAAATGCAATTTTCGAAAATATAGGGTCCTGGTTGCAATTTTTCATAAAGATAATACACTAGGAATTTTTTTAATGGACTAAATTCAAATATGCAAAAATACAGGGGGCTTTGTGCAATTTTACCACCTCACGTGGGACGACACGTGAGGTGACGTGGACTGGACCCAAATGTAATATGAAAACAATACAGGGGGTCACATGCAAAATTTCCACATTATTTACAACGTTATATTTTATTTACAATATTAAACATTAAATATACAAAAAGCCAGGGGCTGGATATGCAATTTAACCCTAATAGGCGCGCTGGTGAACGGATGAGATTACTTCACTTGACATGTGTCGCGCATCCAACGGCCTGTACCGGTTCGACGATGGGCGCTTGAGATTAGATCTCGTGGGAGATCCGACTGTCGTGGCATCACTCCATCGGACGGCTGGCGTTAGAACTGGGGCCTTCGTCTTCATCTAACGGCTAGGAGCTCACGTGCAAGAACAGGGAAGAAGGCTCACCGAGGCGATCTTCTTCCGCCTGGATCTCGCTCCTCCGCCGGTCTTCACCGCACCTGTAGGTCCTCCTAGCTTCCTGGAAGGTGTCTCTAGCTGATGGAGGTCTCGGATCGACCAGAGGCACACTGGAGCGCCCCTGCGAGGTCGGAGAAGGCAAGGCGCTCCATGTACCTCCGGCGTACTTTGATTTCGACTCTGGGTGCTCATTTGCGCACCAGACCTGCACAGGAAGATAGCACGGCTCGAGGGCGTCACCCTCGACCTGGGGTTTGAAGCTGTTAGCATAAAAACGGCAGTGGGTGGCGATGCTCCGGCGAAGTGGCGGAGGCGAGCATCGATTCGCGGATCAGAGAGGGATCTGGTTGAACAAAGATGGCTGGAAGGTGGAGAAGGCGGTGGGGAACGAGATGTAAGTGAAAGCGGGTCGGAGAACAGTCGGGAACACGGTGAAAAGCTCGCCGGAGCGAAGCTCCGGCGACCTACGAATTCACTAAACTACGCTAAACTAATAAGCGAAACATAAAACTAATTGCAGGAATGAAATGCTGGAAGTAAAAACTACCTAGAAAGATAAAAGTCTCAGCTCTTATACCTGAGCCTCCAGGGAGCAGGGCGGCCGCCGGAGCGCCGCCGCGACAAAATTTCCTCCATCTCCGGCCGAACCGAGGTGCTGGGAAGCTCCTCCTGTCACGAGGGCTCCGCCAGGAGCTGATCCAAGCTCAGAAAGGGGGGTGAAATTGGCCAAGTTCGGCCGAGGAGGAGGAAGACTTTATTTATACACATTCCAAGGGACCCCCAGTGACCGACGATTATTAAAGAATTTGTGGTATGTACAATGGATCTAAGATATCGACGAGAATCTTGGATGATCAGGGAACAAAATCCGTGAAGGATTCGAGCGTGATGGGTGGACGAGACGGCCGCAAAAATGGGAGGAAAATCGGGGAAATGATGGTCCTGGCGCGCCCTGTCCCAGATGGGACAGTTGACCAGGGGTCAACTCGGGCCGCGCCCTGGTTGGTCCACGCCAGCCGCTAAAAGACAAAATAGGGAATTTTAACCTAAATTTATTTATTTACAATAGTAAATGATTTTATTAGAATTTTCTTAAAATATAAAAAATATGTAATTTTTCATGTAGTATTTATTCGTGATTTTTATTGAATTTTTCGAAGTGTTTTATTATGGTTTTAATTTAATAATGTGTATATGTATGTATTTACATGTATTTTTGTGCATTTTATTTTTTTTAATTTGTTTATTTTCTTTTATTATTTTATTGGCTTATTTTATAAATTTATAATTTATTTTTGTGATTATAAAGGTATTTTTATTTAATTTTTAGGAGTTTATTTACATTTTTAAATAAATATGTACATGTATATGTAAGTATACTTTATAGGTATTTTACCTATATATTTTATATGTTTTATTTATTTAATGTATTTTATGTATTTTTATTTTGTATTTGTATTTTTAATAAGTTATCTATAGTATATACATTATGAAATAAAGAATAAAAGAATAAAAATCCTTTTTATTTATATACATTCTTAACATAGGTATTTTGCCTATGTGATACATAGACTTATTTTATTTCACAAATTCTTTTTAATTTTCTTTTAATCTCAATGTGTACATGTATTTGAACATTATTTACAAGATACTAAAAACATAAATTTATAAAAATAATGAATATTGAATAAATGGGATATTTTAATCAGGTATTATGTACAAGGTGGGCCAAAAACCTAACTTCCACAGACGAACTCCAAAAATTATGAAACTAATTTTATTAAATAGTTCATGGAAAGCTATATACAATTAAAGGTGAGTTTGGGTGATTTGGAGTTTTTATTTGCAAGATATGGGTCTGTGAAGTTGAGATTTTGGCTTTTTATTCTGTGTATAAAATGTTCACTGAGTATTATTTTTACACAAACTTAATTTTGTATTTTTATTTACATTATTTCTACAACTTTCATGTACAAAGTTTCTTTATTTGATGAATAAATAGTTATGTACAAAATAGGTGTCAAAAATGCATAAATGGATGAATAAATAAATGAGGTATTTATTGTATAATTGGCCCTTATCTCCCCCTACTTTATTCCTTGTCGACCAATTCCATGCTGGCCTTGGTCTCGGGGTTAGGGTCATAAAATATTTGCAATATTTTATTCCTTTTTCTTTTCTTCCCTTTATTCTATCATATTGGCATTAAAAACCTTATTCTATGTACATTTAATACAATAAATAATGAATGCTAATATGTACAAATTGATGCTATTTACATGCATTTGCTGGGGTTTTTAAGGCCAAAATGATAGAATAAAGGTGATGAACTGGAGATTCATCACCCCCCTATACTTGCCTTTGCTAGTCCCTAGCAAATACTTATGCAATAAGTACAAAAAGAATAAAGAATAAAAAGAAAAGAAAAAGCAAAAATAAAGAATTCAATGAATAAATTGAATTGATCATGATTATTAAACTCATTTGTACAAAATCAAAGTTTGGAGCTCAGGTTAGACCTTGGTGTGAGAATGTGTGTGGAACCTAGTCGGGAACCAAAATTAAAACACAACAGCCTTCAAGATTCTCAGAACTTGGTTCAAATCACCTCAACAGCCATGTCAGAACCAGCCTACATCATACGCAAACCCTTATGACTATGAAGCTGACTTGTACAGTGTAAGTGATAGTGGCTCTTCTCAACTGAAATGACAAAGAGACTAGCTTCTCCAGAATGACAACCCAATGATTCCCCAATCCAGCCCTCTACCGTCGAGGAGCGGGGTATTCCCTTCTAAGTTCAAGTGCATCCGGCTCAAGAAGAGGGGGGGAATAAGAGGTATAGAGTTTTGGGAGCTCAACCAGTGTAGCTAAGTCTCCCGCTGCAAGCTTCATGAGATGTAACATGGATATCATAAGCTTTTGCTTTATTGAACTATATACACTCCGGTGGGGTTATTAAATTTTCAATCCGACCCACCACTTTTTTGGAGTTCTTTTTGCATTTTTTTTCAAGTGCATCTGTACAGCATATCTACATGGTGCAGCATATATACAAGAAATTTTCCTCTTGAGCCAGTAGACTATCCCTCTTTTGAAGCTTTATTGCAACCCACACTCTCCCGTCATTCGACTTCATTGAAACTGGACCAGGTTGGGGTGCACTTCCCTCCCTAGACGAGGACGAATGTTACCACCCGTGTGCGTCTCAGACTGGCAAATCCAACCCCCTCACCACTCCAACTGAGTTGAACCAAGTGAAAGGTGCAAGTGTCCAAATTAGGTCACGGCCGACAAGAGTCATGTGTGTGTTTCGAAAAGTTCTAGTTAGTCCACTGAGGTGACTTGAACCCAGCCCTGATTTCTCAAAGAATTAAGTCTGAATAGACCTGAAGTACCTTAAACCTAGTTCCCATAAGGTTCCAGTGCAGTTAGGTGCAGTAAGGTCCAACCAAGCTCCAATCTTCGACTTTATTGGACTAGTTCAATCATCAAGCTCAATTAAAGAATATGAATGTTATGCAAATGCAAAGAATAATGCAATTTTTGAAAGAATTTGAAAACAAAGAGAAAAGTTTTTACACAAAGATTTGGCAAATGAAAGAATTTTGGCACTCAAAAAAATATACAACTATTTACACGGGCGTGCCGCTTTATTTTACAAGATTTAAAGAATTTTACAAGTTTTAACAAAGTGGTTTATTTAGGTATGTATACAATTGGTAAAGAATTTAATGTATTTTATTTTATTTTATTTTATTATGGTGCTTTTGTTCCTCAAATTTATTTGAAAAAAAATCCTTTTGAAAACTATAGTACAAGATAATTTTTGCAAATATTTACAAACATTTTAAATCCATTTTGCAAAGATTTTGCAAAAATATATACATTTTTCAAAATATTTTTACAATCATTTTCAAAATCATTTGCAAATAGGTTTTCAAATCTTTATTTCACACAAAGAAAAGAATTTTTTGCAATCAAAATATTTTTACAAAGGTTGAAAATATTTCACAAAAAGTTTTCCAAACAGTTCACACCATTTTTCAAATCATTTTGCAAGAATATTTTTAACCCGATTTATTAATCAGTATATACAAAAAGAATCTGAGGAATAAGAAGCCTTATTAATTAATGAATTGTATACGAAAGTACGAGTTATGGATGAAGTATATACAGAGTATATACGACCCCCCTATACTTAGCTCGAGCTATGTCCTCATAGATCGGAAAAGAGAAAGAGAAGACATAACTCGTACTGAGTATGGAAAAGTCTATACTACGATAATAAATGAAAGAATAATGAGATAAATGAATAAGAAAATGATTGTTCCCCCTATACTTAGGATCAACAAATCCTAGGTATAGCAGATTGTACACAAGGCAGGGAGGGCCATGGGTGGGAATAACCAGATCAAAGAATTAACAAATCAGGGGTGCACCCCCCTATACTTAGGACAAAGTACGTCCTAAGTATAGAAGACTGTCTACAAGGGGCGGCACCGTTTATTTAGATATAGAAGATAGAAAAGGAAAAGAAGAAAAGAAGAAAAGAGAGACATATACAGATAGACGAAAAGATCATGGAGAATATACGCATCACTCCCCCTATACTTAGGGTGAGATATCCCTTAATATAGGCAACAACAGGAGTGACAAAGCTGAACAACGAAAGAACAATGCGGCATGTGCCCCCCTATACTTAGGACAAAGTACGTCCTAAGTATAGACACAAAGATATATCGATGGATCTAGGGCACACATAACATGCGGGAAAACAAAATATACAAACACATATATACAAGTGGTGAAGAGACTGGTTAAGTACAGGACGGTATCTGGTAAGCGAATACCGTACTCTCGTCGGTGTCTCCCTGTGAGAACGAGGACGCAGTCAGAAGGTGAAAAAGACACCCGGATATGCAGGCAGGTGGGTGTCGGCTACCGGAGTAGAAATGGATCGAAAGTAAGGATATTGGTGGCATGAAGTAGACAATCGGCACATAGGGTCAACATAAGAAAACAGAGTCGATACCGTAAGACCGGGAGGAAGAGAGAACAGTACAGATTCCTCCGGTCAATCAGAGTCTCGATAAAATATGGAAGATAGAGAATAGGAGACATCGTGACATTCGGTGGTCATTAGGTCGGAAGATCGTAGGAGACACACACCTAATACCGCAAGACATGGCTCAACACTGCGAGGGTCATCAAGGTGAGCAGGCTCAAAGAACCAGGAATCAGACCATAATCAGCAGACTTGGTCCCGTGATCCGCAGATCAGATACACAATCAGAGAGAGGACCAAGTACATAACTCAGAAGACTCGGCTTCGTGCTTCAACAGACAGGAGACACCAGGAATGAAACCGAGTACCTAGAAAATGATGTACCCTCTCGCAGATAACCCTCGAGAGTAGTACATGCTAATCATCGAATGATCAGAAGAAGACTCGGCCTTGCGAGGGTCGTCAAGGCGAGCAGATACAAAGGCGTTAGTGATCCATCAGACGGATCATCAGGTACGGTCTCGGTAGGTGACATATCGGCTACATGCAGAAGAGACCAGAAAGTCTAAAGAATGTGGCAGCGTTCCGCAGACAACCCTCGGGGAACGTGCTGCCAGCTAGGCATGAAAATAGCGGATATCAGAAGCTCAACCTTGCGAGGACCGTCAAGGCGAGAAGACTCAAAGGAGTGAAATCAGATGGGTCCCATGATCCACAGATCGGATAGACAACTCAAGATGGGACCAGAAATCAAGTAAATCAGACGACTCGATTCCGTGCTCCGCAGATCGGAGACACAGTCAGCCGTGGGAATCGAGAGTGAAGAGAGTGTCGCAGTCTCTCGCAGATAGTCCTCGGAGAGCACTGTGATCTAGGCATGGAATAGTTAGAATGTGTCTCATCCTTGCGAGGGTCGTCAAGGAAAGAGAAGGGCTCAAAGGAGCCTGAACAAGTCGGTCTCGTGCCCCAACAGATCAGGCGCATAAGCAGGAAGGGAGACCGAGCACACAAATCAGACGAATCGGCGTCGTGCCTCAACAGACGGAGGCACCAGAAGTGAATGAAGTCGATCGTAAAGAAAATGTCACATCCTTCCGCAGATAGTCCTCGGGAAGTGATGTGAGCTACACAATGAATAATCAGAGTACATCTCGTCCTTGTGAGGGTCGTCAAGGAGAGAGAAGGCTCAAAGGAACTGGATCCCTGATGAATCCACGATTCATCATCTCAATATCTTGATCATAGCAAAATCCACGAGTAATTTCCCTAATAAATATCCATAAAATCAATAAATTAACAAAATAACTCTTGTAAATAAAACATACTAATTATTGTATATTGGATTGTATAAAATAAATTAACATAAAAAAAGCCGCAAAATCACAGGAGTTTTATACATGTAAATAACCCAAAACTTCATGTATTTTTAATAAATTCATTTCAACTCCTTTTTGGCTAATTCTTTCTCTAACTTGTTCATAATAATGTACATAAAAATACAAAAATACAAAATAAATTATATCTCAAATAAATACTCCTAGATCCCAATGGGAAAAAGCCGTAAAGACCAACTTCCAAACTAAATTCCCGCTCCGTATGAACTCCAAATTCACCAAATTCACTTTTAAAGTTCAAGTTAGAAAATTATCTATCCAACGGAAGTGGTTTCATTAAAATCGGAGCTCGTTTGCAAAAGTTGGGTTTTGGGACCTAGATGTACATTGTATATTATGTATATATTCTTTCTTTCTTCATTTTTTATTTTATCTTTCTTAATTACTAAAAATCCAAAAAAAATCATTGTGGTCTTGTATTTTGATTGTACTATTTTATTATATTTTCCTATTGTACATAGCTACTATTAAAAAGACAAAAAAATATAAAAAGAAAAGCAAACAAAAAATGTACATGTTGTATGTATTCACTTGTAAATTCACCATTTTTTCCCTCTTTATTTTTGTTGTATTTAAAGTAGCATACTTTATATCATTATTTATTTATTTTCCCATTCTCTACAATAACCTCCAAGTCTTCATCAACCTCCATTCAACACCATTATTCATCTAACTTCCCATTCAACCCCATCACTAATTTAACCTCCCATTCAACACCACCACCATTCTAACTTCCCTTTCTCTTCTCTTTATATTCATTTGTACATCCTCATTTTTTCCCATCCACCATTCTTATAGAATAAGGAGAGAGCTTGGAGTGTTTTGTTGGTGACAGCGGCGAAGCGTCTTCCTCAAGCGACGACCTCCTTCAGGTGAGATCCGCGGAGCTCCGCCCCGCGTCACGAGTTCTCCATCGAGCTCGCTTAGCTTCTCCGATTTTATTTCGCCAATCGGATCGAAGCGACGACAGGAGTTCAGCGTAGCTGCTCCGCCAATCCGGCGAAGATCAGGTAAGTATTCCTCCTCATTTCTCTTGTTATTTTATTTTATCTCATTTTTTTTTACTTCACATCAACACCCCTTAATCACCATGTCATTTTAATATTTCATCATCACGACCAACCCACAACTATATTTGCATTTGTTCATATTACAATTGCATTTGTTTATTTTCTGTTCTCTAAAACAAAAAAAATTTAAAATCTAAAACAAAAAAAAAACTTCTCTTTTATTACAGCAGTAAAAAACCAAAAAAAATAAAAAAAACAAAAAAATAATACTCGCAGCAGCGGTGGGGGAAGTTCCCACCGCCGCCGCCGCTCCCTCATCTCCATCGCGCCGCCGCGCGCGCCACCGCCCCCCAGCGCGCGGCCGCGCCCCGCCGGAGGCGCCGCCCCCTCTCCTCGCCGCCCTCCGCCGCTCTAAGCGGCCGCGCAAGGCGGCGCCCCTCCGCGCCTCCCCGCCATCCCACTGCCGCCCGCTCCAGGCGCGGCCCCACACCACCGCACCTCCCCGTGTCCTCCGCTAGCCGCCCGCAACCCTCCGCCGCCCGCGTGGCCCACCTCCAGCTCTAGCGGCCGCGGGCCGCCGCCGCCCCCATTTGGGTTCCACTTCATTCCAGCCGTGCCCAAGGAAGAAGAAGAAGGTCTTTTTCTTGATTTTATTTTTTATGTAAAAATTGCATTAGTTTATTTCCTTATTTTTATAATTACAAATAGGTCCCTGTACATGTTTTTGATGTAAATATAGTTTTCTGAATTTGCAAGTACAACCCTGTGTTCATGCGTTAATTTGGACTTCATTTTGGCATCTTTTTATTCAATGAAAAATTCCACTATGTTGAGCAACTAATTATCTAAGTTTTGAATATTTATTTATATTTTTGTGGGATATTGTGAATTAACTAAAATTATTCAACTGAAATATTGCATATTTTACTCAATCAGTGATCTTAAAATTATATCTCACTCGCAGTTGCTCTGAAAATTCCACAAAAATTATGTATGATGCCTTGATATGTGATGAACTTACTATCCAAATTTCATCCAAAATGGAGTCGTCTTGTGCCTGAAATAAATTGTAGAGTGTTTCTAGTATTTGATTTTTAATTAAATCCACGTATATCCTTTTTTGCGAAATTTCAACTCTCCTGGATTGCTTATTTAAATTCCTACTTGAGATAATTCGCACTCTGATTAGTTTGATAACGTGGATTTATTAGAGATTATTTACTCACTGTCACTCTGATTTCACTAAAAAATCCATAAAAAATTCATAACTTGTCAAAAAATTCTAAAAATATTACTGTAGCTTCCATGCATCATCTTTTAGTTCTAGTAATTTTTTCATAATTTTTGCTTACTGCTTATGTGAGAAATTGTGAAAAACCCCATAAAAAGTGTGCATTTTTTCTTGTTGCATTTTAACCCCTAAAATTCTACAAAAATGTGTTTTGTGTTCATCACTGGATTAGGATGCTAGGAAAAATATAATTTGGCTGAATTGGATTAATTTGACATTAAAATTAATTTGGCCTTGTTGTGTGTTTTCTTAGTGTTGTAATTCACTTGCATTTGCATTCTATTTGCATAAAAAAATCTAAAAAATACCACTTGGAAATCTAGATCTTTATTTTAAAATTAAACCTCAAGTTGTTCCTTTGCCTCCCTGTGTTCGACCCCGGACTTGCCCGGGATATAAATTAAAGCCGAGACACTCTTCACGGAGATCTTCTCTCGGTTCTGACCGAATCGCTAGGTACACGTATTACAACGAACACGAATTAAATATCGTATTTAGCGACTCGTCAGATGGCGCCGTTGCCGGGGAGGCAAACGGCTTAGGGATTAGTTTAAAAATTTGGATTTAGATTTTCATTTACTCGGGTAGTCTGACCCCCGAGCCCACTTGTATTTATTCCATTTTTCTTTTAATTATTTGTCTTCATATTCTTGTATATATTTTGTTGTTTATCTCTCTAATATAAATCTCTTTTTCCTTGCGAGGGCCCGGTGGACTTGGAGTGCATCGGAGGTCGACGGACGCGACGCGCGCCGACTGCTGAAGTGCGAGGAGGAATTAATTTATCTTCGAGAGAATTTTTGTAAAAATTTTTGTAATTATTTAGGTAGTTGCTCCTTTATAGCGGCTCTTGTTTGAGAGCTCGCGTGTGTAAAAAAGACTTGGACATTATTTGTGGTGTGTCGAGCCTGTTTCACTCTCCGGCGAGGGTGGGGCTTGACTTGAGTGGCGAACTTAAGGATTAGGCACACGGTAGTTTAGATTCAAACTTGTTTGTGCCCATCGTAACTTTTAGGACCACACATCACATTTAACGAGACACACTTAGACCGCTGGGCTATTAGTCAAATTAAACTTGTTCATCACTCGCTAATAGAACTGCTTGTCTAGGAACGGTTTCTCGTTTGCATTCATATTAGTACAAAATTTCAATTCTGCCTTGCATCCCGCATGTAGAGCGCGAGGATCACTGTAAGTCTTCTGAACTGGGCATGCATCATTGATTTCATTATTTGCATCGGTTTTTCTCGACTCCCTCCCCTTGGTTTTTGAAACTTAGGTTAAAAGGAAATCGGGACTGATCGTTAGGCGTGCTTTGTTTGGTGGACTAATCAAGTGATAACCAAACTTAAAACTGGGACTGCTAATCAGAGTTGATCAAAAAAAAATTGACTAAAACTAACAATTGTTTTGGGAGAGTAAAACCCTCATTGTATGCTTGGCTAATTGTGATTGTTGAGAGGTGAGGACGTATCCCTAGGATAGTGCCCAAAACCTACTTTTGAGCCTTGCGTAATTGGATTTATATCTTGATTTATCACCTAATTAAAACTGAAAAGATAAACGGTCGGACTTTTGCGACCATCATTGTGTTGAGTAGGTGAACTCAGGGTTTGCTCTTGTGTTTGTTTGTCTTGTGTGTTATTCGGTGCACTTGCACGCTTTCTTCCTTGATCCGCTTCATTCTCCCATCTCCCTTCCAAGATGTCAGAATATTGGTCATCATATCCATGTCATCCTTCATCGACCTTATTCCGATCATCTCCACCCTCTTATTCCTCTTCATACCCTTACCCTGATCGCGAAGTCAGAACTTCGACTGACTTCTCCACTTCTTCATCCCTCTCACCTAACCCATATTCCTACACCCCTGCCTCACAATCACCCTGGATTGACTCACCATATTCTCGTCCGCTTGCTGAAATTAAGGAACAAAACAAAGAGCAAGCCACTGCTGAGATGAATGATTGGCAGAATCAGTTGACCCCACATACCTCATTCTCATCTCGAGTTGGGACCGGACACGAATTGACCTATACACATCCTGACTTGAACTTTGGGTACAACATGGTCGATCAAACTAACCGAATGGAGAGGCCTACACCAAACGATCTTCCTGACTTAATTGACCTGAGTGATAGAGACCACATTGACCAACCTTCATATCACCCATTCGGAGAGCCGACATATACAGGGGATTGGACTCATGAGACCGATCTACATACCCCCTGTCTACTGACTCCACCTTATGAGGCTCCGACCAACATCTGCCATACAGATGGGTCATACTCAACCCAGCATTACACGCCTGAGTCAAGATGTGTTGAGTATAAGATCCCAAGTTCTCAGCGGTATCCTCCAACTGAGCAGACTTCTCTCATGATGTATCATGAGAACTTATTGGAGGATGATATTTGTAGACCGATTAAGAGTCCAGGTAGGAATGTGGATCATGGATTTTGCGGATTAAATCTTGAAAACCTGGAAGACACTGGATTGACCACACATCATGTACAGCTGGAGTCCCTTCTACCTTCCTCTTCTACTAACCACTTTCCCTCCAAACCAGAGTCTGTACATTCTCCTAGTCCTCCTTCACCTACCAAAAAGACCAAAAAAATTGAAAACTCAGAAAATACCATAAAAATTGAAAAAGGAAAAGATCTAAAAAAATTGGATCCTGCTGTTAGGGAAGCATTGGATAGAAAGTTGATTTTTGAGCTTCCCTTAATAATGGCCATTGAGCACTTTCCCGACCTTAAAAGATTTGTGAGAAGTAAATTGATGCCTAAAAGGTCGGGCAATAAGAGAACAAGGACTGAGAGATATATAGTGACTATGGCCACATCTTTGATGATAGGGAGAAAAACCAAGAGCCGCAGAGTAAAGCGGTTGCCTAGGTTTGATTGTGAAATCAAAGATACCACATTCACCCATGCAAGAATCGATGATGACTCACCGATTAATATCCTCCCGACCTCCGTGTTTGCCAAGCTCAAACTCGGATCTGCCAAGAAATCAAGAGAGATCATTCAGTTGGCAGATCGGACCATTAAACGGTCGAGAGGAACCATTTCAGTCATCGTCACTTTTCAAGGTGCTCTACTGGAGATAGACTTCACGATCATTGACATTGAGCACCGAGGAGAGTTCACCCAGTCTCCGATCATTCTTGGGAAGCCGTTCTTAGCCTTGGCTAAGGCAACTATAGATTGTGAGACTCGGGAGATCGATTTCTCTGCATTGGGAGCACTCCGACCTCACCCGATCTTTGAGGACACACGATATTCTAAGGTAACCCATAAAGTTGTAAACAGTCGTGACCTTCGAGAGACAGTTGAGTCCCGTCTCTCTACTACACCTGAGATACCGACTGTCCAGACGACCATTGGTTTAGAGACTCCCTACAACCACACACCGCCTACTGCTTGCACCACCACCGCGATAGCTTCTAGAGAGGACTCACGACCAGAAGCTATCATTGAGTCGGATATGACTTTTGTGGATGGCCTTGATCATTTTGATGATCCGACACAAGAACCCAACAATGTCAAACCAACTGAGAACACTGTGCCTTATCAGAGACGTGTGCTGACCTTGCAGGAGTATTACAATGCATATGGTGACTCATCTGATGATGAACCTCTGGTCATAACCTCACACACACTACATCCAGGACATACAACAAAGGAGACAACTGGGAGCAAATTGACCAATCTTGATAAATCGGTTGCTCCATCCTCTAGTCGGTCATCTGGTAAGAAGAAGAAGAGTATTGATTCCTCGAGGTGTTCTCCCGAACCCCTCAAGACTTGTCACTCTCATCTTCCTCTTCATGCTTCAGGTTCTAGAAAACCGACTAAGAAGGTTACCTTCGATGTTCCAGAGAAGGAACTTTCTGAGGAGTCCTCATCAGGTCCGGATGAGGTGATCTACATGAGTGAGCTCAGTTCGGCTATTCTGAAGCCATATTTGAGCAAGCAGCCGTGTGTCGACCCTCGTTGGACGTTCCCCACACCTCACTATTATTCCTCTACGAACGATTCTGACAGCGACACATATGTATACTACCCACCCCCTCGCTCCCGCAAGAAGGTCCGTCACAAACCTTCTTGATCCTTGTATAGATTCAATCACTCTTGTACATTCTCCCCCCTTTGTATATTCTCCAGATCACATTGGTTCTCACACTTACTCTTGTCCTATACTTAGGCTTACCAAGAGCCTAAGTATAGGGGGAGCCGATGCCCGCCGTGTGTACATACTCATCCATTTCTCCTCTTGACCTCGTTCGCCCCATTGTTGCTCTTCTTCTACACTTAGGCTGTCCAGAGCCTAAGTATAGGGGGGCGGATCGACTTCTATACTATTTATTTTTTTAGCCATCCTACGCTTAGCACGAGCTATATCTTTTTCTCGCTTCTTGTGCCATGAGGACATAGCACATGCTAAGTATAGGGGGGCGTGTATATATTACATATATACTTTACCCATAGCTCGTACTTTCACGTATTTTTGTATATATTATACAATAATTATGGGGTGGGTAAAAAAAACTTTTTCAAAAACTCTTAAAAAAACTTTTCAAAAAAAATGTTTTTGGTTCTCTTTTCTTATTTGCTCTAAAAAATCTTTTCAAAAAAAAAATGTGTCCTTTCTTATTTATCTATATTTTTCAAAAAAAAGAAGATAAAAAAAACCTTTTCAAAAAAAAACTTTTCAAAAAAAAATCCTCTTTAAAAAAAAGTCCTTTCTTATCTACCTATCTTTTAAAAAAAAACTCTTGAAAAAAAGAGCAAAACTTTTCTAACAAAAAAAAACTTCTTTGCCTTTGTTTGTCAAAAAAAAACTTTTTGAAAAAAAAAACACTTTTTGTAAAACTTTAAAAAAAACTAAAAAAAACTAACTAATAAGTTGGTTTAACCCCTGACACATTCACTTTCACACAAGACTAGTGATGTTCAAGAACACTTGGTTTATGAGGTCTTGATATTTTGAGTTAACCAGCCTTAGTCATTAGGGTCCATGACTTAATTATTCACATTTCCCTAGTTTGAATGATTTGTATGCTATATTGCATGCTTAGTCTCTACCTTAAGAATATGATCAGCACCTCACATACACGACTGCAGTTATGATGAGATGAGTTGAAATTTCACCTGAGGAGCTGGGATGGGGGATTTGAGTTTGGACTTGATTTAATGATGCTCGAGGATGGGATAAAATCAATGAAGGCTTCATGAAACCTGAGTGTCAGCATCATTTAGCCAGTATGAGAACATGGTTCTTGTACTATCTCTTGATATTTACCTATGTGCCAGGGTGTGATAAAATAAAAAAATGTTGATCAGTGTGCGCCAACTCTTGGTAAAAGCAGTGGAGCTAGCCAAAAATACTACAAAGCAATGAAATGTCAAAAAAAAGCTCTCATTCCATACAAAGTCAAATATCAAAGAGCTTCCACCAAAGGCGAGCGCTCCCAACCATTTCAAAAGTGTCCACTTGGACCACCGCTATTAGGACCAGGAGTCGGGCTTGCACCAAAAAAGGGCTCTGCATCGTAAATGCTACAAGTCTGGGTGTAGAAGGTATAATAGATACTCAAAAAAGACACACCCCGGTGTACTCCCAGGAAAACAAGTGCAGACGGCTCCAACTTCTTTTGACGGACGCACTGATCAACACCAAAAAAATGTGTTGCGTAATAAGGCACTTGAGAGGATCCTTGTTCCAATGAGAGGGAGAGAAGAAATGACACAATCCTATGCCCTCCATCAACTGGCCTTCCATCTACACTTTCAAGTCTGACAACTAAAGAGACGGTGGATTGGATGCAAGAAATGATTTATTCCCTAGTGTTGAGAATCGGGTCCATAGGAGAGTCTCTTGGACTGGAACCTTGGGTGACGTTGTGACTCTACTCTTGTAACTGCGGTCAACACTTAAAGTCATATCCCTACTATATATGTATACAAAGAGAGTCTAATGATTAGGGAAATTGGATACCTTTTGACTAGAGCTTGGTTCAGCTTAGAATTTTAGGATCTCTAAAACCGAGAGTTCTTGAACGGATCAAGTCTTGTTTCACATGCACAGTCAGGGGTTAACCTAACTTATTCATTCTTTATTTGCTCGAGGACTAGCAAAGTTTAAGTATAGGGGGGTGATGAATCCACGATTCATCATCTCAATATCTTGATCATAGCAAAATCCACGAGTAATTTCCCTAATAAATATCCATAAAATCAATAAATTAACAAAATAACTCTTGTAAATAAAACATACTAATTATTGTATATTGGATTGTATAAAATAAATTAACATAAAAAAAGCCGCAAAATCACAGGAGTTTTATACATGTAAATAACCCAAAACTTCATGTATTTTTAATAAATTCATTTCAACTCCTTTTTGGCTAATTCTTTCTCTAACTTGTTCATAATAATGTACATAAAAATACAAAAATACAAAATAAATTATATCTCAAATAAATACTCCTAGATCCCAATGGGAAAAAGCCATAAAGACCAACTTCCAAACTAAATTCCCGCTCCGTATGAACTCCAAATTCACCAAATTCACTTTTAAAGTTCAAGTTAGAAAATTATCTATCCAACGGAAGTGGTTTCATTAAAATCGGAGCTCGTTTGCAAAAGTTGGGTTTTGGGACCTAGATGTACATTGTATATTATGTATATATTCTTTCTTTCTTCATTTTTTATTTTATCTTTCTTAATTACTAAAAATCCAAAAAAAATCATTGTGGTCTTGTATTTTGATTGTACTATTTTATTATATTTTCCTATTGTACATAGCTACTATTAAAAAGACAAAAAAATATAAAAAGAAAAGCAAACAAAAAATGTACATGTTGTATGTATTCACTTGTAAATTCACCATTTTTTCCCTCTTTATTTTTGTTGTATTTAAAGTAGCATACTTTATATCATTATTTATTTATTTTCCCATTCTCTACAATAACCTCCAAGTCTTCATCAACCTCCATTCAACACCATTATTCATCTAACTTCCCATTCAACCCCATCACTAATTTAACCTCCCATTCAACACCACCACCATTCTAACTTCCCTTTCTCTTCTCTTTATATTCATTTGTACATCCTCATTTTTTCCCATCCACCATTCTTATAGAATAAGGAGAGAGCTTGGAGTGTTTTGTTGGTGACAGCGGCGAAGCGTCTTCCTCAAGCGACGACCTCCTTCAGGTGAGATCCGCGGAGCTCCGCCCCGCGTCACGAGTTCTCCATCGAGCTCGCTTAGCTTCTCCGATTTTATTTCGCCAATCGGATCGAAGCGACGACAGGAGTTCAGCGTAGCTGCTCCGCCAATCCGGCGAAGATCAGATAAGTATTCCTCCTCATTTCTCTTGTTATTTTATTTTATCTCATTTTTTTTTACTTCACATCAACACCCCTTAATCACCATGTCATTTTAATATTTCATCATCACGACCAACCCACAACTATATTTGCATTTATTCATATTACAATTGCATTTGTTTATTTTCTGTTCTCTAAAACAAAAAAAATTTAAAATCTAAAACAAAAAAAAACTTCTCTTTTATTACAGCAGTAAAAAATCAAAAAAAAATAAAAAAAATAAAAAAATAATACTCGCAGCAGCGGTGGGGGAAGTTCCCACCGCCGCCGCCGCCCCCTCATCTCCATCGCGCCGCCGCGCGCGCCACCGCCCCCCAGCGCGCGGCCGCGCCCCGC
Source organism: Ottelia alismoides (assembly GCA_037367405.1). Lineage (NCBI taxonomy): Eukaryota > Viridiplantae > Streptophyta > Magnoliopsida > Alismatales > Hydrocharitaceae > Ottelia > Ottelia alismoides. The sequence goes on along the minus strand of JAZKJV010010006.1, from coordinate 252,000 downwards.
CGGAGGCGCCGCCCCCTCTCCTCGCCGCCCTCCGCCGCTCTAAGCGGCCGCGCAAGGCGGCGCCCCTCCGCGCCTCCCCGCCATCCCACTGCCGCCCGCTCCAGGCGCGGCCCCACACCACCGCACCTCCCCGTGTCCTCCGCTAGCCGCCCGCAACCCTCCGCCGCCCGCGTGGCCCACCTCCAGCTCTAGCGGCCGCGGGCCGCCGCCGCCCCCATTTGGGTTCCACTTCATTCCAGCCGTGCCCAAGGAAGAAGAAGAAGGTCTTTTTCTTGATTTTATTTTTTATGTAAAAATTGCATTAGTTTATTTCCTTATTTTTATAATTACAAATAGGTCCCTGTACATGTTTTTGATGTAAATATAGTTTTCTGAATTTGCAAGTACAACCCTGTGTTCATGCGTTAATTTGGACTTCATTTTGGCATCTTTTTATTCAATGAAAAATTCCACTATGTTGAGCAACTAATTATCTAAGTTTTGAATATTTATTTATATTTTTGTGGGATATTGTGAATTAACTAAAATTATTCAACTGAAATATTGCATATTTTACTCAATCAGTGATCTTAAAATTATATCTCACTCGCAGTTGCTCTGAAAATTCCACAAAAATTATGTATGATGCCTTGATATGTGATGAACTTACTATCCAAATTTCATCCAAAATGGAGTCGTCTTGTGCCTGAAATAAATTGTAGAGTGTTTCTAGTATTTGATTTTTAATTAAATCCACGTATATCCTTTTTTGCGAAATTTCAACTCTCCTGGATTGCTTATTTAAATTCCTACTTGAGATAATTCGCACTCTGATTAGTTTGATAACATGGATTTATTAGAGATTATTTACTCACTGTCACTCTGATTTCACTAAAAAATCCATAAAAAATTCATAACTTGTCAAAAAATTCTAAAAATATTACTGTAGCTTCCATGCATCATCTTTTAGTTCTAGTAATTTTTTCATAATTTTTGCTTACTGCTTATGTGAGAAATTGTGAAAAACCCCATAAAAAGTGTGCATTTTTTCTTGTTGCATTTTAACCCCTAAAATTCTACAAAAATGTGTTTTGTGTTCATCACTGGATTAGGATGCTAGGAAAAATATAATTTGGCTGAATTGGATTAATTTGACATTAAAATTAATTTGGCCTTGTTGTGTGTTTTCTTAGTGTTGTAATTCACTTGCATTTGCATTCTATTTGCATAAAAAAATCTAAAAAATACCACTTGGAAATCTAGATCTTTATTTTAAAATTAAACCTCAAGTTGTTCCTTTGCCTCCCTGTGTTCGACCCCGGACTTGCCCGGGATATAAATTAAAGCCGAGACACTCTTCACGGAGATCTTCTCTCGGTTCTGACCGAATCTCTAGGTACACGTATTACAACGAACACGAATTAAATATCGTATTTAGCGACTCGTCAGATGAATATATACACTCCACAGAGAATCTGGTCTCGATAGACGGCAAACCGCCTACCAGCAGAAGAGACCAAGAGAGGTAAAATGTGTCATAGCCTCTCGCAGATAACCCTCGGAGAGCTATGAACTAGGCATAGAATAATCAGAAAATGGAGCTCTACCTTGCAAGGACCGTCAAGGAGAGCAATCCGACAGTTGGCCTCATGTGCCGACAGATCGGGCACACAGTCACAGAGGGAGGCCAATCAAGCATATTATCTGACTCGGTTTCGGGTCCCATCACAATGGCGACCAAGTGGTGAATGAAACCACAGTCCAATAAATTGCTGCATTCTCCCGCAGATAGTCCTCGGGGAGGAATGCGAGCTAGATCAATGTAAGTCGTGGGAATGCTGGCATACAATCTCAGGTCCTCGAAATAGTGTGAATCCATTAATCAATAGGAGGGCATAAGATCATGCGAGGGAGCAAATACTCAGGTCACTCACAAACATCCCTCAAGTCAATCCAATAAGCTGAGCTGGCACAACATATCGTCAGTAATCCTCTCTGTGCCAGGGTGGAGTAGAGAGTCAGGAGATCGGGGATGGGTCACTCACGAAGGAGAGAGATCATGTGGGTTCCAATCATCGTCATCATGAAGCATATATCAAGATAGTCCATCCAAAATCCAAATCAAGACGGGCCGAAACCTCAAAATAGATAGATCAGTCAAAATATCATGATATCATCCTCAAATCACTGAAGCACATCACATCCTCAATCCGGTGTGCGAGGCCAAAAATTCCACAATAATGCATCACACCTGTAATCATGCATCAACAAAAATCCTCGATATGCTCGTATGCATGTATCTAAAGTCAAATCCACCAAATCAATCTCAGCATCCTCAATATCATTGGCCCGACTTACACAAATAATCTGTATTCATAAACCTCGATGCGGGCCTCATCAATATACACAGCATTCCCGAGTAAAAGGGAGGGATGGGACGGGGTACACGAGGAAGATGGATAAGAAGGGTACACAATGGGGTGGAGAAGCTGATTGAGGCTACGTGCCAATATCACAGTGAAAGAAGAGTGATACAGAGGAAACGAGGAGGGCGGGCGAGAAGATCGAGACATATACAAAATTGGGTATTCCGCACAAGGCGGGAATACCGTAAAAATGGTGGTTCGAAGAGGAGGCTCTCCTTGAACCGGGGAAGATGGGGATGATACAGTGGAGACGAAGAAGATGGTGGAGAAGAGGGAAACAAAGGACTTGGCGAAAAATGATTGAGCTCAAGCGCCAGTATCATAACTTAATGCAAAATGAAGAGATATATGTATAAGAGAGGTAGAGAGACTCAAAGATGAAAAATGCATGACTCACACGATGGGACCAATGACTCTAAAAAAAGCACAATGGGCTCCAAGTCACAATCAAGACACAAGGCAAACCCCCAATTCACCTACTCAACACAATGAAGATCGTCAGGTGACAGTCATTTATCTTTTTGGTTTTTAGAATTAGGTGAGAATCACAAAGTTGTACAAACACTTAGGAGGCTTGATAGGATTTGGGCTCTACTCCTTAGCGTGTGCGTGAGCACTTAAAACGCATACAATGAGGGGGTTGCTCTCCCCAAGACAAGGAATCCATTACATTTTATTATTAGGTCAATAGAGTTAGCAGTCCCGTTTTTATTTTAGTTATCACTGTTTTTGGGTATTTTCAATGCACGTGCCTATCGGGGTTCCAATTTCCATTAAGCATCCTAAGTGGCAAAAACAGAGGGAGAAGGTCGGAAAAGCCATGCAAGTCGGAAATCGATGATGCATGCTAAGTAAGAAGACTTACAGTGCTTCCCAGCTCTCTCCATGCGGGATGCATAACAGAATTGAAACCTATACTATATGCTAATGCAAGCCGAAGAAATCGCCCTAGGATAGTAACTGCTATTATCGTGAAGCACCACAAGTCGGTTACTTATCCTCAACCGAAGAGTCCGGTCTTGGCTCACCCCTCCTCTTCTCGACACACTCGAGTTCAAGAGTAGCGTTTGATGGGGCTCTCTCACGGCACAAGGGTTAAGAGATAAATGAACCGACTGTTTAGATTTGACTAGATCCAAAACACGCTATAGGTACATGCAAATATATTTAGGGTGTTTGGACCTAATCTATCGGCAAGCAATTCCTAAGCTAGGGCTCATTCACACAAAATAATAAAAATAAAATAAAAAGAAAGGGCGCCAAAACCGTCGAGGTCCCCAAGGGAACAATCCCTCGGGCAATGGACCTCGGGAAGTCGGAGTGTACCTGTGAGAGTCCTGAATTATTACAAGTTTTTAAGTGTCACTCTCTCACATGAATATACATAATAAAATAAAGTGCATAAAAATGTAGACTGTCTTCAAAAATTCTCTTTCTTCTCCCTTTGATGCTCTCTCCTATTGGCTTGGCCTAGAAAAGCCAACCCCACCTTGCTAGGGTGCATAGGTCCTCCTAGGAGGTCCTCCTTCGCTCGGCGGTCCCTCGCATCAAAGTCAAAGAAAAGAGATGGTCAGAGCAGTCAATCAAATAATATCAAATAAAAATAAAAATCACACAAATAAATAAATATATGGACATGAGCAAAGAATTAAATAAATGAACAAATAAGCTCACAAAATCATACAAAATCCGTTGCCTCCCCAGCAACGGCGCCATTTGATGAAAGGGAATTTGCCAAGGTCGTATCTTTCCACAAGGCGGAGAGACAGTCGCTGAGTTGACCTCAAACAGATTCCCAAATCGATCAACAATTACCCCACAATCAATATATGCAATGAATATCCAAAAATGTGGAGTTAAAATTTATTATAACTCTACATGCAAATGTGTATAGGTGTAAGTACAGGTAGAGGTCGAACACTAGGAGGCGAAGGGAATGTATGAGAGGTACAATGTATTCAATCCATTGTTCATGTCCATTTATTGTTTTTGTGGGTTTTGGATTTTATAATTTTTTTTATTATTTTATTTTTGTTTTTATAATTTTTATTTTGTTTTTATATTTTATATATTTTTTTCATATTTCTAATTATACAATATAGATATGTATACATATATACATAAAGAGATATATATATAAGAAGAGAAAGAGGATTAATATAGTATATATATAGATAGATATAAATACTTAAGATATATATAGATACAATTTTTTTTAGCTTTTTAATATTTTTCTAAAAATTTTTTTATTTTCCTGGAATTTTGCTAATTTTTATGTATTTTTAATTTCAAAAATGTCCACAATATAGGACTAACTAAATAGCTGAATTTGATTTGGGTTTTAAAAATATAAAATAAACTCTAAAATTACCTAAATTAATTACAAAAGAGAAAAATATATTTTTTTTGGATTTTTAAGGGTTTTTTCTATTTTTTAGGATTTTGGAGCTTCTTGAAATTTTTATGTTTTTCTTTTTCTATTTTTAGGGTTTTTCATTTTCTGGACTCAATATAGATATAAATATACCATATATAATTTTTTTGTAATTTTTCAAAAGCATTTTGTAATTTTTTTTGTATTTTCTAATTTAAACAGTATAAAAATGGCTTCTTTTATTTTTAATAATTAGGAAAAATGCCAAAATTACAGAATAAAATATGGGCCTGAAAATACAAGGAATGACGCATTTAACCTAATTTTTGTGGAATTTTAGAAGCCTAATAGGTATTTTTAATAAATAGATAAAAGACACAAAATAAATACAGCCTGGCAGGGGCATTTTTGTAAATAAAATAAATGACAGGGGCATAGGTGCAAAAACACCAAAATATTATAACGTATTCTGCAATTTTAAGGATTAAAATCAAATAAACAAACCCGCCAGGGCCCCCTCGCAATTTAACCATCACGTGGGACTACACGTGATCCGCACCCGTAAGGACCAAAATGCAATTTCCGAAAATATAGGGTCCTGGTTGCAATTTTTCATAAAGATAATACACTGGGAATTTTATTTAATGGACTAAATTCAAATATGCAAAAATACAGGAGGCTTTGTGCAATTTTACCACCTCACGTGGGACGACACGTGAGGTGACGTGGACTGGACCCAAATGTAATACGAAAACAATACAGGGGGTCACATGCAAAATTTCCACATTATTTACAACGTTATATTTTATTTACAATATTAAACATTAAATATACAAAAAGCCAGGGGCTGGATATGCAATTTAACCCTAATAGGCGCGCTGGTGAACGGATGAGATTACTTCACTTGACACGTGTCGCGCATCCAACGGCCTGTACCGGTTCGACGATGGGCGCTTGAGATTAGATCTCATGGGAGATCCGACGGTCGTGGCATCACTCCATCGGACGGCTGGCGTTAGAACTGGGGCCTTCGTCTTCATCTAACGGCTAGGAGCTCACGTGCAAGAACAGGGAAGAAGGCTCGCCGAGGCGAGCTTCTTCCGTCTGGATCTCGCTCCTCCGCCGGTCTTCACCGCACCTGTAGGTCCTCCTAGCTTCCTGGAAGGTGTCTCTAGCTGCTGGAGGTCTCGGATCGACCAGAGGCACACTGGAGCGCCCACACGAGGTCGGAGAAGGCAAGGCGCTCCAGGTACCTCCAGCGTACTTTGATTTTGACTCTGGGTGCTCATTTGCACACCAGACCTGCACAGGAAGATAGCACGGCTCGAGGGCGTCACCCTCGACCTGGGGTTTGAAGCTATTAGCATAAAAACGGCAGTGGGTGGCGATGCTCCGGTGAAGTGGCGGAGGCGAGCATCGATTCGCGGATCAGAGAGGGATCCGGTTGAACAAAGATAGCTGGAAGGTGGAGAAGGCGGTGGGGAACGAGATGGAAGTGAAAGCGGGTCGGAGAACAGTCGGGAACACGGTGAAAAGCTCGCCGGAGCGGAGCTCCGGCGAACTACGAATTCACTAAACTACGCTAAACTAATAAGCGAAACATAAAACTAATTGCAGGAATGAAATGCTGGAAGTAAAAACTACCTAGAAAGATAAAAGGCTCGGCTCTTACAACTGGGGGCCTCCAGGGAGCAGGGCGGCCGCGGGAGCGCCGCCGCGACACAATTTCCTCCATCTCCGGCCGAACCGAGGTGCTGGGAAGCTCCTCCTGTCACGAGGGCTCCGCCAGGAGCTGATCCAAGCTCAGAAAGGGGGGTGAAATTGGCCAAATTCAGCCGAGGAGGAGGAAGACTTTATTTATACACATTCCAAGGGACCCCCAGTGACCGGCGATTATTAAAGAATTTGTGGTATGTACAATGGATCTAAGATATCGACGAGAATCTTGGATGATCAGGGAACAAAATCCGTGAAGGATTCGAGCGCGATGGGTGGACGAGACGGCCGCAAAAATGGGAGGAAAATCGGGGAAATGATGGTCCTAGCGCGCCCTATCCCAGATGGGACAGTTGACCAGGGGTCAACTCGGGCCGCGCCCTGGTTGGTCCACGCCAACCGCTAAAAGACAAAATAGGGGATTTTAACCTAAATTTATTTATTTACAATAGTAAATGATTTTATTAGAATTTTCTTAAAATATAAAAAATATGTAATTTTTCATGTAGTATTTATTCGTGATTTTTATTGAATTTTTCGAAGTGTTTTATTATGGTTTTAATTTAATAATGTGTATATGTATGTATCTACATGTATTTTTGTGCATTTTATTTTTTTAATTTGTTTATTTTCTTTTATTATTTTATTGGCTTATTTTATAAATTTATAATTTATTTTTGTGATTATAAAGGTATTTTTATTTAATTTTTAGGAGTTTATTTACATTTTTAAATAAATATGTACATGTATATGTAAGTATACTTTATATGTATTTTACCTATATATTTTATACGTTTTATTTATTTAATGTATTTTATGTATTTTTATTTTGTATTTGTATTTTTAATAAGTTATCTATAGTATATACATTATGAAATAAAGAATAAAAGAATAAAAATCATTTTTATTTATATACATTCTTAACATAGGTATTTTGCCTATGTGATACATAGACTTATTTTATTTCACAAATTCTTTTTAGTTTTCTTTTAATCTCAATGTGTACATGTATTATGAACATTATTTACAAGATACTAAAAACATAAATTTATAAAAATAATGAATATTGAATAAATGGGATATTTTAATCAGGTATTATGTACAAGGTGGGCCAAAAACCTAACTTCCACATACGGACTCCAAAAATTATGAAACTAATTTTATTAAATAGTTCATGGAAAGCTATATACAATTAAAGGTGAGTTTGGGTGATTTGGAGTTTTTATTTGCAAGATATAGGTCTGTGAAGTTGAGATTTTGGCTTTTTATTCTGTGTATAAAATGTTCACTGGGTATTATTTTTACACAAACTCAATTTTTTATTTTTATTTACATTATTATCTACAACTTTCATGTACAAAGTTTATTTATTTGATGAATAAATAATTATGTACAAAATAGGTGTCAAAAATGCATAAATGGATGAATAAATAAATGAGGTATTTATTGTATAATTGGCCCTTATCTCCCCCTACTTTATTCCTTGTCGACCAATTCCATGCTGGCCTTGGTCTCGAGGTTAGGGTCATAAAATATTTGCAATATTTTATTCCTTTTTCTTTTCTTCCCTTTATTCTATCATAGTGGCATTAAAAACCTTATTCTATGTACATTTAATACAATAAATAATGAATGCTAATATGTACAAATTGATGCTATTTACATGCATTTGCTGGGGTTTTTAAGGCCAAAATGATAGAATAAAGGTGATGAACTAGAGATTCATCAACCACAAAGGGTCCAATGTCAAGGGTCCTGGTACACACAGGAGATTCCAAACGAAATCCATTGTTAATATGCAATTATTACAAATTAATTAAAATGAAAATCTCTCTTTAAAAAACTTCTTGGCGCCTCAACGGCCAACTAAATTCACGAATCGTAGGCCTCTGATGCACTTTGAGATGTGTCAACTTCAAGAAAGTCGCTCCAAGTCCACCGGACCCTCGCACTAAAAAAATCAAATTTATGTCAGAGAGATATCAAAATATATCTAAAAATGGTTATAAGAAATGATTGAGAGAAAATTGAATAATTACAAAATGGTTCGAGGGTCAGACTACCCGAGTGAATGGAAAACCTATATCTAATTTTCTAAATGATCCTAAGTCGTTTGCCTCCCTGTCAATGGTGCCAACTGAAAAGCTCAAGGATTATACTTTTAATAGTGCCGTGTTGTTTTAGTCGGGTAATCAAGTTGATTAAAAATTAACTACACAAATAAATGAATCAACGAATTAATTAATGTATGGTTTTATGTATTTTTAACTAGGGCAAACCCCAGGGTCGACTCAAGGAGGCAACGGAGCAACATCGGATCAAGTTAGATGATCTCGCTCACGGTTTTCCAAGCATAATTCTTTTATTTTGTCATGCAATAAAAAATGTGAATGCAAAAATACGGACGAATTAGGTTATTAAACAATCAAGCATCTTAACTAAATTAATTTTAATATTAAATTAATCCAAATTATCCAATTTATAATTTTTCCTGCAAACCTAATCCAATGATGAATGCGAAATGTATTTTCTTGGAATTTTACAAGTAAGATGCAACAATGAAAAATGCAAACTTTTTAGGGGTTTTTATGCAATTTTTCATGTAAACAGAATGAAAACACTATGAAAATTGTACTGAAAATAAAAATGATGAAATGAAGCTATAGTAATATTTTTTGAATTTTCTAATAATTTATGATTTTCTATGAATTTTTAAATGAAAACAAAATGAATATGGGAATTTAGTTTCTAATAAATACATAAAATAAAATTATCCAAAGTGTGAATTATCTTAAAAGGATATTTTAATAAAATATCTAAGCGAGTCGAATCTTCCCAAAAATAATATTTATGGATTTAATTAAAATCAATTATAGAAATCACTCAACTATTTATATTTTGCACTAGACATCTCCACTTGCGATGAAATTTGGATAGTAATTAAAGAATACTTAAAATCTTATCTCTAATTTATGCATAATTTTTGGAGCAATATTTAATTAATATGAATTTCAGACCAGGAAATGGGTAAAATATTCAATTTTGCATAAAACTAATTTTAATTAATTACCTACTACATATAAAAATTCAAATAAAATATCCAAAAGATAAACATATGTATGCTCTACAATATGAAGTTTTGTATTAAAAATTGATGTGAAATGGGTGTCTAACTTAATGCGTAAATGTAGGGGTGTCTTTGAAAAATAGAAAATAAAACTGAATGAAATGAGATGTGCATATGGGCACCTTTGAAATTTAAGAAACATGACAAAGAAATTGCAATAAAAAATGAAAAAAAATAAAATGACCTGAAGTGGGTTCCAAAACTGGAACCCACGATTTAGAGGCGGCTAGGGCGTGCGGGGGCGACGCGGATGAGGCATGCGGGCATTAGTGGAGTGTAGAGCGGCTGGCAGCCGCTCGTGAGAGGCGGAGCGGGCCATCGTAAAGCAGTTGCAGGTGTGCAGCGGGGAGTGCGGTGCACGCGAGCGGCAACTAGAGGGCTCCGGGAGTGTGGTTGTACGTGTAGAGGAGGCTGACGCTTGCTCTAAAGGAGCTACGGGAGCGGTTCGTTGCGGACTTGGTGATGTTGCGTTGTCGCGTGTAAGACCGCGAGTGCGATGGCTGGAGACTGGTTGAGAAAGTATGCGGTAGTAATGCTGGCTGAAGGGGCATGGAGGAGCACTGGGGCATGCATGCGGTGTTGCTGCGTCTATGGTGATGGGTGGAGGAAGGAGCCTCACGCAGTAGGGGATAGCACTCCAAGGGTAGAACGTGGCGCGAGCAGTGGAGCACGCGTACGAGTGGTGCGAACAAGGGTGGCCTTCTGAGCTACGTGTAGTCATTGGCAGAGGCAGTGGGTGCATGGCACAGAGGCACGTGTCGGGGCGTCTGTGGGAGGATATGGTCGAGAGGGGACGGCTGGAGGACAGGCAATTGAGGGCTGGCGAACTGGAGGCACAATTATGCGCAAGGGTGGAGCAGTAAGGATAGTTAAGGCACGGTGCAGGGGGCACACGATGGCTAGAATGAGGGTCGCACAACGATCGAAGGGGCGGAGATTCAGCAGGAGGCTACAAGAGGGAAGGTTGGATGCGTGCTTCTTTTAGTCCTTGATTTTTAAAAAATTTTTTATTTCAAAGTAAGGAAGATGATATGAGAAAAGGGTAGCGATTTGATGAGGATGATGATGGTGGAGTGGAGATTTTAGATCAAACAAATAACAAAAAAATGTGATATAAAAAATGAGAAAATAAAGATGAAAAACTTACCAGTGTGATTCAGCGGATTGCAGAGAAGCTATGTTGAACTCCAGTTGTGGCCTCAAGAAGGTTGGCGGATGGACCTTCGAAGTTGCGTAGTGACGTAGAAGGGATTGCAACGTGCGTGAAGACCCAGGGATATGGTTGGTTGGTGATGAGCGGTCCAAGCATTGAGGATAAGTGATATCAAGGGTTGTTGCGACCTCAACCACACGAGCCGGGCTCAATCAAGAAAGATCAGACCACCAATATCATCAATCAAGCATGAAAATCAAGGCAAGCGGTCTTGCTATTTATTTAACCTGGTATAGCCACAAGGGTTGAACACAAGGAGCACGGGATATTCTTATGCAGTAGCTGAGAAATCAAAGAAGAAGTAAAAATATTTTTGTTGGTTTTTAATTTGTAATTTTTTTGTATTTTTTTTAATAAGGAAAAGAATGAGAAAGTAAAATCAAGCACACTATAACAATTTTTATTAAGTTCTAAAATGCTCAAAAATCCAAGATAAAAACATTTTTGTGATTTTAAAATATGCATATGGTTTTGGTGATTTTATGAAATTTGCTTAATTTTTATATGATTTTCTCAAGATAAGTGAAGGGCCAAACAAGCAAATAGTGTACAGCTTGGAGAAAAAGGAAACTTTAAAATATTTAAAGTACCCCTAAATTCTTGGCTGTAATTTTATGAGAAACTAGAAAACAAAATCTAACTTCATAACTTGAAAACACAATTTTTATGATTTTTTAGGAGTCTTTACTGATTTTTATAGGGTTTTAGGGGTTTTGAGATTTCTAGGAGTCTTATAAAAGATAATGGAATGAACACAATATAGAAATTAAAACACGATAAAACAAGCACACACAAATTTTTGTGGAATTTTTAAGGGGTATTAATCTATTTCTTATGGGTTTTCTAAAATAGACAGAGGCAATTTTTGGGGTTTTTGCTTTTTAGAAAATAGCAAAAAAATTAAAATACGTCACAAAAATTACCAAAAATATTAGACAATAGCAAGAGCCGCTAGTAATTTTTTGGGAATTTTTGGAGTAGTTTTGATATTTAGTTGGTTAAAAACTCAACACACAGGTTATAGGGACCTAAATGTAATTATTTTAAGTTTCTGGATTAAACATTAACATGCATAAACAGTCCAGGGTCAAATATGCAATTTATTCAATTAATTCGAGCACATGCGCCAATTCACATTCATAGGGGTATAAATGCAATTTGTGAAAATATTTCAGTCAAACATTAACATCGAACCAGTTAAGGACTAAATGTGCAAATACACCATAGTTCACGTGACGAAGCATGTGTCTCCATACAAGGGGACTAAATAGCAAATACTAAAAACTATAAGGACTTGAATGCAAATAAGTTCAACTACAACTTCATTTTACAGACTAAAATGTAAACTAAAATAAATGCAGGGTAAAAAGGGATAGATGTGATTCTATAAGTCTAATTGTGTACATTTGGCAGACCAATAGGTTGATGACCTAACCAAGGTCTATACACCGACGAGCTAGTGTGCATATGACGGCATATGAGTAATAGTATCTCTCAAAGGGATCATACAGGTTCACTTGTGAACCGAAAGACATGGGCTCACTCATGAGGTATTGGGACCGATGAAATTCCACGTGTGGTCATCGTACTTTGGAAGCATGACAAGAATTTGTAGGTATAATATATGCTTTGGGAAAGCATATGACTGATACAAATTCCCAATGACCAAGATTGAGAAATTTGAGGGTGAAATCCTAAATATGACCGTGTAATATATATATATATATATATCTTCGGGTTTATCATAGGTCTTCCAATATGCAGGATGTACATGTATCGGGAATACCGGAGGGTGATGTGATCATAAATGATTGTATAACCATGACGCTTCCATTCTGAAGGAGTGATGAAATAGGTCTGGATTTTAGTTACTCCTCTCAGTAGAGAAGTAATTTGATCTTAGTCCAAGTGTTGGACATTGATCTGAATGAGATTTGAATGCAATTAAAAGATTATATTCATGGCCTAAATTTAATCAAGCATCTATGAGAGGTCCATGAGATCTGGATTTGAGTATGATCTCAATATCCAAGTCATTATACATGGAACGTACAATCACCATGTCCTTATCTCCAAGTATCTACAAAGAAGGTGCATTATTCTTGAAAGAGTTTAGGAATAATTTCATTGTTGAATTATATCTGAGAATTGAGAAATAGATAACTAAATGTGATTTAATAATCGTGAATAATGTGAATTTGATTCATATTATTTGAATGCGTCAGAATGATATTCCAATATAATTAAATGTAAATTAATTATTATAGATGTGAATATTTTGGATAGCACTATCCAAATTATTCATAATATATTATAAATGTGATTTATAATGTATTAGAGAGCGCTTATTATGATTTATATTTCTTGATTAATTATTGGTGTGATTTGGATTCACATTAGATAATTAATTAAAAATTTAAATCACTTTTTATGTTGGGTTGTGAATATGATTCATAAATTTCCAATGGTAAGATTGCAATATTCACAAAATAATTATGAATTATTTTTGTTGAATAATTTACAACAAGTGTTGTTGTAAATCATGGAGATTTCCAAAGAATAATGCAATCTCGTGAGATTGCATGAGATTCCACCCTTCCATATGGGATGGGAGGACGGCCACCAAATCCTTTAAGGAAAGGGTGGTCATCCATTGTATTACATGGAATGGTGTAATCTCCATTCCATTATCTCTCTGTTTGATTGATTTAATTTAAGGATTAGTTTATATTGATTTATCAATGTAAATTAAATCTAAATTAAATTAATTGTTGAGAAGAAGCACCCTTTGCTTTTCAAGTTACAATAAATACTACAATAACAATCTCTCCCTCTCTCTTATATTCTCACACCCTCTCTCTCTCGTTGGGTGGACGTCCATCCAAACCCTAGAGAGGAGAAACTGCCATTGTCTCATCGTCATTGTGTTATCACCACGACTGCCCTTAGCTCTCCGTCTTCTTTGGTGCGCTTTGCTCGCAAAGAAGACGTACGTTCTCATGTGATGATATCAAGAGTTCTTTGCATGGATCAACTATTTGGATTGCAAGAAGAACATGATTCATCCCCGCGCTCGCAAGGGTCTCCTCCTCATATCGGACTTGAGACAGGAAGTCTCTTCTCTTAGAGACTCGGTTACAACTACGCTACAAGAGGTATTCCTTTATCTATTATATGGTTTAGATGAAACAATCCAAGAAGAGTTATTGGATTATGAGGTTTCATCACATGAAAATTTATGTGGTCTAGATGAAACAATCCAAGTAGTGTTCTTGGATCATGAGGTTTCATTGCATGAAAATTTTTAAATTCTGTTGCATCGAGCGACTAGTGTGACTAGTCATTCTCAATCATATACGATACGATCCTCACACTTATGTGATGTGCTTAAGGATTCTTGCAGATCCTTCAAGTGGTATCATAGCCAGGTTGGAGGTTTTGGAAGCGATACATAAACCTAGGAAGACTTGGGTTCATTACTGTTTGCGAAAATTTTATTGCATTTCACTCTCATATCCTTGTTTAGTCAATATTTTAGGCCTTGATTAAAATGTTAAAAAAATGAAATTATCACTTAGATTATGTCATCCATTAAATAAGGATTAAGTTTGCGTGATTTGCAATTCGATTGCTCAAGTTATGATCATTTTAATGAACATGTATCCATTGTTTCAGGGATGGTGAATCTTGACATAATTAAAGAGTTGATTGCTATTTTGAAATGCCTAGAAATGTGTGATAATCACTTGGATTCTGTTTTAAATCAAATTAACAAACTTTGGAAACTTATTTTACATGATTTGGATTTAAATTAATTGAGATATGTTAATTTTAGTAAGTGAGGGTCATTGTTAGAAATTACATTCCTAATCAAGAATCTTGTGATTGTCATTTAATAAATTAGTGAAATTAATGGTTAATTTCCTAGAATAATTATGGATAAATATTTGAAAAATATTTGATTGATAATTATTGCCTTGAATGGCATAGCCTTAACTAATAATTGATTAGATATGATCTAGATCGCAAATTGGTTATATGATCTTATTTCCAACAAACAAACTTGCTTGAATAGGATCGGGAAATTGTTTAGCAAATTTCCTTATAATATAAGTCAAAATCATTTTGATTATTATTATTATATGGTAGAACTTTGGTTAAAAACTGATTTTCATCTCAAGTACAAAGTGATCAATTTGGGATTATTTGTTCCCGAGGTGGATATGGTGTCTAGTCGGGGAGCGTTGGGTAGTAGGTTGCACCATGTGCAGTCTGTCCCACTCCCGTCGATACTGGCCATGGCAGCGGGTAGGGAAGGGATAATGCTAGAGAGATCATGATATATTTTTCTAATTATTAAACTTTGAATAATATGTACTTTGAGATTATACCATCCTTTCAAGTAACAATCAAGTTTGTTGATTGAATTAGATTGATAATTGATTTAATGAGATTAAACTAATTATATCCAATTAAAACACTCTATTATGAATATATGTGTATTTCCCTTGGAAGAATTAATTATATGAATGTGATTCATGATAATTTATTAGAATTTGAATATGATGTGGAGGATCACATAAGTGACATTCATGGTCTCCTGTCAAGGTGAAGGGTTCTGTCGCTAGGGAACGTATATAGGAGATGCATGTCCGAAGTGTCAACTCCTGAATACAACGCATATGAATCGAGCTCTTTGCTTCTCGAAAGAGTAAGGTTGTATGTGTGGTGACCCCAATATCGGATCCTCATATTACTAGGGTGATATTGGATAATCCTATTGACGGTTGGTTCAATTAATGACAGGTCAACATCACCTTAGGGATAGTGGGTTTGGGTGTTAAAGATCAAATTGGGAAATGCAAGTTGGACTTTCAAGGTGGAATGTGTTCACGCTTCTCTTTATCCGAGTTACAGGCTCTCATATTATTGGGATGCGACAAAGGTAAAGAGGAGATCCCAGTTCTTGCTAGAGATATAGCGGTAAGTACATCTCTTTCTTTGAAAGTGATTAAGGGAATGAACATTAAAGTTGAAAAGGCAAGACTAATTTGATTAAAAATTCTTTAAACAAAAAAATACGATTAAATATATATATTATATCTTCTAATACAGCACATTCTTAATTTCAGAAAATGAAGTCCATGAACCCACTAAGCAGGCTTCTGGAGGTCAATCAATTGACCGGACCAAAATATTCGGATTGGATCTGAAATTTGGATCTTTTCCTTTCCATTGAGCGCATTTCTTATGTGCTAACAAAGGACAAGAACTCAGACCCGCAGACTCCAGAAGAAATTTCATATAATGAAAAATAAGATAAAGATCAAATTTGGCAAGATGTTACATTCTAGGTTCATTTTCCAATGTGCTTCAGAAGCGGCATGTGGAGATGAACGCTTTCCAAGAAATCATGTTGAATCTGAAAGAAATGTTCGTTGACGTAAACTGCATACATCGTTATAATTTAATGAAAGAGCTTATTTGTTGTAAGATGCAAGAGGGGACCTTAGTCAGAGAACATGTACTCAAAATGTTTGAGTACCTCTCCGAAATGGAAACCCTGGGAGCCTTCATGGATTCTGACATGCTGGATAATTTCATTCTGCTGTCAGTCTAAGTCTTTCAACAACTTGTGGTCACATTCCACATGATCAAAGTTAATTTTACTAACGTCAGGCTATTGGCTAAAAGTATGCTGAAGATGTAACGAAAAAGGATGGTCCCTTTAGCAGTGCAATGGTTGCACAAGTCAAAGGAAAATGCAGTCCAAAAGAAAGGTTCTTAGAAGGGACCAGTCCAGAAGAGAAAAAAGAAGAGTCAAGGTGTTGGCTCATCTTCCAATGCATCCACGTTGATAGCATCGAGGAAAACCAATGTATGTCACCACTGCAAGAAGCCGGGGCACGAGAGGCATATTTTCCCTACCTGAAGTTTGCCAACAAAGGTAAAGCCCCTGCATGTATGAAATCTACTTTCATCATTGAAACTAACTTTCTCATTGGACAAGAAGGAACTTGGGTTGTTGATTCTGGTTCTTCTGTTCGTGTATGCAATTTGTTGCATCTATTTCAGGAAACTAACAATCTCGATGAAGGGGAGATAATCATCCAGATAGGATCTAATGCAAGTGTTGCAACATTCGCCGTCGGTACTTTCAACTATCGTTATCTAGTGGAAGAGTCCTTATACTTAAAAAGTGTCTTTATGTACCTGAAGTCAGAAGGAATCTTATATTTGTATCTAAGATTGTTAGAAGTGGATATTCAATCCTTTTCTGTTATAAACTAGTCATAAATCATTATGATAAGCATATTGAGGATGGTGTTTTGACTTCTGGTGGATTCTATGAATTGTGCATTGATGAACATGTCATGAATGTTACTGTCACTAATAAAAACCCTAAAAGATCTAGGGAGGATGGAAATCATTCGAATATGAGTTGGCATCAAAGGCTTAGTCATTTATATGTTGATAGGATCAAAAGATTGATGAAGTATGGACCCTTAGATTTCTACAGATTCAATCTTTGCGAACCTACGAACATTGTATTTGAGGTAAAATGACTAGGACGCCTTTCCGTAACAAGGTTGCAAGATACGAGGGTATTCTTGACCTAATACATACTGATGTATGTGGTCCCTTCATTACAGTGACTCGAAATGGATATTGATATTATTTGACATTTATTGATGACCATTTGCGATACAGGTTTATCTTTCTATTACGTCATAAATCTCAAATTTTGAAAAGTTCAAAGAGTTCAAGGCTTTGGTTGAGAACCAAACCGATAGGAAGATCAAATGAATTTGATCTGACCAAGGTGGCAAGTACCTCTTAGATGAATTCAAGGAATACCTCAAAGAGAATGAAAATGTCTCCGATCTCACTCCTCTTGGAACCCCCCAATTTAAAGGTGTTGTTGAAAGATGGAACATGGCCATCATCGATATGGTCCATTCAATGATGATCAAAGCACATTGACCTCTTAATTTCTAAGGATATGCAATAGAGACTGCAATATATATCATGAATAAGATTCCTATCAAATATATAACTAAGACTCCTCATGATCTATGTATGGATCCAACCCTAGTGTTAATCACTTGAGGGTTGGGGGTTGCTTGGTCCATCCGAAGAACGTGGATGCACGTAAGCTAGACTCTCGTGAGTGTTACTTCATTGGTTATGTTAAAGATGGTATTAGATACCAGCTTTATGACCCTGAGACTAAAAAGGTTTTCGTCTCTAGAAATGTGAGATTTCTGGAGGATGACTTCCTTAAAGATCTAGAAAAAAATGAAGTAGAGGAACTCATTAAATCACTTGAGTATTATGAGCTTCTTAAACCACAAACTAAAGAGATAAAAAAAGATTAAACACCCATACATATTTGAAGGAGTTCGAGGGTGGTTGCACCACCTGAAAGGTGTGGATTCCATGTGTCAAGTGAAACTGACAATGATCCTACTTCATTTGATGAAGCACTCGTGGATCATGACATGGATAGATGGATGCTAGCAATGAAGTCAGAGATTGACTCCATGCATAAGAATGGTGTATGGACCCTAGAGGATCCACCTAAAGGGGTAAAACCCATTGAGTGTAAATGGATCATATAGAGAAAAAGGGCACCTGATGGGAAAGTAGATACTTTCAAGGCACGGCCCGTGGCCAAAGGATACACACAGAGAGAAGGCATTGACTATGATGAGACATTCTCTCATGTGTCCATGCTTAAGTCCATTAAGACACTGCTAGCTATAGCTTCATCTCTTGACTACGACCTCTAGTAGATGGACGTCAAGGAAGCTTTCCTCAATGGATACCTCGAGGAGGATATTTATATGGAGCAATGCAAGGGCTTCATAAATGAGGAAGGTAAAGTATGCAAGCTGAAGAAATTCATATATGGGCTCAAACAAGCTTCTCGTAGTTAGAACATTAGGTTTGATGAACCCGTAAAGAGTTATGATTTTGTGCAGAATCTTGATGAACCTTGTGTGTACAAGAAGCTTAGTGGGAGCGCCATTGTGTTCATCATGCTTTACGTAGATGAAATCCTTATCGTTGGGAATGTTACAAGGATGATGACCAGTGTTAAGATTTGTCTATATCATGCCTTCAAGATGAAAGATATTGGAGAAGCCTCTTGGGTCTGAAGTTGTTCAGAAATTGAGAAAAGAGGATATTGGGATTATCACAATATGGGTACATTAAGAAAATTCTTGAACATTTTCGTATGGATAGTTCCAAGAAAGGTTTCCTCCCCTTAAGATATGGTATCCACCTGTCAAAATGGATGGCTCCTCAAACTGTTGAGGAAAAGCAAGTCATGGTTGGATGCCCCTATGCATCAATTTTAGGAAGCTTAATGTATGCCATGATGTGTACCAGGCCAGATATCTGCCACATAGTGGGAGTGGTAAGTCGTTACCAATCCTGGTATGGAGAACAACATTGGAATGTAGTAAGGAACATTTTCAAGTATCTAAGACGGACGCAATATTATATCTTGGTATATGGAGATGGTAATCTTCGTGTCTTGGGGTACACAGATTTATACATCCAATCGGATATTGATGGTTGAAAGTCAAATAGGGGTTTGTGTTCCTGTTAAATGGTGGTGCTATGGTAGAAGCAATAAACATGACACTACAACTGATTCAGCAACAGAAGCGGAATACATTGCCGCATCAGATGCTACAAAGGAGGTGGTATGGTTGCGCAAGTTCATCCTGGAACTTGGTGTAGTTTCCTCTGATAATCCCATCCTGTTACTCTACAATAACACGGGGGCCATTTCCCAGGCGAAGGAACCCAGATGGAATAAAAAGCGAAAGCACATGGAAAGTAAATACAACATCATTCGAGAGTTTCAAAAGCGTGGTGACATCATTATCACCAGGTGGCCTCTGCCGACAACATTGTTGATCCTCTTACCAAAACTTTGACATAGAAGGTTTTCGACCAGCATGTAATAAGTATGGGTGTAACGATTGTACATGAATGGTTTTGAGGTCTAGTGAGAGATTGTTAGAGATGTGAGCCCCAGGTGAACCATTCTTACAATAAATATTATTGTAATATTTGATTTATCAATAAAATTTATTGATTCTTTCACAACCTATCTGAGATTAAATGAATGAATGCACTAAAAGATCTCTCTATATAATTAGCTTTATGTACCATAGACATCATAATGATTATACAACTGTTAATTCAATAATTGAATCATAGAGGACGGTGCTTGGATGAATATCTATGGAGTTAGATTAAGGACTCATCGGGCACAATCAAATGATTAGTAAGAGATGATCTCCATCCTGAGTAGGAGATGGCAATCCTTCTCATTAGGCTGATATCTGACCGATCTTATGATGCAGGTCCTCTACATTGAAACAGAGATTCGGAGGTGTCAGATTAGTTAGGTCAAATGGTTGACTTAACGAGATCGAAATAATCAAAGTCCTATGTTGTATACTGTCACGATATAGCGGGCATGTGTCCTACTACCCATAGTAATTCGATCAAATTAATGGTCAAATTAATCGTTGTGTTGTTCGTTGTAGTTGGATAATAAGAGCAGATCAAAAACCACTTTTAATTAAAGTCAAATTAATCATGAGTGGCAAATTTATTTTACTTGGGCAAGCCTAAGGTCGAACTCAGGGAGGTAGTTGTCTCCTTAGGTAGATTTTTAGCAGATTTCCAAAGTCAGACTTTTAAAAAATATTTTTTTGGTCTTTTTAATATATTTTATGCAAGACACATGCAAAATCAGGCCACTTTACAAGTTAATTAAAAAAGATAGTCAAATTGATTCCAAAAATTATGAAACTTGGCCAAGTAGTGAAATATGATGAAATTAAGCTACACTATTTTTTTTAAAATTTTCTGACACTGGATGAATTTACTACGAATTTAAAATGGATGCAAAGTTATTTTGACTAAACTAATTTTAATAAATATCAAATCACAATGTCTTCATATATCAAAAATTATCCTAGATAGATCTAAGTGTGAAGAATCTAGGAAAATTAATAACCTATATTTTCGAGTGAAATGTACCTATTAAAAATTAATTAAGTAAATCACTAAATGATTTATTCAGGCCTCGAGATATGTGCAAATGAGATGATTTCTTTATATAATGTGAATCTACTTATCCTAGGTCTAATGTGAATTTTTGGTGATTTTTGGAATTACAAAGAAATTACTATGAATTAAAAGGTATAAATGGACAAAATATAACAAAATTCCACCAATAAATTAATAGAAAAATTCACTGAACATACAAAAATGTGCCAAATGTCACATATGAAAGAGAACAAGTAAGATACACAATGCAATTTTCAAACTTGAAAAATGATTTTAAATGAGTGCCTAAATATGCGTGCAAACACAGGGGTATAAATGCAATTACAAGAAATAAATTTGATAAAAATAAAACGTGCTGACAGGGACTAATATGCAATTACCTATAATGTTGAGGGGATGGATGCAAATTTTCCACAGAACATGTGCTCCTCACGTGGGGGCTCCTGGTAGGGACTGGAATGTAAATATGGAAACCTCTAGGGGCCTCGTTGCTAATTTGCCCAGGCCGCACGTGCAGATCACGTGGGGGTCCCAGGCTCGGTGGACTTCGGAGGCTTGGATCAAGGCTCGGGTGCTTATGGAGGCTCGGACTTGGCTCAGATTAGCTTCGAGGAATCCAAGCCTGGTGGTCGGGGAAGAGGTTCGGATCGGGCGACGTGGCTCGATGTGGACCGTGGATCCAGTGAAGATCCAATGGTTGGTGAATGCTAGAGATGTGGCGTGCCTGGATCCGTTAGATCTAGTGAAGATCAACGGTGGACGTAGGCTCCTGAGACGAAGGCGTGGACCATCAACGACCGTCAGATCGAAAGTGATCCAACGGCGTATGGAGCGTAGGGAAAGCGGTGACGTGGTATGCTCTGGACCGTGGGATCCTCCTTATCCGAGGGCGGCAGCTGATGGCAACGTGGATAGCTCTGAACCATCCGATCGAGGGGATCGGACGGTTACTGGACTTCATGCCCAACGGTCCTCCGCCTCCTGCGGTGGAGGGGGTTGTGCTCCAGCTAAGGGTCTTGAGCTCCGCCTCCACCTTGGGTCATCGATGATGCTCGCCGGAGGTTGCTAAGGAGCTAGGGAGGATCGTGGCAGTGTCAAGTAGCTGCCGGAGGTCTTGACTGAGGCTGGGGTAAACTGGAGATCGGGAGCGGTGAAGCTCAAACTGAGCTCCGATGAAGTTCCGGCCAATGATCAAGAGGGTACCTGGAGGGGGTTATATCGATAGCTGAGGCGTGCAACATGTACGTGGAGTCATCGTGAGTGATGGGCGAAGCCTGAGTGACGAAGTGGGGGTCCGGTGATCGAGCTCCGCCAAGGTGGCAGAGCTGGCATCGGAGTAAAGTGGAGTTTGTTGTCGAGGTGAATGGAGCGTGGCGCGAAGATGCCAACTCCAAGGCAGAGCTCATAGGATGGTCAGAAGGGGGGAAGGTACGCGGAGGAGGCGAATAAAATAGGAGAAAAGTGAAGAGAACAGAGAAGAAGGTCGGAGGGGACGATGGAGGTTGCTACCTGGGGAATGGAGCTCGGATCTGGGTTGTTGGTCGTCGCTCGAAGGCCGATAGTAGTCCTGAGCTCGTGCAGCTCACAGAGGAGCTGCGACACGGCGATGGAGGGCTGTGGATCTCGCCGGAGGTGGATCTCAGTCGTCGCTCGTCCTCACGTCAAATTGTTGTCACCAACTCGAAGGTGGGAGCTTGGAGATACCCTCCGTGATGGCGGATGGGCTTGAAGGTGACCGGATATAGAGTATTTATAGGAAGGAGGTGAGGGTATAGGTGACTGGCCGATGAGGTTCGTGAAGGTCGTGGAGTGACGTGTGCGAGGTTCATGGGGATTGTGGAGGACAGCGAGGATAAGGGTGTAACGGGCTACGAGATGGAGGTGATAGGGGGCGGAGAGAACGGCTTGAGTGGGGCCGAAAATAGGAAGGGGGAGGCGAGTGCGCGAGGTGGAGATCGTGGGAGAGAGAGCGTCTGGAGGTTGAAGACGGATTCTTGACCGTTGGATCGAGTGATCCAACGGCCAGGAGAAGGGCGTAAGGGGATGGCCTGGAATACATCGAAGTGGTGTGATCAGAGGTCTACGGAAACGACACATGGCGGGTGCAGGTGAAGGCGTCGAGGGACGACTGGGAGGAGATCTGGC
Organism: Ottelia alismoides; assembly: GCA_037367405.1. Taxonomy (NCBI): domain Eukaryota; kingdom Viridiplantae; phylum Streptophyta; class Magnoliopsida; order Alismatales; family Hydrocharitaceae; genus Ottelia; species Ottelia alismoides. The sequence continues at coordinate 228,919 of JAZKJV010010006.1, read as the reverse complement.
GGATCTAATCGAAGGGCCAGGGGTAGTGCAGAAGCGTGCAGTGGAGATGGATGTTCTTGGAGGAGATCGGATGGCTAATGAGTCAACATGTGGCATGCTGAGGGAGAGGCGCTAACAGATGGCCAAGATTTGATCTGGGGGAAGATCGGATGGTTGAGATCAGCGGTGCAAATGGATGGCTTGGATCTGAAGAGAAAGGAAGGGATCGGACGGCAGAAAAGGATGGGTGCGTGGCGCGCAAAGAAGCGGGCCGCGTGGTGCGATCAGAGGGCGCTACGTGGCCAGCTCTGAGCGGCTGAGAAAGAAAGTGAATTTAGAGAGAGAAAGAGGCCGAATTTGGAAAAACTCAAAACATGTAAGCTGTAGATCTCGATGAGATCTACAAGTTTCATGTTGACCAAAAATGGAGATGAGGTCAAATATGATACAAAAATAGAAGAGTATAAATATACATATATATATAGTATACAAGGGGGCCACAAAAACCCAAGTTTTGCATATGAGCTCCAAATTGAATAAAATTAGTCTCATTTTAAAGGTCTCTGGATGTGTATTAATCTGAAGGTGAGTAGACCTAGTTCGGAGTTTGTATGAGAGGGATTTTGGCAATCTAAGGTCCAGGGGCTCTGGGACTTTGTTGGGTAATTTACAAGATAGCGAATTTTGGCCTTCTTCCTTATATTATTAACTAATAAAGTACATAGTATAAGGAAGTTTTATTTGTTTTCAGAGGGGGTATAAAATACAAATAATTAGATGAATTATTGGTGGATATTTTACAAGTGGATTTTACAAATGAATTATCTTCTTATTAAATGCAAAGATGAATGCTAAAATGCATGTATTGTCGATTGGTGCATGAATGATATTTATGCAAAACAAAGGGAAATATGCTGCTACATACTCGGGAACAAGGCTCTATTTTCAACTTTAAGAGTGATGAATCACGGATTCATCAACAGGCATACATCCTCTCACCGGAAACAGATGTGTTGCTATATGTCTGAGTGTGTACATTTGGTAGATCAATAGGTTGATGACCTAACCAAGGTCTGTACATCGGTGATCTGGTGTGCATATGAGGGAATATGAGTAATACGATCTCTCAAAGGGATCATGTAGGTTCACTTGTGAACCGGAAGACATGAGCTCACTCATGAGGTATTAGGACCGATCAAATTCCATGCATGGTCACTATGCTTTGGAAGCATGACAAGAATTTGTAGGTATAATATATGCTTTGGTAAAGCATATGATTAATACCAATTCTCAATAACCAAGATTGAGAAACTGATGATGAAACCCTAAAGATGACAGTGTAAAATTGGTCTATATCTTCAGGTTTATCATAGGTCTTCCAATATGCAGGATGTACATATATTTGGAAAATCTGAGGATGATGTGATCATAAATGATTGTAAACCATGACGCTTACATTCCACGGGAGTAATGAAACAGGTCTGGATTTTAGTGACTCCTCTTAGTAGAGAACTATTCTAATCTTAGTCCAAGTGTTGAACATTGATCTGATAAGGGTTCAGATGCAATTAGAAGATTCGAATTACGGCCTTGATATAATCAAGCATCTACGAGAAGTCCATGAGATCTAGATTTGATATGCGATCTCGATATCCAAGTCACTTTATGTGGAATGTATAATCGACATTTCCTTATCTCCAAGTATCTGCGGAGAAGGCACATTATTCTTGAAAGACTTCAGGAATAATTTTATTGTTGAATTATATCTAAGCATTGAGAAATGGATAATTAAATATGATTTAATTATCGTTAATAATGTGAATTTGATTCATATTATTTGAAATCATGAGAATCATAATTCAAAATAATTAAATGAGATGTAATTATTATGGATACGAATTTTGTGGATAGCGACATCCAAATTATTCATAGTATAGTATAAATGTGATTTATAATGCATTAGAGAGAGCTTGTTGTGATTTATATTCGATGATTAATTATTGGTGTGAATTGGATTCACATGGGCTAATTAATTTAAAATGTAAATCACTTTTTATTTTGAGTTGTGAATATGATCCACAAATTTCCAATTGACAAATTTCCAATGGTAAGATTGCAATATTCACAAAATAATTATGAATTATTTTGTTGAATAATTTACAACAAGTATTCTTGTAAATCATGAAGATTTCCAAGGAATAATGCAATCTCATGAGATTGCATGAGATTCCACTCTTCCTTGTTGGAAGGGTGGACGGCCACCCAATCCTTTAAGGAAAGGGTGGCCTTCCACTCTATTACATGGAATAGTGTAATCTCCATTCCATTATCTCTATGGTTGATTGATTTAATTTTAGGATTAATTTATGTTGATTTATCAATATACATTTAATCTAAATTAAATTAATTGTTGTTGTATTTTTACAACAAGATCATGGCCATTGAAAGAGGCACAAATAAATCTCATCCATTGATTTTGTGTAGTCTATGGATTGTGATCCATGGACACCCAAAGTACTACCTAAGAAGAGGCACCCCTTGCTCTTCAAGTTACAACATCTATTGCAACAGCAATATCTCCCTCTCTCTTTCATTCTCACACCCCCTCTCTCTCTCTCTCTGGGTGGTCGTCCACCCAAACCATAGAGAGGAGACACCACAGTTGTCGCATCGACATTGTGCTATCGCCACAACCGCCCTTGGTTCCCCCATCGTCTTTGGTGCGCTTAGATCGTGAAGAAAACGTACGATCTCTTGTGACAAGATAAGGAGTTCTTTGTTTATATCAACTATTTGGATTGTGAGAAGAACGTGATTCATCCCGACGCTCGCAAATGTCTCCTCCTCAGATCAGACTTGAGACAGGAGGTCTCTTCTCTTAGAGATTCGGTCACAACCATGCTACAAGAGTTATTCCTTTATCTATTGTGTGGTTTAGATGAAATGATCCAAGAAGTGCTCTTTGATCATGTGGTTTCATCGCATGAAAAATTTTAAATTCCAATGCATCGAGCCACTAGTGCGACTAGTCGCTCTCGATCGTACAATACAATCCTTGCGCTTCAATGATGTGCTTAAGGATTCTTACATATCCTTCACACACAGCACTTGTAAGACCTGTTGTGGCAGGCACTGAGAGGTTCCCAAGAATGGACCTTAGTTTTCAAACCTAGATAATTGGCATATGGTGCTCTACAATAATAGCAATTACTATTTTATGGGAATTTCATCGGCTTTCATCTCATGTAGTATAATTTTTAATTCTATTATGCATCCCGCATGTAGAGAGCTAGGAAGAACTATAAGTCTTCCGACTTTGCATGCATCATCATTTCTGACTTGCATGGCTTTTCCGACCTTCTCCCTCTGATTTTTGATCACCTATGATGCCAAATGGAATTGAAAACATGTTAGGCGTGTGCATTGAAAATAACAAAAAAAGTGATAACCTAAATAAAAGCGGAACTGCAAACTCTATTGGACTTTCAAAATAAACATAATGGATTCATTGCTTTGGGGAGAGCAACCCCCTCATTGTTTATGCATTTTATTCTCACGGAAATACTAAGGATTAGTGCCCTAATCCCAAGCCTATCTTCGTGTTTGTACAACTTTGTTGAAAATAACCTATCTCTAAAAATAATAAGATAAAAGACCACCATCTTGGTCTTCACTGTGTTGAGTAGGTGAACATGGGGCTTGCTAGGTACATTGATTGTGATTTTGGGTCCATCTACGTTTATCATTCTTTCAGTTAGTGCATCCATGACTATTTGAGTTTTTCATCTTATTTGAGTCCTTCACTCCCTTTGTTTATCTTCTTCATTGAGTCATGATATCGACTCTTGATCTTTACTCTAACAGCTAGATTTAGCAGGAGCCTCCTTGCTCATATCACACCATCTCTGGTCTAATTCAAAGAGGCTCTCTCCTTGAGCCACAATTTTATCTATGTCCTGCTTACATCTTGCCCACCCTCCTCGACCCCCTCAATATCATCTCTTCTTTCACCTAGGATTGTTGTTCTAGTAGATAAGGCATGCATCGAGGTTCATGGATTGCATTGATTAATTGAGTAAGCCGAGCTGGTTTGAAGATGTTGAGATTAGTATGCTATTTTTGGTAGTTCAAACTCTAATATGTGTATACATGATATCTAGGATTTTGATTTTTCGCACAACTTTAGGTGTGAGTCCATATTGAGGATTGTTGATCTCACATACTGGATTGAGGATGTGATTGATTACCAATGATTTGATGATGATTCTATGAGCCCTGATTGCACGATCTCTTATGAGGTTCGGAATATCTTGATTTATACGCTTGATGTGCTATCTTTCTTTGTTCTTCAAGGTGATGGTGCATGAAACCCACATTGTTTCACCCATATTCTTGACTGTTCATCCACCATCTTCTGACTCTTCCATCCATGTCTAGTACTTGAGGATATCCTTTTGCCATCTTGAGCCATCTTACCTGATTTGATTGATTTGAGGGACCACATTATGATTTCCCGGATGATCTCTTCTCCCATCCAAGGTCTTATGCCCTCCTAATGATGGTTGATTGATATTCTTTGAGGACCTGAGATTTGATGCCAGCATTTCCCTGATTTTACTGACTTAAATTGCATTACTCCTCGAGGACTAAATGCGATAGGATGCAACAGTTTTTTTGTCAGCTTTCATTCACTTCTTGTGTTCCCATCTTGATGGAACATGAAACCAAGTCGTCTGATATGTGTTATTGGTCTCACCGTCTGAGTATGTGTCCGATCTGTCGGAGCACAAGACCGATTATCATAGTTGTCGGGACTCCTTTGAGTCTTCTCTCCTTGATGGTCCTCGCAAGGATGAACCATATCTTTCTGATTATTCCATGCCTAGTTCATAGTACTCTCCGGAGGTTATCTACGAGAGTATGTGGCATTTTTTAGATCTTTTGTTCTCTTCTGCTGGTAGTCGATCCATCGTTGACTGAGACCACTTCTGGTGATATGTCTAATGGATATGACTCCTTTGAGTTCGCTTGCCTTTATGACCCGCAAGAGTGAGCCATGTTCTAATTATTCATTGATCGGTATGTACCACTCCTCGAGGGTTATCTGCGGTATACATCATTTTATAGGCACTCGGCTCACTTCTGGTGTCTCTAACCTGTTGGAGTATGAAGCCAAGTATTCTGATTTATGTACTCGATTTCCTCTCTCGTTGTGTTTCCAATTCGTTGGAGCACAGAGCCGAGTCTTCTGATTATTATGAGATCTTTGACTCATCCTAAATCTGCTTACCTTGACGATCCTCGTAGGTTGAGCCATGTCTTATGGTATTCGGTGAATCCCTGATCTGTCAACCCTATGATCACCGGATATTGAGATTCGTAGAGAGTCTCTTGTTCTTCATTTTTTGTACATTACTGAGACTCCGATTGGCCTAGAGGATTCTGTATTGCTCACTCTTTCTCTATGTCTTACATTCCTTTCTTATGAGTCGGTGCTCTACTTCTTGCTACTGGATCCTTGCTTAGTTTTTGATCTGTTTTCCTCGATAGATGACACCCACTTGACTGCCTATTAGGGTATCTTTCTATTTCTAACTACGTCACCATTCTCACAGGGAGACGATGACAAGAGTACAGTATTCAATTGATAGATACCTCCCTGCACCTCACCACTCTTTACCTATTGTGCATATGTGTTTTGTCTTCCGTTCCTTCTCTCTCGTATGCCATGTGTATTACCATATCTGTGTGTATATACTTAGGACGTACTTTGTCCTAAGTATAGGGGTGCACTCCCCATGTTATTCTTTCTTTTTTCTATTTCATCACTTCTATTATTTCATATACTTAGGGATATCTCACCCTAAGTGTAGGGGGGTGATGCATATATCTACCCACCACATTTCCCTTTTAATTTGATTTCATTTGATCCCTCCAATGTCTCCTATCTTGTTGATTTTCTCTACTGTATTTAGGGGTATCTTACCCTAAGTATAGGGGAAGACAAATCGAGTCGTGATCTGTTTATTCCCACCCTTGACCCTCCCTTCCTTGTGTACAGTCTGCTATACTCAGTATTATTTGATCCTAAATATAGTGGAGGCAGTCAAATTATTATCCATTTATTAATTCATTCTTTTATTTCTTATTTAGTCATTGTAAGATAGGCCTTTCTATACTCAGTACGAGTTATGTCTTCTCTTTTTCTTTTCGATCTATGAGAACATAGCTCAAGCTAAGTATAGGGGGTTGTATATACCATGTATATACTTTATCCATAACTCATAATTTTATATTTTTGGAATAATATGGCTAAAATACTATATATATATACAATTCATTAAGTTAAGATGCATTTGATTCCTCAAATTCATTTTGTATATACTGACTTATAAGTCATGTTAAAAATATTTTTGCAAAAAGATTTGAAAAATGGTTTGACCTGTTTGGAAAACTTTTTGTATAGTGTTTTCAACTATTGTAAAAATGCTTTGATTTGTAAAATCTCTTTTATTTGTGTAAAAAAATTGAAAAACCTATTAACGAATGATTTGGAACATGGTTGCAAAAATATTTTGAAAAATCTACATATATTGTTTGAAAAATCTTTGCAAAATGGCTTAAAAATGTTTGTAAATATTTGCAAAAATTACTTCGTACTATAGTTTTCAAAATTATTTTCAAATAAGTTCAAGGAATATATGCTTCGTTAAATATATATACATAAAATAATATATATATATATATGTATGTATGTATGTATGTATGTATGTATGTATGTATGTATGTATGTATGTATGTATGTATGTATGTATGTATGTATGTATGTATGTATGTATGTATGTATGTATGTATGTATGTATGTATGTATGTATGTATGTATGTATGTATGTATGTATGTATGTATGTATGTATGTATGTATGTATGTATGTATGTATGTATGTATGTATGTATGTATGTATGTATGTATGTATGTATGTATGTATGTGTGTGTGTGTGTATTCTTTACCAATTGTATATACATACCTATAACATAACTAATATCCAACCTGTAGATTCTTTAAACTCTTAATACTTGTAAATAAATAAAAAGAGGCATGTTCACATAATAGCTGCAAATATTGATGCCAAAAATCTTTTTATTTCCAAATTATTTGTAAAAATCTTTTGAAAATTGCATCATCAAAATATTTTCTGCATTGTATATAGTATTTGCATAGCATTCACATTTTTTAGATTGATTTGATGATTGAACTAGTCTAATTAAAGTCGAAGATTAGAGTTTAGTTGGACCTTACTGCAACTAACTTGACTGGAACCTCATGGGAACTAGATTTAAGGCACTTCAAGTCTATTCAGACTTAATTATTTAAGACTCAGGGCAGGGTTTAAGACACCTCAACTGACTAACTAGAACTTTTTGAGACACATGCATAACTCTTGTTGATTATGACCTAACTTGAACATTTGCACCTTCCACTTGGCTCAATTCAGTTGGAGTGGTGAGGGGATTGGATTTGATGGTTTGAGACACATAAGAGTGGAAACATTTTTCCTCGTCTAGATAGGGAAGTGCACCCCAACCCATCGATAATGCTTCAAAAGAGGGATAATCTTCTAGCTCAAGAGGAAAATAGGTAGCTACACTATCTATCGTTCATTCTTCTCTTCACCCCTTCCTCTTGAGTGGGATGCACTTGAACTTAGAAGCAAATACCTCGCTTCTCAAGGAAAGATTTGTTAGATTGGGGAATCATTGGGTTGTCATTCTGGAGAAGTTGATTCTTTTCTCATTTCAATTGGGGAGAGCCACTATCACTTACACTATACAAGTCAGCTTCATAGTCATAAGGGTTTGCGTATGATGTAGACTATTTCTAACATGGCTATTGAGTTGGCTTGTAAAGCCTTGAACTTGGTCTCTCTTGGATCCTATATCTTAAGATTTGGCTCGTCAAGAGGAAACCAATGGAATTTGTTTTGTATGAATCGGACTTCATTTGGAGTTATTATGATTTTTGGAAGAAAGATAAGTAAGGAAACATAAAATGTCATTAACCCTTAATGGTTGTCATTAAAACTGATTAAACATGATAAAGAAACTAATGATGGATTGAGGATCATTAATAACCATTAATAAACACTAATCAATGGGTTGTTAAGCCATGAAGATTAAATCACTATTAGTAAAAGTTAATCACGATTAGCGTTAATTAAGAATCATTAGTGAATCTATAATCTTATGGATAGTTCCAACTTAAGCTCTAAGTTTCGGATAAGCTTTGGCCAAAATCAGGTGCCAAAACCATGGGCCACTAACCGCGGTTAAGGTCTAAACCATGGTTTACTAACTATGGTTAGTAATTTTATGAAGCCTATAAATAACCCCCTTACCCATTCATTGTTTATGATTTCTACTACCACCACCACCCCAAGGGCTAGGGTTGAGAGGTCGGGAGGAGGAGTGAGAGGTGGGGAAGGAGCACTAGCGAAGCGCTCCTGAGAGAATGAGGAGGAGGAAGGTATGATCCTCTCCTAGTTGGTTTTGTAAGTATGCTCGAACTTGAGCTAGGGTTTTAAATTCATCTTCCTTTTCCAGCTTAGTTTTGATTCATCTTCCTTTTCAATTCATTTTCTGTTGTGGATCGAGGAGAAATTTGTGTAGCACCCGACTAAGGTACAGGCGGCTATGCACGTCAGTGAACCTTGTGATTCTTCACACTTTCACTCACCTAAGACGTGTGGTGTCTACCGATTCTCCAATGCTTATGGTTTTATTCTTTTGATTCCGCTTTTATAGTTGTTTTGATGGAAAAATCTGTGTAATACCCTACTTAGATGCGGGCGGCTATGCACGTCAGTGAACCCTGTGATTCATCACATCTTCACTCACCTAACAAGCGTAGTGTCTACCGATTCTCCATCTCTTGTTGTTTGATTATATTCTTTTAGTTTCATTTTTGTTTTCTTCTCGATGATTTTATAGAGGAAACTCTTTCTGTTTTTCTTTTAAAAAAATATCCCGATATAAGGGGAAACTCTGCCAAAATTTTCCAAAAAACATTACCCTGTATAAGGGGAAGCTCTGCCGAAATTTAAGAGAAAATATGTTCTTTGCATTATTTATGTTCTTCGTATGTTCTTCGTGTTCTTCGCGTTCTTCATGTGTTCTTTGCGTTCTTTATGTTCTTCATTTGTTCTTTGCATTTTTTGCATGTTCTTAGCATTTTTTATACAAAAAAATGAAATTCGATCGTTTCAGGAGCCATAAACCATCCTTTTCGAAAAATGCATAACAATAAAGTACTGCATACATGAGAGAGATTTAGACAGTTAACAAAATCCTTCCTTTTGTTGTTGGATTTTCATATGAGATAGTTGATATTTCTAATTTTATTTTTCTTACTATGAAGAACCTTAATTTGGCTATTTTTGCGAAAATGTGAAAAGTTTCCTTGTGATTTCAACTAAAATAAGGTCTAAGCATCGAATCGATGATATGGCTTGGAAAGTTAAGGTTTGGAAGTTAAAATGAGCATAAATATGAGTATACAAATATATGAATTAATATATGTGTAAGAATATACTCAGTATTGATGAATATGCAAATTGAAGGCTTAACGAAGGAATTACATCATGGGAATTGATGTGTATTAAGTTGGATCAAGAAAAGGATCGTGTCTTACATTAAGAATGACTGGGAGTAGAACTACAGGTCGGGCATGAAACCAATAGGTTTGTCGGAAACCCTAACTAATGCATATAAATAGCTTTAATTTGTACAAAATAGCATTCACCATTTATTGCATTTATTATGTAAATAAATTTTTTAAAGCCAAAATTATATAATAAAGAGAAAAAAGAAAAAGGATAAAATATTGAAGATATTTTATAACCCTAAACCCCGAGACCAAATCAAGAATTGAATTGGTCAACAAGGAATAAAGTATGGGGAGATAAGGCAAAAAATACAATAAAGCCTAATTCTTTTATTCATTAAATAAAGCAATTTTGACACCTATTATATTTTTATTATTTATTCATCAAATAAAGAAACTTTGTACATGAAAGTTGTAGATAATAATGTAAAAAATACAAAATTGAGTTTCTATAAAAATAATACATAGTGTACTTTTTACACACAAAATAAAAGGCCAAAATCCCAACTTCATAGATCCATATATCTCAAATAAAAACTCAAAATGTATCAAAATCATCTTTAATTGTATATAACTTTTGTAAGATATTTAATGGAGGTGATTTCATAATTTTTGAAGTTAAGATGTGAAAGTTAGATTTTGGACCCTCATTGTATATTAGACTACCCAAATAAAATATTCAATTTATTCATTCCTTATTATTTTCACAATTTTATATTTTTATAATTTTTAGATATTATTTATAACATGTGTACAAATTAAAACTATAATAAAATAACAAAGAAAACACAAAATAAAATAAGTCTATATAAAAAGATAGGTAAAGTACTTATGCTATTACTTATACATAAATAAAAGTGAACCTTGTTCTTTTATTCTTTATTCTTTTATATTTTCGTATATATTATTTATATCCTATTAAAAATATTAAAATATAAAGAGAAATTAAACCACAATAAAATAAAATAATGTATAAAATACATAGACAAAATACTATAAGTGAATCTATATAATATATACCCTTATTAATTTAAGTGTACAAATAATATTACAAAAATAAGATAAAAATATATTTATGTACCTAAAAATAATTGATACATATATAAATAAGAAAATAAAATAATAAAATAAAACATGAAAAATAAAAATAAATTGGTCAAAACATAGATGAATATACCTAAAAATAAACACTTAAAAATTAACTACTAATAAATAACACCAAAAATAAATAAAAATCATATTAAAATACTACATAAACTAATAAATATTTTTTATTTTATACACGAAAATTAATAAAATCAAATATTATTTTTTATTATTTATTTTTGAATAAACTTGCTACTTTGTCCTGTAGTGACCTGACGTAGACCAATCACGTCAGATCGCGAGTTGACCTCTTGTCAACTACCTCCCCCGACCTTCTGACTTGACGTGTGTGTCTTCTCAAAGTTTTTCCGCTCTTTTTCATGCTCGATCCATCCATCCATTGCCTTTGATCCCTTCATGGGATTTCATCATGATTCTTCCAAGATCCATGCCATCACCTTCAATCCCTTACACCTAGCTTTAATCTCTTCCTATTAGCCAGTCAATAAGGGTACGTCCCTTTGTTTATAAATAATCCCCTCTGACCTCCATCTCAATTTTGGTCACCATTTTGAGTCCAGGAGTCCTTGTCCTTGGTCTAGCAGGTCCCCTCATGACAGGAGGAGTCTTCTCGTGATCGAGAGGAGCTCCAAGAGGATGGAGGTGCACCCACAACCACCTCATCAGTGGCCCTAATCCTTGAGCTCACTCAGGTATAAGAGCTACATTTTAAGATTATTTTTAGTAGATTTTAATTCATGCTTTTTAATTCTGTATTTAGTTTAGTGCTTAGCTTAGTGACTTAGCTTGGTCAACTCGATTCGTAGTTCGTTGGACCTCCTCTCCGGCAAACGTTTTCGCATGTGTCTGATTGTCCTCCGACCACGCTTTCACTCTCACCTCGCTACCCTTCGCCCTGTCATCACCCCATATACCTCTGTTCCCCCAGATGTATAGTGGATCTGGAGATCCGCTCTCATTTTTCTGCCACTCGTTGGAGAGCATCGCCCATCGTCCTCCTTTCGCCCATTCTACCTTCTAACGGGACGAGGAAGTTTACCCTTATCCCTTATTTCATTCTGTGCGGGAACAAAGATCAAAGAAGCACCTGGGGGCAGCTTCACACCTCGTCGAAGATACATGGAGCGCCACTTGTTCCTCGACCTCTTGGTGGCGCTCCAGTGACCCTCTGTCCATTCTGAAGACCCTTGCATATAGAGGGACGTCCTTGCTACCTATTGCGAACCTTGGAGTCGAAGAAGACTGTCGGAGTTGTGCCATAGCGTCGATCGAAGCTCGATACTCGCTCTGTTCTTCTATGTTCTTACAGGGAGGTTTAGAGTCGTCGAATCAAGATTCGATCTCCAGATTCTCCAAGAGTCGTAGGATGCAGCCATCCTCGACCGTCCGATCACAAACTAACGATCTAATCCTAACCGTCCACGTCTGTAGCGGTATCGCCCGTCCAGAATGTGCACATGTTTAAGTAAACGAAGAAGGATTGTCTGATGGCATGCATTATGGGGTAAATTGGTAAATCTATACCCTGCTTTTTGTATTTATTATTCAGTCCTGGAAATAAAATATAACATGTAAATAAAATTGGAAATTCTGCAAAAGGCCTATGTACTTCTTTTATTTGAATTTATGTCCATTCCACGTCACCTCAAGTGTCGTCCCACATGAGGTGGTGAAATGGCATGTATGGACCTAATGGTTTTCGTAATTGTTAAATAGTCTATTGAAATTGAATGTACGTGTTGATTGAGCTAATCTTGGGTTTAAATTATTTAATTTATGAACAAGTCGTTGTAACCCAATGAAACATCAACGAACAAACAATTTTTTTTCTTCTTCTCTCGCTGCAAAATAATTACATAGAATAATGTGGAGCAAGATAAATTTTTGCTACTTACTTGTATAGAGGACAAGAACGAACTCAAGGAGGCTACAATTTCCAAGGTTTATTCAATCAGTCGATGAAAAATCAATTAAGAGAAAAGGCATGAATCTCAAAGGCAAACTATCCTTGGTATTTATGGAATTTTCTCTTTTTAATTTTTTTATTTTTTTATATTTTTATTTTCAGATTTTCAAATTTTTAGTGATTTTAATTTTGCATTTTTTTAATTTCAAATAAAGAATAATATGTACAAAACACGAACTACATACACTAAACGCTTTTGTATTTTTCAATTATATCAAAAATGCTCAGAAAAATCCAGAGAAAATATTTTTGTGTTTTAAAGATTTTGAAATGTTTTAAGACTTTTTGTAGAATTTTTAGATGTTTTTGTATTTTTTTAAAAAATCAAATAGTGACAAAAATAAGAAACAGTGCACAGCCTGGAGTAATTTGCAACTTAAAAATATTTTAAGCGCCTAAAACTCCTAAAATTATTTTTATGATAAAATTTAAAAAAACATCTACAAACAGAAAGTGAAATAACAATTGTTGGATTTTTGCAGAATTATTTATGATTTTTATAAGATTTTTACTATTTTTCCATTTTTTGGGGTTTTATAAAGAATTGATGCGTGAAATTGGACAGAAATTAAAAGACAATGAAATAAAACTACTCTATTTTTTGGAATTTTTAGAGCAATATACAATTTTTTATGATTTTTTTAATTTCAGGAAAAGAAAAGACAATGTTTTTTATTTTTTAATAATATTAAATGATGACAAAATATAATGAAAAAAATTATGCTAGAAAGATAAGCATATCAGGAGCATAGCATGGTTTTTGCATATTTTATTGAGCAAGAAAAATATTTATTTCAATAAAGAGAAGTTGCAACTTAAAGTCTGGAAAACATGGACTGATGTGCAGCTAATTAAAGTTAATGCATAAAAAGATAACAGTAAATTAAAATAGGCTTAAAAGTGCAAATTACCTAATTAAAAACATGTGTTGCACATGCTTGGAATTAGCAGGGGCATTTGCACAATTTCTAAAAAATGTAAGGGCAAGATTGTGATTTATCAGAATAGTACTTCAAGCTGTGGAACGTTTGGCAGATCTAGAAATATCGAAGGCTTCTTTGTAATTTGCCCGCAAGTAGCATGTGCAGTACACGTGATAGTCTGGAGCGGAGGTCTTATTTATAATTTGTAAAATGTCCAGGGGCTTTTACGCAATTTTGCCAAAAATATATGCTTTAATCTAGGGTTGAGAAGGGGGCTTCAATCCTTTCTTCATCATCAAGTCAACAAAGTGTGGGGCGAAGGGTGTCGCCGCCCCTATCCTCTTCTCCATGCCCAGGCTGCGGCGGCACGATTCTTGCGGCAGTATGGCTAAAGGGGCGGACCGCGGAGGGCAGTGAAAGCATCGCGGGGTTGTCGGTTACGGCTGTGGGGTGCGGGCTGCGGTAACAGAGGGCGACACACGCCCTAGCGCCACTGGCTAGAAAGGTGATCTGGTGGTGATGCGCGGCCTCACGTGGTGGATGGGGTCGCGTGGTGGCATTGAAGAGCGGCGATACCGCCTTGGCGCTGGAGGTGTGACGATGAGCAGTTGACGTTTCTTGCTCAGGCAAGACCGAACAGTAGTGTAGCAGAAGCGGCTGAAGACGGGAAGCGATGGCGGTGCGAGGCTTGGAGGTAGCAGCAGATCTAGGTGTCGAACTCCTGGTCGATGGATGATGGTAGCGGTGGACGATCCTTGCGTCGGCTAGAAGGTCAGTGGGTTCCAGGAGGTGGTGGCGTTCCGGCCAAGAAGAGCGACGGCTGTGCGACGGATCGCGCATGTGGGGCGGTTGTCCCCTTTTTGTTTTTTTTGTTTTTTTATTTGTAAAAGTAATCAGGACCACTTTTTTATCTATTTTTTGTAAATTCGAAATAAAAATATTAAAAATTGAAAATAAAAAATGTTTTTTCATTTTTTTATTTTTTGGATGATCTTGCAAAAAAATTAGAGAGAAGGAAAACACTTTTTTATATTTTTTATTCCTTTTATGTATAGACAAATTAGGAAGCGAGCATGATGACTCGATCCAAAAACACAAAATGAAGATGTGGATGATTGCGGTTCTGAGGAAAATGGCGGACGGAACCGGATCTCTGACCACCGTGTGTGGTCGGAGATGAGAGATCGTGCGAGCTAGAAAAGAACGCGTAGAGGTCGAGAAAGTGGGACGAAAAATCAAAGTCGAAGGCGCATCCAATCGTGATGGTTTTTTTAATATCTAAAGGAATGACAACGAAGAACAAATGTGAGAACATAAATCTACGATTAATCTAGGATAAAACAAGAGCAAATGGATATCGCCTTAGGAGCGAAAAAGACCTTGATCACCTCGACGAAGGCCGACGCGCTGTCACCGGACGACTCGGAGGCTAGGCACCCTTCTGTGACAAGAAGACTCTCGGAGATCGGGTTCCTCTCACCAAAGATTGATGAAGTTGAAAAGATGGATGAGGAGCCATATTAATAGAAAGAATGAAATTTGATTTTTTTTTCGAATTTTTTGATGAGATAAGAGATAAGAGAGAAGAGCATTTGAAATGAGATAAAGTAAAAAAGATAAATATTTACTAACTTTTTTGTATTTTTGTCACTTTATTTATTGGAATTAAATGGTAATTTTTTTATTTTTTTTTGTGATAGTTCGTTAAGAAAATTAACTATATATATATGATATATACAAATATAACATTATCTACATTAGCAAAAAAGCACATTAGTTAGTATTTTAAAAAATTATTATTATTATTTATTTTTTTATTTGAAAAATTAGTAAAAATATTTACAAAAAATTACAAATATAATATGTACAAATAAATGGCAAAATTGCACAAACCACCCCAGAAAATCGACTTTTCAATCGTAACGTCGAAAATTATGAAATTACAGCTATTTTAAAGATAATTTAATTTAGAATAGAATGGAAGTGAGTTTTATTCAATATGAGTTCATATGGAGCTGGAATTTATCTTTCAATTATCGCTTAATGGCTTTTTCCGGATGTGGTTACTATTATTATTTACATGATTTCTTCGTGCAATTATTTTTATTATTTAGCACACATTTCTATTTACATCTTTTATTTTAAAAATTATTTTATTTAAGGTTAATTTGTATACCAATAAAATAGTGTCAGTTTTATACAAATTTACACAATAAGTGAGAAGTATTTACAAAACACACGTTTTTTTGGATTTTCTATATAAGGACCCTATCTCCCCCTACTTTATTCCTGGTCGATCAGGTCAAGTCTTGAACTTCTCTCGGGGTTTGGGTCAATCTGTATCTATTACATATATACAATCTTCTTTTAGAAAAAGGAAGCGAAAATAAAGAAGTTAGGATAATATTGAGTACTAAACTTTTCTTCCTAAAATTATAGTTTGGAGCTCTATCAGACCTTTGGATTATTAGTGTATCGAAACCTCAATGGGAGATGGATTTAAAACCTAACATCCTCTAAGTTCCATAGGACTCCTATTCAGGTCACCTCAACAGTCAGGTCAGAACAAGTCTACATACACAAATTCTTGTGACTATGAATCTTTATAGTTCGGTGTAAGTGAGATATGCTCCCCATTTCAAAAGTAGCAAAGAAACAACCTCCCTCAACAAGGTAACTCTAGTTCCCTCGGTCTTGCAACTCTTTCCTCGAGGAGGGGAGATATTCCCTTCTAAGTTCAAGTACAACCACCTCAAGAAGAGGGGATGGAGAAAAGAATGGACGGTAACCAATGTAGCTACCTATCCTTGGATGCATGACCAGTGTAGCCAAGTCATCCGCAGCAAGCTTTCAACAATTTGACTTTGAAGCTCTTATTCTCTTTTTTTATCCTTGTATATACACTCCGGCATGTATTTTACTTTTCAATCAGGCCTGTCCACTTTTGGAGATTCTGCATTTTTCCATACTTTTTTTAAAGTATATACAAGGTGAAACATGTACATAAGGAGTTTTTCCTCTTGAGCCAATAGACTATCCCTCTTTTGAAGCCTTATTGCAACCTCACATCATCCTGTCTTTAGACCTCAACATCTCCAGACCAGGTTGAGACGCACTTCCTTCCCAAGAGGAAGACGAGAGGTTCCGCCTAGATGTACTACCCTCTATGCTACCCCAAGCCAAAGGATTTTGCCTCCTCACTACCTCATCCATGAAGAGCTACGTGTAGAGTGCTTTGTCCAAGATCAGCCACGGTCTTAAAGAATCATGCATGTGTTGTTAAATATTCTATTTAGACTACTCAAAATGACATGTGAACATAGTCTTACGGACTCAAAAAAAAGTCACTAGGACCTGAAAAGTCTTAATTCCATTTCTTATAAGGTTCCTCTGAGATTAAGTGGATTAAGGTCCAACTAAGCTCCATTCTTCAATTTTATTCCCGGCTTAGTTTAAATGTCAATACTATCCTGAAAAGTACACATGCAAATGCAAGAAAATATGTATAATGAAGAGAAAGTTTTTTTTGAAAAATGATGCACTTGCGAAAAGAACATTTTTAGAAACAATTTTCTAATTTTTAACTTTTTTATGGATTTTTGGAGGAAAAAAATGCAGATGTAAAAGAAAGGTTTTTTTTGCAAGTTTTTATTGATTTTTGGTTTTGTAATTTTTAGGTTTTTTTAAATTGGCAAGGGTTAATAGAATATATATGAGTATTTATAAGAGATTTTTGTTTTTTTTGTTTCTTTTATTTTTGTTTGTTTGTTTTTTGTTTTTTATTTTTTTACACACGTGGATTTTACAAAATTATATACATAACCCCCAAAATAATTATCTTAAAAGTATGAGTTATGTCTAAAGTATAGATACAATATATACGACACCCCCCTATACTTAGCTCAAACCATGTCCTCATAGTGATCAAAGAGCGACAAAGGAAGACATAACTCATGCTAAGTATGGAAAAGTGAAAAGATTCCTATGCTACAAGGACTCAAAGAAAAGATAAAAATAAGAGAAGTTAGTGATCCCCCCTATACTTAGGATCAAGTAATTCGAAGTATAATAAAGTGTACAAAAGAGAAAATCGATGGTGAGAATGTACAGACTTGATGGAAGACACAAAAAACACAATGTGTACAACATCACTCCCCCTATACTAAGGGTAGAGTATCCCTAAGTATAGGCAACAACAAGAGTGATGAACATGATGAATATGAACGACACAAATCCATCACCCCCCCCCTCCCCCAATACTTAGGATAAAGCACGTCCTAAGTATAGCATATATAGACACGGAAAAGGGTGAATGATACAATAAGAGAAGAAAGAGTGAAACGAAAGGATATAAAAGAGGTAGTCAGGTCATGTATCAGACGTAGAAGATGGAATCAAAAGATCATCGTCGGATACCAAAGATATAGAATCCACAACGGACGAGAATGTATCATGATCTAAATATGGCTTCAGCAACTGTCCGTTCACAACAAATGGTTATGCATCAGATGACAACCCAGATATGACAATACTTCCATTGTCACGCACAGCTCTCACAATGAACGGTCCTGACCATTTGCTTTTCATTTTTCCTGGAAACAGCTTCAACTTAGCATCAAATAACCAAACTTTTTGATCAAGAGAGAAAGTCTTCCTTCAAATGTGTTTATCATGCCAACGCTTCACTTTCTCCTTATACATGAGTGAGTTATCATATGCAAAGTCTCAGAATTCCAGTAATTTATTTAGATCTAACTTCCTGTTCTTTCGTGCCTTCTCATAATCAAGATTGCATACACAGAGTGCCCATAAAGATTTGTGAATTAATTCCACTGGCAGGTGGTAAGGCTTTCCATACACTAATATGTAGGAAGACATACCTAAAGGAGACTTGTACGTCATCCGAAAAGCCCATAGAATCGAGTCAAGCTGGGACCAGTTCTTCCTATTTGGATGTACAAGTTTTTGCAATATTATCTTTATCTCCCTATTTGAAATTTCTGCCAAGCCATTAGTCTGAGGGTGGTAAGGAGACGTAGAATACTTCCTCACTAGCTTCTTCACTTCTCCATTAATGAAATAGCTTCCCCCATCTGAAATCAGTATTTTGGGAATCATGAACCGTGCAATAATGTGGTCCTTGAGAAAGGAACACGATGTACGACTATCTGTGGCTCGGGTGGGGATAGCCTCCACCCATCGACTAACATAATCCACAGCGAGCAGGATGTACTGAAAACCCTGACTGATAGGAAATGATCCCATGAAGTCTATTCCCCAGGCATCAAAAACATCAGAAATATGCATGTATCTTAGGGGCATGGTATCTTTGGAACCAACGGTTCCTCCCATTTCTGACAGCCGGTACAACCCCGAACATACTCTGTAGCATCCTTAAACAGTGTGGGCCACCATAGACCACTCTATAAAACCTTTGATGTCGTGCATTTCACCGAATGATGCCCACCAGATTCTAATTTGTGTCAGTGCTCAAGTACACTGGTGTGTTCCTCTTGAGGAATACACCTTCTCCAGATACAATATGCACCCTCATGAAATAGGTACGGATCCTCCCGTTGGTAATAATGAATCACTAACATACATCTGTCTACCTTGTACTTCGGCCAATCATGAGGAACTTTCTTGGAGACAAGATAGTTCACAATATCAGCATACCATGGGAGTGAGTCCACAGACAAAATGGCTTCATCTGGAAAGGTTTCAGAAATAGGGATCATGTTCTGCTCAGAGGTCTATACATCTGTGATACGGGAAAGGCGATCTGCCACAACATTTTTCACTCCAGGTTTATCTCGAATCTCTAAATCAAATTCCTGGAGGAGAAGGATCCATCTGATAAGGCGTGGTTTGGCATCCTTCTTTGCCTGCAAGTATCGTATGGCAGTGTGATCCATGTATAGAATAACATGGGAACCGATGAGGTAAGATCTGGACTTCTCTAGCCCAAACACTATTGCTAACATTTCTTTCTCTGTAACTGTATAATTTTGTTGTGCTTCACCCAGAGTCTTGCTAGCATAGTGTATAGCAAATGGTATCACATCCCTTCTTTGTCCTAACACAGTTACAACTGCGAAATCTGAGGCGTCCGTCATGATCTCAAAAGGAAGAGACCAACCAGGTGGTTGTAAGACAGGAGCACTAGTAACCATCTCTTTTGTCTGATTGAATGCAAGGAGGACTTTCTCATGGACAACAAAATCAGTCTCCTTACATAGAAGCTCAGTCAAAGGTCTGGTGATTTTGCTGAAGTCCTTTATGAATCGCCTATAGAATCCTACGTGTCCCAAAAATGACCTAAACTGCTTCAAATTCTGTAGTGGTCTAACTTGGAAATCACATCAATCTAAGCTGGGTCAACCTCCATACCATGTTTGGAGATGACATGGCACAATACAATCCCATTAGTCACCATAAAGTGACTCTTCTCCCACGAGAGCACTAGGTTTGCCTCACAACAATGTTGAAGAACTCGATTTAAATGAGAAAGACGTGTCAAAACTATCCCCGTAGATCGAGAAATTGTCCA
Source organism: Ottelia alismoides (assembly GCA_037367405.1). NCBI lineage: Eukaryota > Viridiplantae > Streptophyta > Magnoliopsida > Alismatales > Hydrocharitaceae > Ottelia > Ottelia alismoides. Next base: position 208,734 of record JAZKJV010010006.1, on the reverse strand, counting down.
TATAGACCTCAAGAAAATTACCCACCATGTCGGCAAAAATAGCCAACATACACCTTTGGAATGTAGCGGGAGTATTACACAATCCAAAGGGCATCCGTCTAAAGGCATAGATGCCAAATAGACAAGTGAAAGTAGTTTTCTCTTGATCCTCAGGAGCAATAGCAAATTGGTTGTATCTTGAGTACCCATCCAAGAAGCAAAAGATCTCTTTCCCTACCAACTTCTCAATAATCTGATCAATAAAGGGCAGTGGAAAGTGATCTTTCTTGGTAGTTGAGTTTAGGCGTCAGTAATCTATACAAACACACCATGAAGTAGGTATCTGGGTCAGAATCCCCTCACCAAGATCATTCTTTATGATAGTAATTCCGGATTTCTTCAGGACCACATGTAAAGGGTTGACCCACTTGGAATCCGATATGGGATATATAAAGCCAGCATCACACCATTTTCTGATCTCCTTCATGACAACCTTCCTTAGATTTGTATTTAGACAGTGCTGACATTCACAGGAGGGTTTACAGTCATCCTCTAGGTAGATATGATGCAAGCACAAAGCTGGATTGATCCCACAGAGATCCGAGATATTCCAACCTATGGCCTTCCGGTTTCTCTCAAGAATCTCTAGCACGCGAGATTTTTGTTCAGCGGTCAACTGCGAGCTGAGGATGATCGAAAACATTTGGGGGGTCCCGCAAGGAAGGAATATTTCAACATTGATGGTAAAACCTTGAGCTCAGGTGGGGTCTGAATCGGCTCTACAATAACCGCTGCTACTGCACTGGTAGATGGCCTATGATCTGTACTCTGGACTGTCCACCTTGGCCACTAACAGCTCGGCAACGAAAATCTCTGATAGATCTGCAAAGAATGATCTCTACTCAAAAAGGAGGTGTTCATCAGGGTGTTCAGTATTCTGATCAATTAATGGTTCAGATATCTCAACAATGATCTTAGAAAGATGTCTCTCATATGTGCATAAATCAGGAATTTCAACGCAAGGCTCAGATATCTATACTCAGAATTCTTAGAATGAGGCCTAACATCAATAATCTCAAAAAATTGTATCAAAGAAATATCAGAAGGTGCCTCTAAAAACTCATATTGATTCTCAGAAATTAGCTCTAATTGCTCATCAGCAACTAACTCAATTGGACCACCAAGGGAATTCATGTCAATTGTGCTTTCCATGGAGTCCTTTTGGGAAAGGAACTCCTGGGTATCTATAAAATCAGTGAAAAGATCTGTCTCTTTGAATTCAGCAAGAAAATCACAGTCATTTGGCTCTGATATAGCTTTCTCTATCTCATCTGTTGTAGGTGGTGGTGATGGTATAGGATCAGAGATCGTCTCAATTTTCACCTTGTTACTGCGAGAGTGAAAGATGATCTCTCCAGTACCATAATCAACTGTTGCTTCGGTCGTTCGGAGGAACGGTCAACCTAGTATGATCGGGGTATGGAGTAATTGTGCAGGTGTGTCCATATCCATGACAACTAAATCAATAGGAAATTTCATTCCCTGCACCATTACAATAACATCCTCTAATATGCCTCTTGGCCTCTTAATCGATCTATCATCAAACAGGAGGATCATCCTGGTTGATTTAAGAAGCCCTAACCGAAATTCAGTTAGTAAAGAGGAAGGTGTGAGATTGATGGAGGAACCGCTATTGAGAAGAGTACGATCAAATTCTTGATCAAAGATATGGCAACGGATGTGAGGTGCTCCCTTGTCGTTCTTTTTAGGCGGGAGGTTACTGATGGCATGAATTGTGGACATGGTCAAGATGTGCTTCTCTATTCCCTTTTGTATGTTCTTTCTTGGTTGACACTTTTTTGTACATACCTCTTTCATTCCCTTCTTTATTGTGGGCATGTATTCCATGGTCTTAAGGAGTTGTATCTTTAGAAAGATGTTCTGTAAGATGTCAACTACTACAGGATCAGATAAGGTTGTTTCTAATTTTTGTTTTTTTATATTTGAGAGCAGAAGGAAATGGCACTGAATTAGAAGGAACATGTAGATTTTCATTTCCATTATTCAAAATAGAATCCTCATGTACAAAAGGACAACCAAAATCAGTCTGTACAATGTTGTCCAAATCAAGTGGAGGAAAACAGAATCTAAAATAGAACGGGATGATGTGGCTAGCAAAGAAGAAAAAACTGCGAGCAGTATATTCTCCCTCGCTGATTATGATCTATACTAGCCTGGCGAAGGTGGTAGTGAAGGCGGTGAAACTCCATACTTGGGTGCTGCTACACTGGTCCTCTCGATTGTTGGTGAAGGCGACGATGTAGAAGATGATGCTCTCTCAGTGGCTCGATCTCCCAACCCCAATTGGTGTGTAGGCGGCTGCAAGCTCCTACCTCTCTTGAGATGAATGGTGTCAGACAAACATGTAAAATTAAGGGACATGCCTATCTCGGGGGTGGGTGGGCTTTTGACTACCTGCTCCTTGCATCTGAAATTGTTAGGGTTGTCTTCGACCTGTGCTGGAATCAGTGTCTTGGTGGTGGTCTGGTCATCGATCCACTGAGTCAGTTCATTCATGTTCTTCATAGGCAATGCAAGTTGGTCCAGTGCTGGATTGACTGAAGGGGCCTCGGGTTTCTCGTTGATTGGTTGTCGTTGAGACTGATAGTACGGAGGATGCTGATAACCATACGGTTTCTGATAATGAGGAGAAGGGAGGGAAGGATATTGTCCATACTATGCAGTCTACTACTGGTTAGGCTGAGGAAAGTACATAGAATGCTGCTCTGGCTGGTCTTGTCTCCAATTTTGGAACTGTGGTGGACTCTGAAAGTGAGGCTGGAACTAATGGTGCTGGCACTGATGTTGTCTGCATCCCTAAAGATGGTGGGCGAGTCTCTGACCGTGTTGTGAACCCAACAAGACTTGCCTTGACGGACGGGGCTGGTTTTGCTCATGGTCGAACCAGGTATCATTCACTTCCTGAATGATAGGTGGAGGTGGAGAGTGTTGCTCAGGAATGTAGGCTACTTCCTGTTGGTACATAACTATATGATGTGCATGCTGTTGAGGTTGATCGGGTATATGCACGTAGTAGACATGCTGAACTGTCGATCATCCTCGGCTACTCTGTTGGGTGGAAGAAGTCTGCTCCCTAGAAGAAGTATCGGTTGCTGCACTCGTACTATGGACTGCACTGATCGTACTCACAAAGAAGCTCTAGATGCTTTGTTATCTCATCCAGCTTATCCATGTTCTTTGTCCTTTGCTCGATGACATGAAGCTTCTCAAGCTCCTTTGATCATATCTCAATAATGTCTACTTTGGATAGGTGATTTTCAATAATGGTCAGATCAGAACTATCCACCCTATCCACTCCATGTGATGTTGTCATGTTGACATCCTTGTGGGGTGCTGCAGGAGTCGTGACGGGGTGCTTCTGAAAAGCATGTCAAGAAGAAAGAGCTGCAGAACTCTTTGCCATCTCCTCAAAAATTTGATACAGGACATCCTCGTCCTTGTTGAAGTAGCTCCCCCCACAAGTGGCATCTACCAGCTTCTGATTCTCAATGCTTAAACCCCCAAAGAAATTTTGTACAAGGCTGGTCTTTGGAATATCATGATGGGGTCATTTCTCTATTAGATCTTTGAATCTTTCCCATGCCTCATGAATAGGTTCTTGGGGCATCTGAGAGAAATAGCAATCAGGGATCGCATTTGGTTGAGGCGTCCAAGTGGATAGTACTTGTTCAGAAATGCGGACCTCAACTCTTCCCAAGTAGTGACAACCTTCCCCAAGTGATTTAACCAGTATAAGGCTTTGCCCATTAGACTGAATGGGAAGGCGGTCATCTCCACTACCTCTAATGGGACATTTGGGTAGTATACTGTTCCACAAATGCGATCAAACTGTTGGAGCTGTATATAAGGTTCTTCATTAATGTTTCCATGAAATATCAAGAGAAGAGGTAAAATATAGGCTTAATCTCAAAATTCTCATGAACCGCAGGGATTTGTATCCAAGAATTTGTCTGTCATGCCCCTGGATTATAAGAATTCTTTAATGTAGGCTTAGCCTCAGGTTCTATTGGAGGTTCATCTCCCCCATTCCCACCTCTAGGGTTTCTATTTTCCCCCACTTTCTTGTCCTCTCTTTCTTGTCTCATCTCAAGAATCATATCTCTCAGTGTGGCCTGGAAATTAGCTTGCTCTGTTAATTGGGCTTGAATTGATTGAATGGAGGCTAAAAGGGTACTGTTGATCTCTCTCTACTCCGACATGATTCCCTTTCCCTTTGGTGGCATTAAGTGTCTAGCTTCTGAATCTGAAAATGTACATGCCACTTGATTAGTTCTCAGAATTGATGGTCTTAGATATTAATTTGAGATTAAAGCCAATCTGAAATAGTGGATTCATGGATGTTGTGAATTGTGAAGTTTGGAAAGAGGAATATTCGTGAAGTGGGTCTCTATGAATAGAAGGTGAACATCTCGGAGCGTAGAATGAGTTCGCGAAGTCCGAATGAGAAATACTTTGGTCCGACATCTTCGAAATCAATAGGCAGGATGCGAGAGCACGAAGGTCAATGCAAGAGTGAAAGTGAATGAAGGTGCAAATTGCATAGAAGGATCTTTAGAACTAGCAAGAAAACACAATACAAACCCCCAGTTCACTAACTCAACTCAATAAAAAAATCGTGAAGGTCCGGTCAATTATCTTGTCAATTTTAGAGTTTGGTGATAATAAAATATATCAGAGCGGTTAAAGCGAGCTGTTAGGAACCCAATGCTCTCAGGAGACTGGCCTAATCCCAAAGTTGGATCTTTCCCAACCAGTATGAATTGCGAACCATTTACCGGCTATCCGATCAATTCAATCTGTTAAGTACATCGCGGGCCGCTTTACAGGCTACCGGAGAGATCCTCACTGGAGAACGACTAACCCAAGATAGTAGTCTGAAAAGAGTTCGGGCACGGTTCTATCCTAGTATGTGGGTCGCTCTCTCACTACATACAAACCAAACAATGAGGGGATTACTCTCCCCAAAACAATGATTTTTCCTTATTTTATTTTAGGATCAAGTTTTCTTTAGTAGTCCCTTATTTTTGGCAGTTGTCACTTGGTTAAGATATTTTCAAAGAATCACCTACCGAGTGTCCAATTTCCTTTTTATCTTATGTGAGTGAAAAACGAGGAAGGAGATCGGAAATGCTAATGCGCGATTAAAAACGATGATGCATGCAGGGGTTAGAGATGCGTACCTTGTCGCCAGCACTCTACATGCAAAACGATCCGCACAGAATTTAAATCCAGAAAAATAAACTATCCTATATGATGCATGTGAACCGTCCTATATGATAGCTTCTATTAACGGGAAAGAACAAGTTAATTTGACTAAGTCCAAATTACGCTCTACCCTACATGTACAGAAATTCTTGTTTAGGGTGTTTAGACCTAATTAATTACCTGGCTCAAGCAAATTAATTAAAGCAATCAAGAGGTAGCTCGTGAAATCTGCGTGAAACAATAAAGGCGATAAAAACGAATCCGATGAGGTCCCCCAAGTGCACCGGCACTTGGTGAAACAGACCCCGCAACCAATGAATGTCCTTGCTACAAGTGTTCAAATGTTAGAAAAAATCTCTCTCTCTCTCTCTCTCTTGTCTCCTTCAATTCTTCTTCTCCTCTTCTCACGCTATCCTGTGGCTCGGTGAAGAATCAAGCCACCTTGGGTGCTTCAGCTATCCTAGGATCGCCTCCTTCGCTCTGGGGCCCTCACAAGAAAAAGAAAAGAGAGAATATGTAAGAAACACAATTATAAAAATATGAGAACAAATAATGAAATGAATGCAGTGAATATGAACAATGGACAAATGTGGCTAGATTATTTACAACCAAGAATTGTAGGTCAAAAGAGAAACCTAACTACCCTCGCCGCGCCTCCCCGGCAACGGTGCCATTTTATTGATTGAGCTTTTCTGGGGTTTTAATTATTTAATTTATGAACATGTCGTTGCAACCCAATTAAGTGTCAACAAACAAACATTTTTTTTCTCTTATTGCTAAATAATTACTGAGAAAAATGTGGAGCAAGAGAAATTTTTGCTACTTATTTACCTGTATAGCGGACAGGATTGAACTCAGGGAGGCTACAATTCCCGAGGGTTATTCAATTAATCGACGAAAAATCAATAAAGAGAAAAAACAGGAATCTCAAAGGCAAACTATCATTGGTTTTGTGGAATTTTTCCCTTTTTACTTTTTTTATTTTTTATTTCTATCATTATTTTCTGATTTTCAAATCTTTAGTGATTTAATTTTTCATTTTTTATTTCAAATAAAGAACAATATGTACAAAACAAGAACTACGTACAACAAACTCTTTTTGTATTTTTCAATAATATCAAAAATGCTCAGAAAAATCTAGAGAAAATATTTTTGTGTTTTAAAGATTTTAAAATGCTTTTAAGAATTTTGTAAAATTTCAGATATTTTTGTATTTTTTCTAAAAATCAAACAATAAGAAAAATGAGAAACATTGCACGGCCTGGAGTAATTTGCAACTTAAAAATATTTTAAGTGCCCAAAATTCCTAACAACTATTTTTATGATAAAATTTAGAAAAATATCTACAAACAGAAAGTGAAATAACAATTTTTAGATTTTTGTAGAATTATTTATGATTTTCATAAGATTTTTACTATTTTTCAATTTTTTGTGTTTTATAAAGAATTAATGCGTGAAATTTGGACAGAAATTAAAAGACAATGAAATAAGATGCTCTATTTTTTGGAATTTTTGTAGCAATATACAAATTTTTGTGAATTTTTGAATTTCAGAAAAAGAAAAAGACACTATTTTTATTTTTTAATAATATTAAATGATGACAAAATGCAATGAAAAATTTATGCTAGAAAGATAAGCATATCAGGAGCATAGCATGATTTTTACATATTTTATTGAATAAGAAAAAGAATTATTTCAATTAAGAGAACTTGCAACTTAAAGCTTGGAAAATAGGGACTAATGTGCAACTAATTAAAGTTTCTGCATAAAAAGATAACAGGAAATTAAAATAAGCTTAAAAGTGCAAATTACCTAATTAAAAATGTGTGTTGCAACTAATTAAAGTGTAGCGGTGGCGGCGTGGGGCTAAGAGGTAGCAGCAGATCTGGGCGGGTCGAACTCCTGGCCGATGGATGATGGCGGTGGTGGTCGATCCTTGCATCATAGGTCGGTGGGTTCCAGACGGCGGTGGCGTTCCGCCCAGGAAGAGTGGCGGTTGTGCAGCAAATCCTGCCTATGGGGCGACTGCCCCCCTTTTTATTTTACTTTTTTTAATTTTTTTATCCGTTATAGTAATCACACATACTTTTTTTATTTTTTGTAAATTCGAAATAAAGAAATTTAAAACTAAAAATAAAAAATGTTTTTTGTTTTTTTATTTTTTGGATGATCTTGCAAAACAAATATTAGAGAGAAGGAAAACACGTTTTATGTTTTTTTATTCTTTTTATTTATAGACAAATTAGGATGTGAGCATGATGACTCGATACCAAAAATCAAAACGGAGATGTGGATGATTGCGGTTCTGAGGAAAATGGCGGACGAAACCAGATCTCCGACCACCGTGCGTGGTCGGAGGTGAGAGATCGTGCGAGGTAGAAAAGAACGCGTAGAGGTTGAGAAAGTGGGTTGAAAAATCGAAGTCAAAGGCCGATCAAATCATGATGGTTTTTTTAATATCTAAAATAATGACAATGAATAATAAATGCGAGAACATAAATCTACAATTAATATAGGATAAAACAAGAGAAAATCGATCTCACCTTAGGAGCGGAAAAGACCTTGATCACATCGACGAAGGCCTATGCACTGTTACTGGACGGCTCAGAGGCTAGGCACCCGTCTGCAACAAGAAGACTCTCAGAAATTGGGTTCCACTCACCAAAGATTAATCAAGTTGAAAAGACGGATGAGGAGCCATATTAATAGAATGAATGAAATTTGAAAACTTTTTGGAATTGTTTGATAAGATAAAAGAGAAGAGAGAAGAGCATTTGAAATGAGATAAAGTAAAAAGATAAATATTTACCAATAGTTTTTTGTATTTTCATCACTTTATTTATTGGAAAATTAAATGTTATTTTTTTTATTTTTTTGTGATAGTTAGTTAAGAAAATTAACTATATGCATATGTTATATGCAAATATAACATTATCTACATGAGCAAATAAGAAAATTAGTTACTTTTTTGTTTAAAAAATTATTATTATTTATTTTCAATAATTAGTAAAAATATTTATAAAAAATCACAAATATAATGTTACAAATAAATGGCAAATTGCACAAACCACCCCGGAAAATTGTGCACTTTAAAGATAATTTAAAGATTGTGCACTTTAAAGAAAATTGTGCACAAACCACCCCGGTGGCACAAACTCCAAAAATTATGAAATCATAGGAACTTTAAAGATAATTTAATTTAGAATATAATGGAAGTGAGTTTTGTTCAATCTGAGTTCATATGAAGCCATAATTAATCTTTCAATTATCGCTTAATGGCTTTTTTCGGATGTGGTTACTTTTATCATATACACGATTTCTTTGTGCAATTATTTTTATTATTTAGCCCACATTTCTATTAACAACTTCTGTTTTGAAGATTATTTTATTTAAGATTAATTTATATACAAATAAAATAGTGTTAATTTTATACAAATTTACACATAAAGTGAGAAGCATTTGCAAAACACACATTTTTTGGATTTTCTATTTAAAGATCCTATCTCCCCCTACTTTATTCCTGGTCGATCAGGTCAAGTCGTGACCTTCTTTCGGGGTTTGGGTTAGCATGTATCTATTACATATATATAGCCTTCTTTTCTTTTCTTTATTTTTCCTTTATTTCTTTATTTATTTATTTTAGATTAAAATAATTAGGGCTGCTAATTGAACTGAATCATTCGAATTCGATTAGGATTCATTCGATAAAAATTCGAAAAAAGTTCGATTCGAAACCAAATGAATTGAATTTGAATTTCTATTGTAGATTCGATTCCCAAATGAATCGAATTTAAATTAACATGAATTCGTTCGGTAATAATTTGATTCGGTATTTATATACATACGTACATATATGTATATATGTGTCCATGTATTTATATATATGTACATACATATACATGCATATAATATATATATATATATATATATATTTACATACATACATGTAACAACCACTCTTGGTTGATTATGGTCATTTCTAAATATTCATGTACAAGGAATTATAAGATAATTACATCAAAAGGTTGATATTTGTAAGTTAATAGATGCAAAAAAACGTATATGAATATGTATTAAAAAAGTTACTACATTTAGTTTACATTGAAAGATTTAGCATTTGCATTATGTCACTAGGCAAAATATCTGCAAGCAACTAAAGATACTCTCAAACCAACTTACTACATTGATTAAGTGGTTAATTTTAAACTTCTAATCATATAAAGGATTCATTGATATGATTTATCATGCGAAGCAATCACAGCTATTATTTCCATACTCCTATGCTACACCGATATGACTTATGAATGCATGATGTGTATATGCAACATTAGGCCCCTCTAATGAGATCCAATCTTGTTCCTTTCCTCTTTATAACAAAGTTCAAGTGGTTTGACTACAAAATATGTTATGAATTAGAGATGCGTGTCCTTTATGCATTGGTAATGAAAAAACATTTATGTGTTTGCCTTTGCTTCTTATTACTTTGTATAAGTACAATAATCAATCTTAGCATGCTATTCAAAAATTTTAAGGCATTAAGAGGATATAAAGCACTCTAAGTCATATCCAATTTTATATGCATATAGGTATGTATAATCCTATTATTTAAAGACTAATTATTGAATATAAAAAATAGTAATATTGGTTATAAATCTAATATAAAAAATTAAATGTCTAATATTGTTATTCTAAATCTTCATCCACACATTTATTTTCATGTTCTCACATTCCTTACAATGTCTTTTCCACTCCTCCTTTCATTATCTACCAAAGATCCTAAAAATCCATGGCAGATTATGGTGACCTTTCTCCAAGCATGTGAAAATGATGACTTTACTACTTTGAATTTTTTTTCTTAACATTTATCGTGATTCAAAATTTATCTAGATATATCTCCTTTACTTTTTTGTTGTTTTGATTTTCCTTACGTGGCAATCCATGATGAGTATCATTGTCAAGGTGAAATTTATCATCACATGAGCAATATATAAGTTCTTCTCATCATAATGTAAGTTGTTCCGTTGTACATCAAAAATTCATATATTTCATTTTCATGACTTAATTTTTTGATATTGAAGATACTCATGTTCAATGAAGAGGTTTTATCTTTCTACGTTATTTTTTTATGATTCTCCTTATTTCAAATAATAATATTAATTTGTATCAACTTTCCATATAAAGTTGATCTTGTCTTGCTTTAACGTACAATGGTAATTATATTGTCTATCTTTTTCGTCTATCTCTTTGATATGCTGATATAATTATATTGTATGCATACATTCCTTCATTATGAAAAAAAGTATATTGGATTGTAAAAAATACATCATAATTGTAAAAATTAAGTACTTTTATCCAATGTATTGTATTGGTTTGATATTTCCTTGATTTTATAGTTTTTCAACTAATCTTAGTAATATATTTTCAAAATTAGAACTTTATAATAAAACATTGATATTATATTATTATTCATATAATATTACTTATATAAGCTCTAAAACTTCAATTAACAATTCAAATTCGAAATAAAATGAATCGAATTTGAATATCCAAAACTCAAAATGAATTGAATCTGAATTCAAGTTAATAAATTCGTTTGAAATTCGATTTGAGTTCGAATTCGAAATTTTTGTAATGAATTGAATCAGAATCCTGGTGGATTCGAATGTATTCGATTCGATTAGCACCCCTAAAAATAATATACAAATATACAATATTTACATAGAAATGCAAGTTAGTAAGAATATGAAGTTAGTATTATGTACAGGTGTTTTATAAGGGATTTTAAGCTAAAAAAATCAACAAAGATGATGAATCGTAGATTCATCAATATGTTGTATGTTTTAGCAAAATTTCACTTTAGTCCTTGAAGTTTATTTTATTTGCAATTATGCCCCAGTTAGTACATGTGTTTTTGTTTATTTCATCTATTTCTTATAAATAGCTATTTTTCTCCACAAAATACGCAAAAATAGCAATAGATGTCTCTTTCCACGTACTTTCACACCATGTATTTATTTCGCATTTTTGGTCGCTTTATCCACTAATTAATTGTCAAAAGGAACCTATTTTGTACTGTCTAGCTTAAAAAATACCATAAAATAAAAAATATGTCAAAAAATCCAAGAAAAATACATCAAGTCTATTTTAGTATGTTTTAATTACATCCCAAAAATCACTAAAATGGAAAAAGAAAAGTCTTAAAAATTATAAAACCTCAAAAATCTTCATAAAAATCAAAAAATTCCTTTAAAAATCCAAAATTATGTTTTTCTCTTTTATAATTTTATTTATATAAATATTTATACATTAAAATTGATTTGGATAATTTTGGAACCTGTTTACTATTTTTAAAAATTAAAATCAATTTCGGATATTTATTAAATCCTTGATTTGGGAAAGTTATGACTTTAAAAATACATAAAAATTAGCAAAAATTCCAGAAAAACTACAAACATCAGAAAATTTTATAAAACCCAAAGAAAATTTTGATTTTGTATTTATTTGTATTTAATAGTATTTAAAAATATAATTGCTCTATAATTTATATATAGCCTTATATATTCTATATATTTATATATATAAGAAAAAGAAACAGAAAAATCTAAAATATATATATTATAAAATTAAAAAATAAAAAAAAATAAAAAAAGACAATATAAAAAATATAAAACCAAAATAAAATAAAAAATATAAAAACTAAAAACCCACAAAAAGATATATGTATACACACAATAAATGACTTGGTTGTACATAAACCCTTTGTTCATAAATAACCACAGACTATCCATATTACTCTCTGTAGTTCGATCACTACTTGCTTACTTGTTGTGCATTTTGTAGTAGAAAATAATAATTGTTAGCTCACTTGTGCGATTAATTGCTTTTACCTTTCTTTGTGACTCTGCTGCGAGGGCCCACCACGCAAGGATGGCTTTATAGGAGGCTGATGTAGCCAAGCTTGGAGGAGGTTGGTCTTCCCTCTATGACCAGCTAGAGAGGCTACAAAAGGAGCAGGGAGAGGGAATTAGCATAGAATTAGAGTAGCTTTATTCATGTATTTATTGGTGAGAGAGAGAGACAATTTAAATATGTAATAATTAAAGACTTGGACCCTAATATCCATAACGATGTCCAGTGCCTGGGTGTCTCTTCACCATGGGCCTCGTCGCAGTTTTCTATGTTTTCTCGCCTTTTTAACTTTGTTTCCTGTTGTTTTGAGTTTTCCACCTTATTTTCATTTTTTAAGTGCATAGAGATCCTAGATAGGTTGCTTAACTTGTTTATTAGATCTGAACCCTAATAATAATCCATGCTACTATAGTCTCTTACGTTTGGATCTAGTCATAATAATAAATGTTAGTCATTTGAATTCAAACCCACACGTCGTGAGAGACATCATACAGCATTAGCAGGAACCGTTGTGGAGGGAATCGAGATGTCTCCAAGATCGGACTCTAGGGTTTGTATTTAAATAACTAACATATGGTTTTTCACGATTAATAGTAGCTATTGTTTAAGAAACTTTGTAAATTGCACACCACCATGTAGATAGGTTTAAAAATTATGTTTTGCATACCACATGGAGAGAGCTGGAAAGCACTGTAAGTGCTTTAACTCAACATGCATCATTAGATTCAATGATGAGATCTCCATCACTGAATCGACTTGCACAACTTTTTCACTATCTCCCTCTGACTTTAAGCACCCAGGACATAAATGAAAATATACAAAAATGATAGGTGCTTGTATGAAAATAGATCCAAAACAGTGAAAACCCATGAAACTAAAACAAGGGGATCGCTATATAAACTTTGACCTTAATTAAAATTGGTAATAGATTTTCATTATCTTGGGTTTATAAATCCCTCATTGATTTCAAGTACCTTAGGAACGAACCAAAACCCATCCCTTGAGCGAGGCACAACCACTAAGGATTAGAGCCAAAAACTCTGTCTTTAACTACCTTGTGTATCGCTTGGATTTCCGAAGTAATGGTGCTTCTATTGTATGTGACCGAGTAGGGCCTTGTCAACGATGGTGTTCCCACCTTGTGTGGAACATTGACATGGTCTAAGGTACTGAGCTTAGGTCATGTCTTCCCACCTTCTTATCTCATCTCGAGAATCATATCTCTCAGTGTGGCCTGGAAATTAGCCTGCTCTGCTAATTGGGATTTAATTGACTGAATGGAGGCTAACATGGTACTGTTGATCTCGCTCTGCTCCGACATGGTTCCCTTTCCCTGTGGTGGCATTAAGTGTCTGGCTTTTAACTCTGAAAATGTATGTGCCACTCGATTAGTGCTCAGAATTGATGGAGTCTCATATATTAATTCATGATTAAACCCAATCTGAAATAGGGGATTCATGGATGTGGTGAATTGAGAAGTGGGGAAAGAGGAATATTCATGAAGTGAGTCTCCCCAAATAGAAGGTGAACGACTCGGAGTGTAGAATGGATTCGCGAAGTCCGAACGAGAAATACTCCAGTCTGACATCTTCGAAATCAAAAGGCAGGATGCGAGAGCACGAAGGTCAATGATAGAGTGAAAGTGAATGAAGGTGCAAATTGCACAGAAGGATCTTTAGAACAAGCAAGCAAACATAATACAAACCAGAGTTCACCAACTAAACTCAATGTAAAGACTGTGAAGGTTTGGTCAATTATCTTGTCAAATTTAGAGTTTGGTGATAATACAATATATCAGAGCGGTTAAAGCGAGCTGTTAGGAACCCAATGCTCTCAGGAGACTAGCCTAATCCCAAAGTTAGATCTTTCCCAACCAGTATTAATTGTGGACCTTTTACCGACTACCTGATCAATTCAATATGTTAAGGAAATCGTGGGCCACTTTAACGGCTACCCGAGAGATCCTCATTGGAGAACGACTAACCCAAGATAGTAGTCTGAAAAGAGTTCGGGCGTGGTTCTATCCTAGTGTGTGTCGCTCTCTTTCTACATACAAACCAAACAATGATGGGGTTACTCTCCCCAAAACAATGATTTTTCCTTGTTTTATTTTAGGATCGAGTTTTCATTAGCAGCCCCGTATTTTAGGCAGTTGTCACTTGGTTAAGATATTTTCAAAGAATCGCATACCGAGTGTCCAATTTCCTTTTTATCTTATGTGAATGAAAAACAAGGAAAGAGATCGGAAATGCAAATGCACGATTAAAAATGATGATGCATGCAGGGGTTAGATATGTGTACATTGTCGCCAACACTCTACATGCATAATGATCCGCATAGAATTTAAATCCAAAAAAATAAACTATCCTATATGATGCAAGTGAACCGTCCTAGATGATAGCTTCTCTCCTAGGATCACCTCCTTTGCTCCGCGGGCCCTCGCAAGAAAAAGAAAAGAGATAATATGTAAGAAACACAATTATAAAATATGAGAATAAATAATGAAATAAATGCAGTGAATATGAACAATGGACTAATGTGGCTAGATTATTTACAATCAAGAATAGTAGGTCAAAAGAGAAACCTAACTACCCTCCTCGTGCCTCCCCGATAATGGTGCCATTTTGTTGATTGAGCTTTTCTAGGGCTTTAATTATTTGATTTATGAACAAGTTGTTGCAACCCAATTAAGCGTCAATGAACAAACAACTTTTTTCTTCTCTCATTGCAAAATAATTACAGAGAATAATGTGGAGAAAGAGAAATTTTTGCTACTTATTTATATGTATAGCGGATAAGATCGAATTCAGGGAGGCTACAATTCCCGAGTTATTCTGTAACACCCCAATCCCAAACATAGTGCCATACCTAAAACTCACGAAATGTGGGTGTGGTTTATAAGTGATTGGGACTACTACTTGACAACTTGGGCTTAAGCATTTTGGGTGGTCGTCAATGGGTCCATTTGGGCCCAAACCCAACAAGTCGTCAGGGCCAGTTTTCCTCGATAACGAACTGGGTACCTAATCCCGGTGACGTTACAAATGGTATCAGAGCCAAATTCTCTCTGATAGTGGAAAGGGCTACCCGAGAGGTGGAGCCGCCCCTACAAAGAGGTTGGAGGAAATTGCTACCCGGAGCATGCAGCTGCCACTATCACTGGAAAGAAGTGATGGGCCATGTCGCAACGAGGACGTTGCGAATATAAGTGGGGGAGGTTGTAACACCCCAACCCCAAACATAGTACCATACCTAAAACTCACGAAGTGTGGGTGTGGTTTATAAGTGATGGGGACTACTACTTGACAACATGGGCTTAAGCATTTTGGGTGGTTGTCAACAGGTCCATTTGGGCCCAAACCCAACAAGTTGTCAGGGCCAGTTTTCCTCGATAACGGACTGGGGACCTAAGCCCGGTGACGTTACAAATGGTATCAGAGCCAAATTCTCTCTAATAGTGGAAAGGGCTACCCAAGAGGTGGAGCCGCCGCTACAAAGAGGTTGGAAGAAATGGCTACCCGGAGCGTGCAGCCGCCACTATCACTGGGAATAAGTGATGGGCCATGTCGCAACGAGGACGTTGAGAATATAAGTGGGGGAGCTTGTAACACTCCAACCCCAAACATAGTATCATACCTAAAACTCACGAAGTGTGGGTGTGGTTTATAAGTGGTGGGGATTACTACTTGACAACTTGGGCTTAAGTATTTTGGGTGGATGTCAACGGGTCTATTTGGGCCCGAACCCAACAAGTTGTCCAGACCAGTTTTCCTCAATAACGGACCGGGGATCTAAGCTTGGGACGTTACAAATGGTATCAGAGCCAAATTCTCTCTAATAGTGGAAAGGGCTACCCGAGAGGTGGAGCCGCCCCTACAAAGAGATTGGAGGAAATGGCTACCCGGAGAGTGCAGCCGCCACTATCACTGGGAATAAGTGATGGGCCATGTCGCAACGAGGACGTTGCGAATATAAGTGGGGGAGGTTGTAACACTCCAACCCCAAACATAGTACCATACCTAAAACTCACGATGTGTGGGTGTAGTTTATAAGTGGTGGGGATTACTAATTGACAACTTGGGCTTAAGTATTTTGGGTGGTTGTCAAAAGGTCTATTTGGGCCCCAACCCAACAAGTTGTCCGCGCCGGTTTTCCTCAATAACGGACTGGGGATCTAAGTCTGGGATGTTACATATTCAATTAATGGACGAAAAATTAATTAAGAGAAAAAGCAAGAATCTCAAAGGCAAACTCCTTGGTTTTTATGGAATTTTTCTCTTTATATTTTTTTTAATTTTTTTATTCCTATTTTTTATTTTCTGATTTTCTAATTTTTAGTGATTTTAATTTTGCAATTTTTTAATTTCCAATAAAGAACAATGTGCACAAAATAAGAACTACGTACACCAAACTCTTTTTGTATTTTTCAATAATATAAAAAATGCTCACAAAAATCCAGAGAAAATATTTTTGTGTTTTAAAAATTTTGAAATGCTTTTAAGAATTTTTGTAAATGTTACAGATATTTTTATATTTTTATAAAAATCAAATAGTGACAAAAAAGAGAAACAGTGCACGGCCTAGAGTAATTTGCAACTTAAAAATATTTTAAGTGCCCAAAACTCCTGATAGTTATTTTTATGATAAAAGTTAAACAAATATCTACAAATAGAAAGTGAAATAACATTTTTTGGATTTTTGAGTTATTTATGATTTTTATAAGATTTTTACTATTTTCAATTTTTTGGGTTTTATAAAGAATAAATGCGTGAAATTTGGACAGAAATTAAAAGATAATGAAATAAACTACTCTATTTTTTGTAATTTTTGGAGAAATTTTCAAATTTTTATTAATTTCTAATTTCAGGAAAAGAAAAGGACACATTTTTTATTTTTTAATAATATTAAATTATGATAAAATGCAATGAAAAAATTATGCTAGAAAGATAAGCATATCAGGAGCATAGCATGATTTTTGCATATTTTATTAAGCACGAAAAAGATTTATTTCAATGAAGAGAAGTTGCAACTTAAAGCGTGGAAAATAGGGACTGATGTGCAACTAATTAGAGTTTGTGCATAAAAAGATAATAGGAAATTAAAATAGGCTTAAAAGTGCAAATTACCCACTTAAAAACATGTGACGCACGTTCTTGTAATTGGCATGGGCGTTTGCACAATTTTTGAAACTTGTAAGGGTGTGATTGTGATTTATTAGAATAGAACTTCAAGATGTGGGATGATTTAGCATATCAGGACATATCGGAGGGCTTCTTTGTAATTTATCCTCAAGTAGCATGTGCATTACATGTGATAGTTTGGAGCATGGGTCTTCTTTGTAATTTGCCAAATGTCTGGGGGCTTTTACGTAATTTTCCAAAAATATATGCTTAATCTAGGGTTAAGAAGGGGGCTTCAATCCTTTCTTCCTCGTAAAGTCAACAAAAGGTGGGGCAAGGGGTGTCGCCGCCCCTATCCTCTTCTCCACACCCGGGTTGCGGCGGTGCGGTTCTGGAGGCAGTCTGGCTGAAGGGGCGGAGTGCGGAGGGCGGCTATGGCATCGTGGGGCTGGAGGTCGCGATCGTGGAGCGCAGGCTGCAGCGACGGAGGGTGACACATGCCCGAGCGCCACCGACTGGAAAGGCGATCTGGTGGTGACGCGTGACCTCGCATGGCGGATGGGGTCACGCTGTGGCCTTGAGGAGCAGCAACGTCGCCTTAGTGTTGGAGGTCTGACGGTGAGAAGTTGATGTTTCCTTCTCAGGCGAGACTGAACGGCGGTGCAGCCGAGGCGGCTGAAGACAGGCAACGGTGGCGGCATGGGGCTTGGAGGTAGCAGCAGATCTGAGCGGGTCTGGGCGGGCTGAGGTGGCTAAAGACGAGCAGCAATGGCCTATCATTACATCGGCTGGAATTTCGGTGGGTTCCAGGCGACGGTGGCATACCGCCCAGGGAGAGCAGTGGTTGTGCGGCGGATCGCGCTTGTAGGACGGTTGTCCCTTTTTTATTTTATTTTTTGATTTTTTTATTTGTAACAATAATCAGAAAACTTTAATATTTATTTTTTTGTAAATTTGAAATAAAGAATTTAAACATTGAAAAATAAAAAAATGTTTTTTTGTTTTTTTATTTTTTGGATAATCTTGCAAAACAAACATTAGAGAGAAGGAAAACACTTTTTTATATTTTTTATTCATTTTATTAATAGACAAATTAGGATGTGAGCATGATGACTCGATCTCAAAAATCAAAACGAAGATGTGGATGATTGTGGTTCTGAGGAAAATGGTGGACGGAACCGGATCTCCGACCACCATGCGTGGTCGGAGGTGAGAGATCGTATGAGGTAGAAAAGAACGCGTAGAGGTCGAGAAAGTGGGATGAAAAATCGAAGTCAAAGGCGGATCAAATCGTGATGGGTTTTTTAATATCTAAAAAATGACAATGAAGAACAAATGCGAGAACATAAATCTACGATTAATCTAAGATAAAATAAGAGAAAATGGATCTCACCTTAGGAACGGAAAAGACCTTGATCACCTCGACGAAGGCCGACGCGCTGTCACCGGACGGCTCAGAGGCTAGGCACCCTTCTACGACAAGAAGACTCTCAGATATTAGGTTCCTCTCACCAAAGATTGATCAAGTTTAAAAGATGGATGAGGAGCCATATTAATAGAAAGAATGAAATTAGAATTTTTTTAAATTTCTTGATGAGATAAGAGAGAAGAGAGAAGAGAATTTGAAATGAAATAAAGTAAAAAGATAAATATTTGTTAATTTATTTTATATTTTAGTCACTTTATTTATTGGAAAATTAATGTCATTTTTTTTATCTTTTTGTGATAGTTAGTTAAGAAAATTAGTTATATACATATGTTATATACAAATATAACATTATCTACATGAGCAAATAAGCAAATTAGTTAGTTTTTTGTTTAAAAATTATTATTATTATTTATTTTTAATAATTAGTAAAAATATTTACAAAAAATTACAAAATATAATATGTACAAATAAATGGCAAAATTGCACAAAGCACACCAAAATATCGAATTTTCAACCGTAATTCCAAAATTTATGAAATCAAGGCCATTTTAAAGATAATTTAATTTAGAATACAATGAAAGTGAGTTTTGTTCAATCTGAGTTCGTATGGAGCCAGAATTAATATTTCAATTATCGTTAACGGCTTTTTTCGGATGTGGTTACTTTTATTATATACATGATTTCTTTGTGCAGTTATTTTCATTATTTAGCCAACATTTCTATTTACAACTTTTGTTTTGAAAATCATTTTATTTAAGGTTAATTTATATACAGATAAAATAGTGTTAGTTTTATACAATTTTACACAATAAGTGAGAAGTATTTGCAAAACACACATTTTATTGGATTTTCTATTTAAGGATCATATCTCCCCCTACTTTATTCCTGATCGATCAAGTCAAGTCTTGACTTTCTCTCAAAGTTTGGGCCAGCCTATATCTATTACATATAGATAGTCTTCTTTTATTTATTTTTCCTTTATTTCTTTATTTATTTATTTTAGGTTAAAATAATATACAAAGATATAATATTTACACACAGATGCAAGTTAGAAAGAATATGAAGTTAGTATTATGTACAAGTGTTTTATAAGGGATTAAGCTAAAATAAATGAATAAAGATGACGAATCATAGATTCATCAATACGTTGTATGTTTTTGGCAAAATTACACTTTAGTCCTTGAAGTTTATTTTATTTTCAATTATGTCCCTGCTAGGACATATGTTTTTGTGTATTTCATCTATTTCTTATAAATATCTATTGTGCTCCAAAAAATCGCAAAAATAGGGATAGATGCCTCTTTCCATGTACTTTCACACCATGTATTTATTTTGCATATTTGGTCGCCTTATCCATTAATTAAATATCAAAAAGAACCTATTTTTGTACTTTCTAGCTTAAAAATACCATAAAATCAAAAATATGTCACAAAAACAAAAAAATATATAAAGTCTATTTTAGTATGTTTTAATTACAGATCCAAAATCACTAGAATTGGTAAAGAAAAGTCTTAAAAATTACAAAACCTCAAAAATCTTCACAAAAATAAAAAATCCTTAAAAAATCCAAAAATAAGTTTTCTACTTTATAATTTTCTTTATATAAATATTTATACATGAAAATTGATTTGGATAATTTTGGAACCTATTTACTATTTTTAAAAATTCAAATCAATTTCGGATATCTGTTAAATCCTTAATTTGGGATATTTTGGATTTTAAAAATTCATAAAAATTAGCAAAATTTCAAGAAAAACTACAAAACATTAGAAAAATTATAAAATCCAAAGACAAGTTTTATTTTGTATTTTATTTATATTTACTAGTGTTTATAAATATAATTGCTCTATAATTTATATATAGCCTTATATATTATATATATTTATATTTATATTTATTTATTTATTTAAAAGAAAAAGAAAAGAAAATTCTAAAAAACATATAAAGAAATTATAAAATTAAAAAATTAAGAAAAACAAATACAAAAAATATAAAACCAAAATAAAATAAAAAATATAAAAATTACAAACCCACAAAAAGATATATGTATACACAGAATAAATGACTTGGTTGTCCATAAAACCCACTACTTGCTTACTTGTTGTGCATTTTGTAGTAGAGAATAATAATTGTTAGCTCACTTGTGCGATTAATTGCTTTAATTTAATTTGTGGGTTATCTGTTGCTTCATCGATGTTAGTTGATCGGTCAAGACACCGACTGCGGTTTTGACGTATGAAACCATACGACCCTCATCGAATCCCGTTTATTAGATGACGTCGTTGTCGAAGAGCAATGAGTGTAGCCTATTTTATGTCATTTATATTGTATAGTTATTATTGCTTATTCATTAATTCATTGTTGGAGTTAATAATAGAATTTATTTTGCATACAACCATTCAATTATCCTTTATGTATAACTCAGTTTGACTTAATTTGATTCTTTGTGCTAATACACCTTTATTTGTGACTTTGTTGCGAGGGCCCACCACGCGAGGACGGCTTTGTAGGAGGTTGATGTAGCCAAGCTTGGAGGAGGTTGGTCTTCCCTCTATGACCAGCTAGAGAGGCTACAAAGGGAGCAGGGAGAGGGAATTAGCATAGAATTAGAGTAGTTTTATTCATGTATTATTGGTGAGAGAGAGCTAATTTAAATATGTAATAATTAAAGACTTGGACCCTAATCTCCAGAATGAGGTCCAGTGTATGTTCACAGGGGCCTCGTCACAGTTTTCTATATTTTCTCACCTTTTTATTTTGTTTCCCATTGTTTTGAGTTTTCCACCTTATTTTCATTTGTTTTAAGTGCTTAGAGATCCTAGATAGGTTGCTTGACTTGTTTATTAAGTCCAAACCCTAATAAGAATGCATACTCCTATAGTCTCTTACATTTGGATCTAGTCATAATAATAAATGTTAGTCATTTGAATTCAAACCCACACGTCATGAGAGACATCATACAGCATTAGCAGGACCCATTGTGGAGGGAATCAAGATGTCTCCAAGGTCGGACTCTAGGATTTGTGTTTAAATAACTAACATATGGTTCTTCACGATTAATTGCAGCTATTGTTTAGGGCAATTTTCTCGATTGCACACCGCCATTAGATAGGTTTAAAAATTCTATTTTGCATACCACATGAAGAGAGCTGGGAAGCGTTGTAAGTGCTCTACCTCAGCATGCATCATTAGATTCAATGATGAGATCTCCATCATTGAATCAACTTGCACAGCTTTTTCACTATCCCCTTTTGATTTTTAAGCACCTAGGATAAATGAAAATCTACAAAAATGATAGGTGCTTGTATGAAAACAGATCTAAAAAAAGTGAAAACCCAAGAAACTAAAACATGGGGATCGTTAAATAAACTTTGACCTTAATTAAAATTCGTAATGGATTTCCATTATCTTGGTTTATAAAGCCCTCACTAATTTAAAGTACCTTAGGAGGGAACCAAAACCCCTCCCATGAGCGAGGCACGACCCACTAAGGATTAGAGCCAAAAACTCAGTTTGTAACTGCCTTGTATATCGCATGGATTTCCAAAGTAATGGCGCTTCTATCGTATGTGACCGAGTAGGGCCTTGTCAACGATGGTATTCCCGCCTTGTGTGGAACATCGACATGGTCTGAAGTACTGAGCTTAGGTCACTCTTTCACGGGGGTGTCGGTCTCATCGGTTTGTGTTCGACTAGGTTCTTGCACGGTCATGGGTGATTCCATTACGAGCGAGAACCAAAGTAACAGTTTCGCTTATCAACTTCCTATCTCTATTTCTTTGGCAGAGTATGGATCCAGGATGTATTACAAGGACCTCTAAAAGTGCAGACTACATGTTACAAAGGAGGAGGACACGTATGGGATACTTTTCTGGCAGCACTCTCTCTTATAGGGTTAGCGTGATAGGGACTTGTTATAAGATATGCCTAAAATAACAACTCTAAAACTAAAAAGATAATAAGTAGCCCAACCTTCACGGCTTCACATGTCATGAGTTAGTGAACCCAATTTTGTATTGTGTTTGTATGGATCTAGATTAATGTTCATAGATCAGAGTCCTACATAGTTGCGCAAGTTTTATCATATGTGTCTTCCTTTTGACCCCCGCTCAGCTTGAGTCGTTCTACTATTTTAAACTCCTTTTTATTCCTCATTGACCATTGTATATTTCGTTATACATCAATCTCCCTTTTGCTTCACGATGTTGATCCATGGATGGTTCAGTCGGGAACCCGCTAACACCTACATCGATTCTATAGACTCGACCTCGTCAATAATTCGAGGCGATTCCCGAGAATCTGATCTAGACTTTGCAGGTTGATCTCCAAATTCCTCATCTTTTATCCATCCTCTTAACCACCCAATAAATCGGGACCACTCTTGTCCCACCCTCGCTCTTGTGAATGAGAGTCTATTATAGTTCACTTCTTTTTCATTCACAACACTCTGGGATTGAGCCTAATTCCATATTCATCTTGGAAGCTAGGAATCAATTGCAAGTGGTTTAATTGGGGCTTTTTCACATTTCAGATAGAAGACAATCCCAGTCTTGGATACTAACACCGAATTCATTTAATCGGACTCAGAGTAGAGATGGCTCCACAAGGAAAGGGCAAGGGTCAGCAGCCTCCCCAGTCCGAACAGGGATAGATGCCAGACCAAACCTAAGTGAATGCTCAGTTGCTGGCCTCCATCCAGGCCATTCAGCAGCAAATGATCGAGCAGGACCTAGCATAGACTACATTCTAGGATATGCTAAATGATGTCATGAATAGACAAGCAGGAGGATGAGACAGACCAACAAGAGTAGGTGGTGGACCCCGTGATGATTCCGACAAGGAAGAGCCAGAATAAGGGAGGTACCCATGCTTAAGGAGACATATAACCGTGAAGACAGCAAGATGATTGAGTGGATCCTCATTCCACCGGTGCATACTCACTTTGAGATAAAGCCTCGGTTCCTTGCTCTTCTCCCATCATTTCACAGGAACAATAGCAAAGAGTTGTATATTCACCTGTAGCAGTTCGCATGCATTTGTTGTACTACCCAATACCCTAATGTCTCGTTGGACGTAGTGAAGATGATGGCGTTCCCCTTCTGTCTACATGACAAGGCCCTATATTACGTCAATTATCTTTGAAAGGTTGTGACGACATGGGAGGGCTGAAGTCTGCTTTCTGCATAAATTTTATCCTCTCGATTGGCTCAACTAGATGCGAGCCAGAATCAACAACTCCTCCCAGGGTACTCACGAGACCATTCATGAAGCATGGGAGAGATTCACATATCTGCGAGAGAAATGTCCCCACCATGAAATTCTAAGGACCAGCTTGGTCCAACACTTCTTTAAGGACTAAATGTAGAGAGTCAAAGGATCGTAGATGCAACTTGTGGGGGATCATATTTCAACAAGGATGAAGATGTAGTTTGGTAGATTTTTGAAGAAATGGATGAAGGAGGCCACCATATCTTCATCCAGAGCATATCAGAAGCAACCCCAGATCCTCTAGAAGCAAGTACATATGGCAGTGTCTCGTGAGGCGAAGAGAGATGAGAGCTCCAACCTCAGCATTATTGGGGTCCAATCCTTCAAAGGTGGATATTATTGAGAAACAATCACAATATCTTGAGAATCTCTCTGTGATCGAAAAGAGGACACACCACCTGGACAAGCTGGACCATATCACCAAGCAGTTGGAGTTGCTGATAGGCACCATTAGCTCTGTCCAATCGGCAACACCATCTATAGAGACTCCATCTAAGAAGAAGGATGAGCCAGCACCGCAGCAACAGCCTCAGCCAAGTCAGCAGTCACCAGCAATCCGTCATGTAAACTACGTGCATGCGCCTAATCAGGGCCTGCTGCAGCAGTAGATGGTAGTCTACCGACCAGATTCCTTCCACCTTCCGATCCAGCCTTTCCACCACCACCCTTGATTCAAGAAGTCAATGGTGTGTGGAGTAATGATGCACAGCTTGCCCGTCCTATGAGACACTCCCAGGGCCAGCAACAAGGCAACAAGGCCTACCACCAACCTCAAGGTGGTTGTTTTGGGTAGTCCTCTCAACCTTCTCCTCAATATCACCAGCCTCCACAATACCCCAACCAATGGAGGCAGAATAAGCAGTAGCAGCAGTTGTTGTACCTCTAGCCATAGCCATACCACCCGTATGCGGCTACACCACCTCCGCAATATCAGCACTAGCTCCCACCATCAGTATCAGCTTTTTCCACCTCCTCATCACCACCTGCAGTCGCAGCCTCAGCTCCTAAACACCCAGCAACAACGTGGTATGCACGTTGAATCTACCGAGGCAAATCCTGTGAACCCCACCCTTTATTGCTTGGCCTAGCTCGTCAAAGTCCTAGCAGATATGATGAAGAAGCTCGGTGACCTGACCACCACAAAGATGTCCATTCTGGCATAAGTAGAAGCTGACCATGATAGCTTCAAAAGAAAAGAACAGGTAGAATGTGATGTCCACTCTGCACCTGTAGAGCCAGATAGTCGTAATATTACTTCATATAATGTTGTCACTCTTAGGAGAAGTAGGACTTTACTTACATTTGTCATACGTCATGGGGAAAATAAAGCTTTGATAGGTGAATCATCATCTTCTGCATCAGTCGCGCTAGCTATAGGGATGGGTAAGGAAGAAGAAGGAAGAGGAGCCATGTCAGCTGCCATTCACCTCCACCACCAGCAATAAAAATACCAAAAAATTAGAAAAAGCAGAAAGACCAAAAAGATGATCGCAATTGAAGTGAAGTTGCGCTAACCGCGGAGGAGCCCGCAGCAGCAGCCAGTCCAACTCTAGCCGACGGAGCCGAGACTGCATCCATTGCTTGTCCACCAATATCTCAGTCGCCAGCATGTACTCCTTTTTGTGAACCGGATGTACAAGATATTGTGGACAATAATTTTGTTGTAAATAAGAACTTTTTTCTGATTTCAGTAATGTAATTATTCCTTTCCTTGATGCAATTGAAAAATTCAAAAAAAATGCAAAAAGAAAAATGCATTATCTGATCCTAGAGTTGGAGATATCATAAATAATATGACTGTTGAGATTCCTATAATGAAGGCCATGGAATACATGCCCTTTGTTAAGAAAGGTTTGAAAGAGGCATGTACAAACAAGCGTTAATCAGCACGGAATAACATACACCGACAGGTTGAGAAGCACGTTTTCACCATGGACACGGTTGCAGTCATCAACAATCTCCTGCAGAAAAAGCAAGACAAACGAGCGCCTTTGATCAGTTGCGAGAATTTCGATCAAGTCTTCGAGCTAACATTGCTTGACAGCAGTTCTTCTATCAATATCCTTCCCTCTTCACTATTGCAAGAATTTGGGCTAGTCCTCTA
The DNA here is from genome assembly GCA_037367405.1 of Ottelia alismoides. Classification (NCBI taxonomy): domain Eukaryota; kingdom Viridiplantae; phylum Streptophyta; class Magnoliopsida; order Alismatales; family Hydrocharitaceae; genus Ottelia; species Ottelia alismoides. Next base: position 182,639 of record JAZKJV010010006.1, on the reverse strand, counting down.
AAGCAAACACAAATGATCCTCCAGTTTGTTGATCGATCCATCAAGCGACCTCGAGGTCTTTTGGAAGATGTGGTAAAGATACAGGACATGTAGTTTCCAATTGATTTTTTAGTCCTTGATATGGAATCCCCCACACCCCTACTCCAGACTCCTATCATCCTAGGCCAGTCATTCCTGTGCACTTCAGAGGTCATGGTTGATTATGGGTCTGGCAAGATCACCTTCATCTCGGGCTACAATAGAACTACCATAGACATGATCAGCAAGCCCAAAGTCATGATTGATAAGGGTCATACAACACCGTCTAAAGCAGACTGTGACTTCATTGCAGAAATTAGAGATACACCGCTCTCTTTGAACAATCCATGGACACAGGAAATCTTCTCTTTAGAGGAGGACCTAAAAAACACAGTCGACGCAAGCTCTAAGGACATTTGAGAGACAGAGTACAATTTACTGATGCATCTTTTTGTGTCCAATGATTCACTCCAATCCAAACACAATTAGCTCGATGCAGATCTGTTCAGCACAATGTCAGCATCTCAATAGAACACTGGGGTCAGCAATCTTGTGAAAGCTCAGGCAGAGCATCCTCCAACCAGTACCATTTCAGAAGTGACCGAGAGGCCGGCCAGTTTAGAATCAGAACTAAAGCCACTTCTAGCAGGACTGACGTATGATTTCCTTGCGGGTGTAGAAAATATGGATCTGGTCATCATCAGCAGTAGGCTTACCTTGGAGGAAGAATCTCGACTCCTCAAGGTTCTAGAGAAAAACCACAAGACACTTGGTTGTCATGTTTCTGATCTCTGTGGGATAAATCCTACATTGTTCTCACACCACATCTACCTGAAAGAAGATGTTAAGTCGTCCTATGAGTTTTAAAGAAGATTGAATCTGAATCTGAGGGACGTCGTCATGAAAGAAATAACAAAATGATGTGACGTAGGCCTTATTTATCCCATCTCCGACTCCAAATGGGTAAGCCCTCTGCATGCAGTTCCAAAGAAGTCAGGGCTTACTGTGGTTACAAATGACAGAGGAGAGGAGATATCTACTCGGGTATTAACACCATGACGTGTATGTGTTGACTACCGTCGTTCGAAAGCAACAACTAAGAAGGACCACTTCCCCTTGCTGTTCATTGATCAAGTTCTGGAAAGACTAGCTGGCAAGGAGTTCTTCTGCTTTTTGGATGGGCACTCCGGGTAAAACCAAGTGGCAATCACCTCTGAAGGCCAAGAGAAGACGACCTTCACTTGATCGTTTGGCACCTATGCTTTCAGGAGAATGCCCTTTGGATTGTACAATGCGTCAGCGACATTCCATAGATGCATGCTTACAGTTTTCACTGAGAAAGTAGGCAGTTTTCTCAAGGTGTTTATGGACGACTTATCCGTCTAGGGTGGCATGTTCAATTCTTTCCTAGAGCACCTAGACAAAGTACTTCAGAAATGTCATGAAGGGATTCGGGTTTTATCATGGGAAAAGAGTCACTTCATGGTCACAGAAGGTATTGTGCTGGGTCACGTCGTTTCCAAATGTGACATGGAAGTTGACCCGACAAAGTTAGGTGTAATTGTCAATATTGAGCCACCTCAGACAGTTAAAAATGTGAGGTCATTCCTGAGGCATGTGTATTCTACACAAGATTCATTCGTGATTTCAGTCGCATTGCCCAACCTCTCACAGATCTATTATGCAAGGAGATCGAGTTTAATGTGGAACAAGATGTTCTCATTTCATTCAATTAGTTGAAGGAGCTAATTACTCAAGCTCCATTCCTACAACCGTCGCATTGGTCTCTTCCCTTTGAGATCATGACGAATGCGTCAGATTTTGCAGTAGGGGTTGTTCTAGGAAAAAGGAAAGACAAGGCACCCTATGCCATTCATTATACCAACAAAGCATTAGATGAAGCTCAGAGAAATTACACGGTGACAGAGAAAGAATTATTGGTTGTGCTATTCTCCCTTGAGAAGTTCAGATCCTATCTGCTTGGATCGAAAGTCATTATTTACACAGACCACTCTGCTATTAGATAGTTACAATAGAAGAAGGATGCCAAGCCTAGACTGATCAGATAGATCCTTCTCCTCCATGAGTTTGACTTGGAATCAAGGACAAGCCTCGAGTTCAGAATGTGGTTGCAGATCACATCTTCGGAATTGAGCAGCAAGAGCCTCCACTGAGCAGTGTACCCATCACAGACACCTTTCCTAATGAATCAATTTTGGTCGTTGATTCTCTCCCTTGGTATACCAATATTGTGAACTACCTCGTATTTGGTGTGGTTCCACAAGATTAAACGAAAATCAAGAAGGACAAATTCTTGTCTATTATTCATTTTTGCCAATGGGAAGACACACTTCTATTCAAGGAAGGAGCAGATTGCATTTGGCACAGGTGCATTCCCTAGGCGGAGCAACATGTATCCTCGAGCATTGTCACTCGCTCGAATCTGGTGGACACCATTCTGGAGACAGAACGGTAGCAGAAGTATTGTAGTGTAGCCTCTGGTGGACTAAATTTTTACGGATCCAGTAGCATTTGTCAAACGATGCACTGACTGTCAGCTATTGAAAGGCACTCTCGTAGCAAAAAATTCAATGCCCTAAATATCATTCAGATAGCAGATGCATTCAATACTTGGGGAATCGATTTCATGGGACCCTTTCCCAACAATCAGGGTATGAGCACATCCTTCTTGTCGCTGATTATACGAGTCGTAGAGTTGAAGCTATCCCCGCTCGATCCACAAATAACTGTACAGTTTATTATTTTCTAAAAAAGAACATGATCTCACAGTTCGGGATTCCGAAGATTTTAATATCAGACGAGGGTAGTCACTTCATTAATAAAGAGGTCAAGAAATTAACGAAGGAATATGGCATCAAGCATCGAGTTGCATCTCCTTACCATACTTAGACCAATGGAATAGAAGAATTATCAAATAGAGAAATGAATACAATCCTCCAGAAGCTGGTGAAGTCGGATAGAAAGATTTTTTCCCAACTTTTGGATTCCATCCTGTGGGCATACATAATCGCTTACAAGTCTCCCTTGGGCACATCGCCCTACCATCTTGTATATGGGAAACCATGTCATCCGTCCGTGGAATTAATTCACAAATATTTACGGGATATCAATATGTGTAACATAGACTCACAACAAGGTGGTCAGAAAAGGAAAGATGTTCTGAACAGGCTCCTGGAATTTTGAGACTATGCATATGACAACACATTGATGTACAAGGAGAAGGTGAAACGTTGGCATGACCGTCACATCAGACGAAAGACCTTCGAAGCTGGACAGAAAGTGTGGTTATTTGATGCAAAGATGAGGATCTTCCTAGGAAAATTAAAAAGTAAATGGACAGGGTCGTTTCAAGTTCGAGAAGTGTGTGACAATAGTAGCATTGTGATATCAGAATTGTCTCCTAACGCACAACCATTTGTTGTCAATGATCAACTACTAAAGCCCTACCTCGAGCATGACACTTTCTCAGTAGTTTTTGACTCTATCCAAGTACTGAGCTCTGACAATACATCCACAACAGCAGCAACATCAAAAGATTCAGATAATGCAACTCAAAAACTTTTCCTTTGAGTTGTTCTTCTTTTCTTCTTTTTTATTTCCAGCTTTCGTTACCTAATTAAGAAAAGTTCTGTGTGTGTGTGTTTATGTGTGTGTGTATATCTGTATCACCCCTTTTTGTCAGTCTTCTAAATTTAGGATGTACTTTGTCCTAATTATAGGGGGTATGCACTCTGAGTTCTTTCATTCTTTGATACTCTCCATTGTCTTCTCTTCTTGTCTATGCTTAGGGATGTCTTACCCTCAATATGGGGCGGACAGTCTGAGTACGATATGTTCATTCCTACACTTTACCCTCCCTGCTTTATATATAGTCTGCTATACTTTGCATTATTTGATCCTAAGTACAGGGGGGATGATTGACTTCTTATTCATTCATTCCTTCACTCATTATTTCTAGACTTTTATAAACTTAGTACGAGTTAGGTCTTCTCTTTTTCTCTTCAATCTATGAGGACATAGCTCAAAATAAGTGTAGAGGGGTCATATATATTGTGTATATACTTTATTCATGACTCGTACTTCTGTATTTTAAATAAATATGGCTAAAAAATATTTCATTAAATAATATATCATTAAATTCATTAAAAACACATAATAAAAATATGCTTCTATCTCCTCAAACTCTTTTTGTACATACTGATAAATAAATCAAGTAAAAATACTTTTATAAAATGTTTGAAAAATAGTTTGATAACCTTTTTGAAAAATCTTTTGAAAACTGTGTGGAAAATATTTTGTAAAATGTGTTCAACCTACGTAAAATTTTTTTGTTTGCAAAATTTTATTTCCTTTGCATGAAATAAAAATTTGAAAAAATGATTTACAAATGGTTTGAGAAATGGTTGCAAAAATATTTGAAAAATCTATATATATTATTTGAAAAACCTTTGCAAACTAATTTTCAAATATGTGTAAATGTTTGTAAAAATTATTTTGGACTATATTTTTCAAAAATATTGTAAAATGATTTTCAAATAAGTTTGAGTAGTATATACATCATACTAAAATTCTTTATATATGTCTATAAAATTGATCACTTATCCCCTTGTAAATTCTTTGAAACCTAATTATTGTAAATATATGATGCATACCTATGTAAACATTTGTACCTAGTTTTTAGCCAAATTCTTTTGCTTTCAAAAATCACAAAACATTTGCAAAATTAAAAATACCAAAACCATTTGCAAAATCTTTTTGAAAAATACAAAAAAATTGCATATGCATCGTCTATCCAAAAATCTATAGAGTGTTCAAAACTTTGAAAAATTACATCACAAAAGTAATTTACGCTTTGTACAAAGCATTTGCATAGCATTATCATTCTTTTTAAATTGAGCCTGATGATTGAACTAGTCCAAATGAAGCCGAAGATTGGAGCTTGGTTGGACCTTACTGCACCTAATTTCAGTGGAGCCTTTTGGGAACTAAATTTAAGGTACTTCAGGTCCATTGAGACTTAATTCTTAGAGACTCAGCTTGGGTACAAGTCACCTCAACTGACTAATTAGAACTTTGTGAGACACACGCATGACTCTCGTCGGTCATGACCTAACTTGGACACTTGCATCTTTCACTTGGCTTAACTCAGTTGGAGTAGTGAGGGGAATAGATTTTCCGATTTGAGACACACACATGAGTGGAGACATTCGTCCTCATCTAAGGAGGGAAGTACACCCCAACTTTGTCCAGTTGCCATGATATCTAAAGACAGGAGAGTATGGGTTGCAATAATGCTTCAAAAGGGGGATAGTCTTCTGACTCAAGAGGAAAAACTCCTTATGTAAATGCTGTGGTAAATTTATTTCAAAAAAACTTCAAAAAAGTGGACAATCCTGATTGAAATAAACTGCATGTCGGAGTATGTATATATGTTGTATAGTTAATAAGCAAGCTTAAGCATCAAAGTTATACCATGTGAGCATGTAGCTGGATGACTTGACTACACTGGTCAAGCATCCCAGGATAGGTAGCTACATTGGCTACTGTCCATTCTTCTCTCCACCCCCTCCTCTTGAGTCAGATGCCACTTGAACTTAGAAGGGAATACCCCGCTCCTCGAGGAAAGAGTTGCTGGATTGGGGAATCATTGGGTTGTCATTCTGGAGAAGTTAGTTATGTTGTCATTTCAGTTGGGGAGAGCCACTATCACTTACATTGTACAAGTCATCTTCATAGTCATAAGAGTTTGCATATGATGTAGGCTAGTTATGATCTGGTTATTGAGGTGGTTTGAACAAAGTTTTATGACTCTCGAAGGCTTTTGTGCTTTAAATTTGGTTCCCGACCAGGTTCCACACACATTCCTACATCAAGGTCTAACCTGAGCTCCAAACTTTGATTTTGTAAAGACAAGTTTAATAATTTAAATCAATTCCATTTATTCTTACTTTTTCTTTTCTTCTTTATTCTTTTTGCACTTATTGCACAAGTGTTTGCTAGGGACTAGCAAAGGCAAGTATAGGGGGTGATGAATCTCCATTTCATCACCTTTATTCTATCATTTTGGCCTTAAAAATACTATCTAATGCATGTAAATATCATTAATTTGTACAAAATAGCATTCATCATTTATTGCAATTATTATGTAAATAATATTGTTTTTTATGCCAAAATTATAGAATAAAGAGGAGAAAGAAAAGGAATAAAATATCAAAGATATTTTATGATCCTAAACCCAGACACCAAATCAAGAATTGAATTGGTCGACAAGGAATAAAATAGGGGGAGATAAGGGCAAAAAATACAATAAAACCTATTTCTTTTATTTATTAGATAAAGTATTTTTAACACCAATTTTATTCTTTATTATTTATTCATAAAATAAAGAAACTTTGTACATGAAAGTTGTAGATAATAATGTAATTAAAAATACAAAATTGAGTTTGTACAAAAATAATACACAGTATACTTTTTACACACAAAATAAAAAACCATAATTCCAACTTCATAGACCCATATCTCCCAAATAAAAACTCAAAATGTATCAAAATCATATTTAATTGTATATAACTTTTTATAAGATATTAAATAGAATTGGTTTCATAAATTTTGGAGTTAAGATGTGAAAGTTAGCTTTTGGACCCTCACCATGAAATAGACTACCATAATAAAACATTCAATTTATTCATTTCTTATTATTTTCACAATTTTATATTTTATAATTTTTTAAATATTAGTTATAACATATGTACATATTAAAAGTAGGATAAAAACTCAAAGAAAATACAAATATAAAATAAGTCTATATGAAAACATAGGCAAAATACCTATGTTATTACTTGTACATAAATAAAAGTGAACCTTGTTCTTTTAATCTTTATTCTTTTATATTTTTGTATACATTATTTATATCCTATTAAAAATATTAAAATATAAAAATAAATTAAAACACAATAAAATAAAAATAATTTATATAATACATAGACAAAATACCTATAAGTATACCTATATAATATATACCCTTATTTATTTAAGTGTACAAATAATATCACAAAATTAAGATAAAAATATATTTATGACCTTAAAAATTGATAAATATATAAAATAATATAATAAAATAATAAAATAAAATATACAAGATAAAAATAAATTGGTGAAAACATAAATGAATATAACTATAAATAAACCCCTAAAACTTAACTACTAATAAATAACACCAAAAATAAATAAACATCATATTAAAATACTATGTAAAATAATAAATAATTTTTATGCACAAAAATTAATAAAATTTAATACTATTTTTAGTTAATTATTTTTGCATAAACTTTCTATGTTGTCCTGTAGTGACCTGACGTGGACCAATCACGCCAGGTCGTGAGTTGGCATCTCGTCAACTACCTCCCCGACCTTTTGACTTGATGCATGTGTCTTCTCCCAATTTTTCCGCCCTTTTTCACGCTTGATTCATCCATCTATCGCCTTCAACCTCTTCATGGTATTACATCATGATTCTTCCAGGATCCATGCCATCACCTTCAATCCCTTGTACATAGCATTAATCTCTTCCTATAGCCAGTCAATAAGGGTATGTCCCCTTATTTATAAATAATCCTCTCCGACCTCCATCTCAAATTTGATCATCATTTTAAGTCTAGGAGTCCTCATCCTTGGTATAACAGGTCCCCTCATGTCAGAAGGAGTCTTCTCATGAATGGGCGAAGCTCTAGGAGGACGAAGCACCCACAGCCACCTCGTTGGTGGCCTTGCTCCATGTGTTCCCTCATGTATAAGATCTGCATTTTTAGATTAGTTTGAGTAGATTTTAATCCATTCTTTTTAATTTTGCATTTAGTTTAGTGGTTAGATTAGTGATTTAGCTTGATCAACTCGATTCGTAATTCACCGGAGCTCCGCTCCGGCGAACATTTTCACATGTGTCTCATTGTCCTCCGACCACGTTTTCACCCTCACCTCGCTACCCTTCTCCCTTTGTCACCCCAGGCACCTATGTTCCCATATCTCCCTAGTGGATCTGGAGATCCGCTCTCACTTCTCCCGTGCTCACCGGAGAGCATCGTCCATCGTCCTCCTTTCGCCCATTCTCCCTTCTAAAGGGACGAGATAGTTTGCCCTCGTCCCTTGTTTCGTCCTATGCACGAATAAAGATCAAAGAAGCACCTTGGGGCAACTTCACACCTGTTCCTCAACCTCTTGGTGGCGCTCCGATGACCCTCTGGCCATTATGAAGCCTCATGTAGATAGAAGGGTGTCCCTGCTACCTACTGCAAATCTTGGAGTCGAATAAGATCGTCGGAGTTGTGCCATAGCGTCGATCGAAGCTCGATACTCGCCATGTTCTTCCATGTTCTTACAGGGAGGTTCAGAGCCGTCACATCAAGCTTAGATCTCCAGATTCTCCAAGAGTCATAGGATGTAGCCATACTCGATCGTCCGATCGCAAACCATCAATATGATCCTAGCCTTCCACGGCCGAAGCGGTATCACCCGTCCAGAATGCACCACGAATTTAAGTGAATAAAGAAGGATCATTTGATGGCGCACGTTATGGGGTAAATTGCAAAATCCATACCCCATTTGTTTATTTATTACTTAGTCATGTAAATAAAATAGAACATGTAAATAAAATTGGAAATTTTGTAAAATACCCTATGCACTTCTTTTATTTGCATTTGGGCCCATTCCATGTCACCTCACATGTCGTCCCAAGTGAGGTGGAGAAATTACATGTATGCCCCTGATGGTTTTTGTAATTATTAAATAGTCTATTAAAATTGAATATACATTGTATATTTTTGGCAAAATTACACTTTAGACCCTGAAGTTTATTTTATTTGATATTATGACCATGCTAGGACGTATTTTTGTGTATTTCATCTATTTCTTATAAATAGCTATTGTACACCAAAATTTTAAAAATAGGGGTAGATGCCTCTTTCCATGTACTTTCATGTCATGTGTTTTATTTCGCATATTTGGGCATTTTATCCATTAATTAAAAATAAAAAGGAGCCTATTTTTGTATTGTCTAGCTTATAAAATACCAAAAAATATAAAAACATGTCGAAAATTTCCAAAAAATATATAGTATATTTTAGTATATTTTAACTACAGACTAAAATCACTAAAAATGGAAAAAGAAAATGCTTAGAAATTGCAAAACCTCAAAAACCTTCATAAAAAACTAAAAATTCCTTAAAAAATCAAAATTTTGTTTTTCCCTTTTATAATTTTCTTTATAAATATATAAAAATTGAATTGGATAATTTTGGAACCTATTTACTATTTTTAAAAACTCAAATCAATTTCAGATATATTGAATCCTTGATTTGGGATATTTTTGACTTTAAAAATACATAAAAATTAGCAAAAAATTCTAGAAAATTAAACATTTGAAAAATTTATAAAACTCCAAACCATTTTTTATTTTTATATTTTATTTATATTTAAAAGCAATTATAAATATAATTGCTATATATTTTATATGTAGCCTTATATATTCTATATATATAAAGAAAAAGAAATAGAAAAATCTGAAAAACATAAAAAGAAAATATGAAATTTAAAAATTAAAAAAACAAAATACAAAAATATAAAACCGAAATAATATAACAAAATATAAAAATTAAAATCCCACAAAAGATATATGTATACACACAATAAATGACTTGGTTGTACATAAACCCTTTATTCATAAATAACAATAGGCTACCCATATTGCTCTCTGTGGTTCGACCTCTATCTGCTTACTTGTTAAGCATTTTGTAGTAGAGAATAATAATTGATAGCTTACTTGCATGACTAATTGCTTTTATTTAATTTGTGGGTTATCTGCTGATTAATCGAGTTTTATTGAGCGATCTACACACCAACCATGGTTTCACCTTGTGAGCCATACGACTTTCATAGAATCTCATTTATTAGTCACGATAACATGTATTTAAAGCTGCTAGGTTATGTGATTAAAGGTTAGCCTGAGGTTTTAAGCAACCGGGTCCTCAAGGATGATGTGCTTCTTTGTTTGCCAAGCTGAGGGTTTGAAACCCTTGATAATAAAAGAAAATGAAATTGTTAGGGCAGTATTGGAGGATTGGTTGAGGCAATCTACGGTGGCATAAGCTCACCAGATCAATGCAATCTCCAATCCTGAAGGGTCCATATCTTCGAAGTCCATGAATGGTGGGGTTCCCATGGATTAATCCCTAATGTGGAACAGAAGGAATATGACTTAAATTAATGAGAAGGAATGCAACAAGTTTTGCAAAAATTACATCATTTGTTTGCTTTCCTCTTCTTCGCTACTTAGTATTCGCTAATTGTTTTCGTATGGATTTATGAAAAATCCAACAGTATCGATAAGCCATCGCGAGAACTTTAGCCACCCAGCCAGCCACGGTAGCTTTACTCTATAAGGTTGTTGGTAATCTTTTATGTATTTCCTTCCAGTTGATGTACATGTAAATGGTTATATTGGGACAATGTATCACGTAAGCTTTATTTTGTGAATGGAAAAGAACTAAATACTTCTTTTCGAGTATTTTTATTTGTAGTATGTTTTTAAATGTTAGTTGTGATTACTGAATAAATAATTGATGAGTAACCAGATCCGGCTATGGGAGGATCCGACGACCTGGAATTGGGGTCGTGACAGGTTTGAATCGAGTTCTATGACTCTCGAAGGCTGTTGTGTTTTATATTTGGTTCCCGACCAGGTTCCACGCACACTCATACCAAGGTCTAACATGAGCTCCTAACTTTGATTTTGTGAAGGCAAGTTTGAAAATTAAAATCAATCCACTTTCTTTCCTTTCTCTTTTCTTTATTTTCATTTTCTGTACTTATTGCATAAGTGTTTGCTTGGGACTAGGAAAGGCAAGTATAAGGGGGTGATGAATCTCCATTTCATCACCTTTATTATATCATTTTGGCCTTAAAAACCCTAGATATGCATGAAAACAACATAAATTTATACAAAAATAGCACTCATTATTTATTGCATTCATTGTGTAAATAATATTGTTTTTAATGCCAAAATTATAGAATAAAGAGAATAAAATAAAAAGAATAAAATACATTATGACCCTAAACCCTAAGGCCAAGGCATCTTGATGACTAGGTCGACAAGAAATAAAGTAGGGGAAGATAAGGGCAAATAAGACAATAAAAACCCAATTTATTTATTCATTCAATAATGTATTTTTGGGAACCATTTTATTATTTATTATTTATTCATCAAATATAAAAAATTTGTATATGAAAGTTGTAGATAATAATGTAAGTAAAAATACAAAATTGATTTCATGTAAAAAAATACACACGGTTCATTTTATATTCAGAATAAAAAGTCAATACCCAAACTTCCTATACCCATATCTCTCAAATAAAATCTCAAAATGTATCAAAATAACCTATAATTGTATACTTTTTATAAGCTATTTAATGAAGGTGGTTTCATATTTTTTGGAGTTAAGGTGTTAAAGTTAGGTTTTTGGCCCCTATTGTACAATATATTGGACTAAAATATCCATTTTATGCATTCTTTATCATTTTTATAATTTTGTATTTTTATAATTTTGTAAATATAATTATAACTTATGTACATATTAAAACAAAAATAAAACCACAAATAAAACACTAAAATAAACTAAGTACATAAAATGCATAAGTAAATACCTATACTTATCAATGTATATAAGTAAAAGTGAATCTTATTATTTTATTCTTTATTCTTCTATATTTTATACTTTTGTAAATTATTTATATTATGTTAAAAATATAAAGATAAAATAAAACCAAAGAAAACACTTTAAAATAAATAATATAGCCAAATACATAGATAAAATACATGATTTAACCTCTATTTATTTAAGTGTACAAATAATCAGAAAAATATAAAAAAGATATATTTGTAACTTAAAATAAGTTATAAATATATAAAATAAGAGAATAAAATAATAAAATCAAAAATACGAAATACAAATAAAATGTTCAAAACATAGATGAATATACATGTAAATACACCCTTAAAATTAACTTGTAATAAATAACACCGTAAAATAAATAAAATCGTATTAGAATACTACTTAAAATAATAAACATACTTTATTTTATAATAAAAAATTAATAAAATCATTTACTATTTTTAATTATTTATTTTTAAATAAAGGATCTACTTTGTCATGTAGCGGTCTGCATGAACCAATAAGATCTCAGGGACCATTGACCCCCGGTTAACTCCCCATTTGATTTTTGTCAAAATCTCGAGAAGTCTGCCTTTTCGAAATTTTCCTTGTTGCTCCGTTGCTCCATCACCCTCGAGCCCTTCACAAGATTTAATCCCTGATCTTCCACGATTCACGTCGTATCCTCAAATCTATTGTACATAGATGTGATTCTCGCAAAATCGTCATTCAATAAGGGTGCCCAACCATGTCTTTGAATAAGAACCTCCGACCTCCTCTTCCATTTTGGTCATCTTCCAAACTCTTGAGCCCTTGCCTCCAGCCTAGAGTGTAGCATGTGACTGGTGGTGTACCCCGGAGGGTTTGAGAGCGGCTAAGGGAGGCGGAGGTGCACCCACGGCAGCGGTCTCTCTGCTCCATGCCTTCGCTAGTAGGTATAAGAGCTGACTTTCTAGTTTCTATGTAAATTTTAATTCCATCTTTCATTTCATGCAATTTATTTTGCGTTTTACCTAGTGATTTAGTCTAGGTTCATTAGCTACCTCGTTGGAGCTCTTGATCTCCGACCATGTTTTCACCCGTTAAAACCACAGTTTTTCGACCCACAACCTTGATCATTTCATTTTCTTATGCCTCTGCTTTGCAACGCCCCACTTCATCCAACTTGTTCCCTACGGAAACAAGAATTTGGAACTCCATCCCCCCCCCCATCAGAGCAACCGCTTACCACTTCCATTCCACCTCCCGATGGGATGAGGCATTTTTTCCTAGTCCCTAGTCAGTTCATGTGCAGGGTGGAACATCAAAAAACGATCTGAAGGGGTATTTTGCTGCACGTCGGAGGTACTTGGAGCAGTACCGCTTCTCTGACCTCTCAATGAAGCTCCGACCATTATCTCTCCTTTTGGAGCCCTCCAACAAATAAAGCACCAGCGTAGGAGTTGGTAGCACCTTTCGAATCACCTCGTGGTGGTTGGAACTGGTCAGAATCGCCAATCGAAGCTCGACCTAGGTTGTGTTCTTCCTTGTTCCTCCAAGGGAATCCACGACTATTGGATCAAGCCTCGACCCAAATGCTCCAATTGTAGTACAATCACATCTCGCTCAGTCGTAGATCTTCGATCTAGGATTTAATCCCAGCCATTCAGTCGAACTGTCATCGACAAGCGTGGAGAGGATGCGTGGCAAGTGAAGACATCCAAACAAATCTTTTCCCGCTCAAGGATGGGGTAAATTGCTAATCTAGCCCCACGACTTTGTATTTATTTATTAATATTGTACATAAAATGTCAAGTGTAAAAGAATGGGACATGCTAATCGACCCTTGTATTTATTGAAGATTGCATGTGGGTCTTGTCTGGTTCAGCTCACGTGTAGTTGCGTGAGCTGGGAAAATTGCAAGGATGACCATGTTGCTTTTTGTATATCAATTTAATCTAATAAAATTCAGTATATGTTGTATATTTCGGAAAAATTGCATGAATGGACGTGAAGTTTATTTTATTTGCAGAAATACCCTTCCCATTTCATGTATTTTGGTTCATTAAATTTATTTATTAAAACTACCACTAGTGCTACTAAAATTATGCAAAAATAATGTTAGATGCCTGCTATTGTGTATTCTTATGCTACATATTTATTTTGGCATTTTAGTTATTTATTAAAAACAAAATGAGCACACTTTTATCCCTGCTGCATTAGAAAATATCAAAAAATAGAAAAAAATTTCTAAAAATCCCCTAAAAATATATGTTATGTATTTTAATATTACTTAACTCCAGACATAAATCCCTAAAAATAGATAAAGAAAACACAAAAATCAGAAAGCTCCAAAATCCTTTATGAAAATTTAAAATTTTCCAAAAAAACTCCAAAAATGTCAATTTCTATTCTATAATTTTCTTCATACTATTATCTATGTATTAAAATTGATTTAAACAATTTTGGATTTTATTTCCTATTTTATAATCTTCATTTCGATTTTGGTCTATTATTTTATCCTTGATTTGGGACATTTTTTACTTTAAAAATGCATAAAAATTAGTAAAAAATCTAGAAAAATCATAAAAACATATAAATATATATAAAACCCCAAAACAATTTCTTTTCTGCATTTCATTTATTTACACTAGTATGTATAATTACATTACTCTATATTGTATATAGCCTATTATAGTCCTATATTACTTATTCAATAAGAAAAGAAAATAAAAATCTGAAAAAAATATAAAAAGAAAATAAAAATATAAAATCAGCAACAATAAAAAATATAAAATTAAAAATCTAAAAAAAATACATATACAAAATTAAAACCCCATAAAAATAATAAAAATGGGTAAGAGAAAAGAATAAATTTGCTAAGCTTTCTCGCCCAATCTACCATTTGCTCCCTGAGTTTGACCTCTACACATGCTTACGCCTATACACATTTGTTGTAGAGTTATAATAAATTTTAAATCCATATTTTTTTCTATTTTATTGCTTGATTCATATTTTGGGTTAATTTTTGATTGAATTTGGGTTTTCTTGCGTGTCGCCATAGCGACTGTCTCTGCCTTGTGTGAGACACATTTAGACCCTCTACAAAACCTTCTTCATCAGGGACCTTGGAGCTCAGAGCAACATGGAGCTCTGACTTGAGTTATAAATCTTCTTCTGGGGGCTTATTTGGACCCAATGACTGCAGGGATAAGGGTGCTATGGGGTCGCTTTCGACCCTCTCCTGAAGTTGTAGATGCAAGGGGCAATGGAACGATGGAGCTCGGGCGAGAGGCTGAGGAGAGAACTCGACGACTCAGATTTGTGCAAATTTCAAGGTGACCCGTAGAGGTAATCATGGAGAATGTGATGAGGACAAATGGTGAGGTGAAATGGGGTTCGGAGACAATCAGAGAACAATGGATTTGGAGCTGAAGCCTAATGTTCCAGCAATTTTGATTTCTAAAATTAAATGAAAGTAACGATTGATTAGTGGAACTAAATCTAAATATACGCTAATGGAATGGAAAGCATTAAAAACTCCCAAGGCTAACAACTCAACATGCATACCTAGAGCAGGAAGAATCTCGGATAGAAGAACTCTGGCAAACCTCGGACCATTACCGATCTAGGCCTTAATCCATGCCGACAAGGGTACCGAGTTGTTCTCTGTCACCGAGTGACTCAATCTACGGGTTCCTATTGGGGTTATATGCTACAAAAGGGGGATGAAAATCGTAAAAGGGGGCGGCCATGTTTTATTTATACACAAGCAGGGTAGGTGGAGAAATCACGAGATGTTCGTCATTTGGAGTGTATGTACAAGGGCTAAGGGTATGCCGAGATGGAGGAGGGTGAGGGGCGCAATGTTGGTGAATAAACCAAGGGACATCGAGCCTTGGATCATATACAAAAGATGGAGAAGGTAGGGGGTTAGTGAGCTCTAACTTTGATCGGAGGTCAACTGTCAAATAGTCATGATTGGTTCGTGTGGACCAATCAGGAAAAAATATGCAAAATGCTAAATAAAATAAAAAATAAATAGTAGGTGATTTTATTAATTAAAAGTCAAAACACGAAAAATGATTCCTATTTTATGTAATATTTTATGAATATTTTTATTTATTTTTATGAGTTAGTTTATTACATATTACTATTTACATGTATATACAAAGGTATGTATACATGTATTTAACCCATTTTTTAATTTATATATTATACTTTTATTATTTTATGCGCATAATATCTACACTTATAATTCATTTAATTACATATTTAGATATTTTTAATTTATTTTTTTGAGTTTATTTATTTTCATATATAATTATGTACATATATTGTATATGTATATTATAGGTACAATTTACCTATATATTAAAGTAAATTATTTATTTAATGTATTTTTAATGATTTTATTATTATTTTTATTGTTTACATGTATTTTTAATAATATTTAAAAATATATCAAAATATAAGAAAGTGAAAGATGTAAAGAATAAATATATTGAATATTATATACAAGTATATTGCACAATGAGGGCCCAAAAGCCAACTTTTGCATCTCAATTACAAATTGAATGAAACCACGCTCATTAAATAACTAATTTAATTTTATAAATAATAAAAGTGAGTTTGATTAATTTGGAATCTATACGGAGAACATATATGTATGTAAAGTTTTCTTTGCGCTTTTTTATTCTGCGTATCTCAGACACAATGTGCATTATTTTTTTATAAAATAAATGTTCCATTTTTCTTTGTATTTGTATATACAATATTCATGTTGAGGATTTTTTTGATTTGATGTATAAATAATAAAAATTAAAATAGGTCCCAAAATGTAATAGTTGGGCTATAAAATTAGGGTTTCTAAGTTGTGTTTTCTGTACATTTAGTTACCATGTCTCCCCCTACTTTATTCCTCGTCAACCGAATCATCATGATGATTGGGTGTCGGGGTCTAGGGTCACTCAATGTATTTGACACTCCATTTTTTTATTTTCTTTCATTTATTTATTTATTTTAGAATTGAATACGTTATTTCATACAATACTTATGTGAATTATTGATTGTTATTTTGCATAAATTAATGTTATATACATGTATTTAGCTAGGGGTTTAAGGCCAAAATGAAAGGATAAAGGTGACAAAATGGAGATTCGTCAAGTGTTGAGTTGATGAGATCGAAATAACTCAAGACCTGTGTCATACGCTGTCATGAAACATGCATACATCCTCTGACTAAAAACACGTATATATATATGTGCTTGAATATGTACTTTTGGCATACCAATAGATTGATGACCTAGACAAGGCTCATATACTAGTGAGTTGGTGTGCATATGAGGACATATGTGGTGTATGATCTCTCTAAGAAATTATATAGGTTCTCTGAAGAAGAAGACATGAGCTCCAATCACAAGATAGTGTGAATGAATTGAACTCCATCGATGGTCATCTTGTTTATAAAATAAGACAAGAATTCGAAAGTATGATATATGCTTTTGGAAAGCGTGTGATCAATACTATCTCCCAATGATTGATTGAGGCATCGGGATACTGAAAAAAACAATGACATTTTTCTTTAAATAACTATACATTATATTTAAGATATATCTGCTCGTGTATGTATTTTGAATACTCTGCCTAATATAATCTCTATTGTGATATTTGATAGTGACTTTGATGTCGATGCTATTGATATTCTTTCAAAGTTCAAATAATTGCTTATATTTTTCCATTGACCCCTTTTTGTAGATACTCTTGGAGTTCTCTCTGGATGCAGCTCGAGGAGAAGCCTCAAGCAGTACTATAGCTAAGCTCAGGTGCAGTTGTGCTTTATTGTTTGATCTAATGTTGCGACTTTGGTGTGTGATCCAAAGTTGTAAGCTATCGCAGCTTGTAATTGGTTGAGATATTCACCTAAATATCTCAAACTATAGTGGAAAGTTTGGTTAGCTCAATTAAACAGAAAATCATAAGTTAGGAAGAATTGGATAGTGGTTTTTACCCGCTTGGGTTCCTACATAAACATCATATGCACTACGATTGATATTTGGTGGCTTGTGATATGATTTGTATACTTAATGCTGGGTTGGTATTCTGCAAAAAATTTAAAATCCTCCATACTCCATTCACCCCCTCTGGAGTAGAATCGAATCACAATAACTATCACTTGACATTTTCGGCAAAAAAGCAAGTTGGTATGGAAATAAGGAAATTAAACTCACATGTACAAGTCTCAATAACATAGAAATTTGACCAACTATAGAGGTGAACACAAGAAATAACATTGATTGTGGCACTTGTGGATGGTGGGTCCTTTGATTAGGTCAACAAGTTATCCATAATCCAACACTTATTTGGATTTGAATACACTAATTTATGGGTTTGAGATGATTGGTATGTGTCTCATATTTTTTTATAATAATAATATTTTTAATCACCTTCGAATTTAAACTAGCATAATAAATATAGAGAAAAAGGAAGTTGCTCTTTGGAGTAGCTAAGTTGGTTGCTCCACGGAGCATTTTTCCTCAAATATTTTGGGAAATTCTACCATGTATTTTCATCACTACATCCCCTAATATGTGATTTCAATTTCGCCAGAAATAGAGACTCCTATATCCTCCATCCAAAACAAATAATTTTAACGATCTTAAATTTGCTGTAATCATCCTGTTATAGATGTATGGCATACAAGTCTTTATTTCTGATGACATAGCCCAAAGATATAACGATGAAAATATGTTAGTGGAAATAAAAAAAATTGAAGGAAAAATACTCCATCATCAATATCAACAACTTGGCTGCTCAAGGGCAATGTCAATATGAAATATAATATCATATAAATCCAACCCTTCACTAACATTCCCGTTCTTCTCATTGCCCAAAAATAACTCCGGTGGTGCTTCCACCTCTCCTCCAGCTTTCCTATGTCCCTCCTCTCACTCTCAATCGAGAAGAAAAGCACGAGAGGTCGAATGAAAAACTCGAAACCAGCCGTGATCTGCCCTTAATCCAACGTGTAGTACTGCATCTCTATCTTCCCCTTTGTCAGATCTGCCTAAGATCGACCCTTTTCCATAGCAGATCCCTCCGATAGTCGGTCTGATCTGCCGTATCTAGCGTTCACCGGAGGCGAGGGCGCAATAAAATGCAACCGAGCTATAAGCAGCATCAGACGCTAATGCAGCAGGCGATGCTCCAGCAGCAGCAGCTATATCATTCGGGGGTTCTTGCTGCGGCCGCCATATCGCAGGTTCGCTCTCTCGTTTCAGATGGTTCCATCATTTTATCTGGATCATTTCTCCCATGTTTAAGTTCTGCTCTTGGGTGGTTTCCGAAGGTAGTCGGTTTGGTTTTCGTGACAATCTTTGATGCAAACTTGTGAGGATTAGAGTGGTAAGAGGTCCCGACTTTAGTTTGATGTGTTTTTCTATTGGCAATAGGCTCTGGTGCCTTGAAACAAACTTCCCTTGTCGATTCCATTTGCTACTTTAGTGAAACTCCCTCCTTTCTTTGTATTTTTGGGGTCATTTGGAACCAAATGCTCATGTTTTGAGCTGTGTTTCTTTTTGGACTTATATTAGTCTTTGCAATTGTTGGGCAGGGAAAAAGTTCCAATCCTAGATGTTCTTATGTTTTGTTTCCCTCCGAAAATTCTCAATTCAGAGTATTGATGGATGCTGCCAGCTATGAGCTGTGCAGTTGTCGTCGCAGCACGAATTTGAGGCGTTCTTTCGTCATAAAACCACAGAGAATGGGAACTCAAAAAATTTGTCTAACTTCATCAGATCCATGCATTTCCATTTTGTTGTTTTGTTCTCTAGCTTGTGGATGCTATGGGGTGAAACAGTGTAGGGCAGTTTTTATAGTCTATAAAGTTTTCTTTGTATGTGGTTTAGACCAGTTTATCAGGATTGTTTGGAGAGGCCGGGACTTTTCTTTTTATTTTTTCCTTTTTTTTTTCTTTTGCATTTTGCAGATGGAGCCTATTCCAAGTGGAAATCTCCCTCCAGGGTTTGATTCATCTTCATGCCGCAGTGTGTGAGTCCTTTGCAGCAGTTTGTCCCTTTTTTGACCGAGTTCTTTTTTTTGCATTTTTTTCGTCGTAGCTTGTAAATGAGTGACGGGGATTCCTGACTTGAGAGATGGTTTATGTGGCCAGTGCTGTGTCTTCTATCTCGCCATTGCCGTGTTTTATATTTCCATACTTGGAGGGATGTTTTCATTTGGATTCTCCTGTAGGTGGGACCGTGAGATTGTTAAGACTATTGGCTTTTTTATTATAATATTGGGATTAGTGGTTACTTATGGATATGAGCTCCTACGGTACCAATTCCGTCTCACTCATGACTAGGTATGTGGGCAATATACACCCGAATGTCACTGAAAGTCTATTATCCGAGGTTTTCCAAAGTATTGGTCCACTTGAAGGATGCAAGCTCATAAGAAAAGAAAAGGTTTGTTAAATGCAATTATTTCTAACCCATCTATCAGCTTGTTCCTTATTTGTTTCTGTTGAGATATTAGTTATCTTTTATTCATTTTATGTATTTTCTTCCTTTCGATATACATTATGTAATTTATCCAACACGTTTCTTCTTAATCCAACATGTTTCTCCTCTATATAAGAGAACCCTAAGGACTCATGAATAAAAAACTCATTATTTTCTCTCCACATGTAATGATATTAGATTGACGGTCCTAAACCAGAGTTCTTGTACTTTATGCCCTAACCCTACCCGCCGCCCCTCTCCTCCTCGTCGCACACCACCCAACCCTGTCCGAGGGCTCCTTGGGCCCTGCAGGCTACCACCCAGACCGCTGCACAGCCCCCATCAGGCCCTGCAGCCACCGCCGAGGCTGCTGGAGCCCTCCATGGCTGCTGCCCAGGCATTCTTGGTGCTTCCCAGCCTTCTGCCAAGCCCCATAGGTCCCCCATAGGCTCCCTAAGGTCCTTCTAATCCTCTCCGACGCCGCCCAGATCTGTTGTACAGTCTGTTTTTGACCGGAAAAGAAGATTTCAGACCAATAATTCACCTTTTCTGGCCCTAGCGTGGATCGAAGATCGACGAGGATGGTTATATGAGTCTACATATACAATCAATCCTCTATATGATCATGCAAACTCACTCGGATCTGTATATTACCCCAGTCGAGTTACGTTTCAGCCTCCATTTTCATCATGTCAGAGAGCAAAGGTGATTTCTTCTCTTCATCCGGTGTCTTCAAGGGCCTGACTTCCATCGTGAAGATGGATGACACCATGTAGTCCTTAACAGGTTGAACTGTGCACACATTTGTCTAATTGACACATATGAGGGAATCAATGTTGGACTTATTGGATCCGTAGCTTTCATGTGAGGATTGCTCATTGAGGATCGATAGAGATCCTTAGCTTTCATGTTCCTCACCCTTAGCTTTCATGTTCCTCATCGTCTCTTAACTTAACTTATTCGTCATCCCAAATAATGTTATTTTAACTGTTGCATATTTCCACACATGAAGATATTTATTATAATAATTTTCCTCTGTCATATATCTTAATTTTTTCATCATCTAATCACCCTCACATTTTTGTATTATCATAGTCATTTCTACTTAAGAAGACCTTACAAAATGTGAGAAACCATGTAGGCATGAGTGCAATTGCACTACTTGAATGACATAGCAATGGTCCCCATTTACATTCTATCATAATGTATTAAATTTTCTTTATGCAATCCTCATATCGTAGGGGGATAGCCACACCCACCTGCAAGGTTCAGAAAGTCGGTATGCGGTATTCGTTCGGTCAGGCGGTCTGAAGCGAGTAAGCGGGCAGGCGGAAGTATATGCGGAAGTATATGCGAACTATGCGATTTCTATTATTTAAATTAAAAATAATTGACAATATAACAATAAATTCAAATACTAGATAATTTGTATTTAAAATAAATAAAATGTAAGATTTTAATGTGAAGATTTTCAACCCAAGGTCGAAAGCATTTCCAAAGTTGTCTATTTCGATTTAAAAGTGGATCATAAGATTCATAACAAAATATTTATGATTGACAGCTCAAAAAAGGTTCATAACAACTCAAAAGAGGTTCATAGTTCATACAAAAATAATCAAACTCCTAATCTAAATCGTCAAAAACAACAGGAGGAATTTCATCATCGTTGTCAGTGTCTGAATCCGTGATAAATTCTTCTTCCTCCGCCATACTCGGTAATGTATCCATGTTCCTTTGGCTCCTCCTATGCTGCACCAATTCATCTGCTCCACTTGCCTTGGCCACCAAGCTCCAAGTTAGTCCTGAGCCTTGGAACACCTCTTCTTCACCTTCCTCTGGTCCGATCCACTCGCCCACATGTGTCCTATCCTTGGAAATAAATGGGTCTCTTCCTTGTTGCGACTGTCGCTCTTTTAGCTTTGAGTTGAATTTCACAAAAACCAAGTCATTCAGTCTCTTGGTTTCAAGTTTATTCCTCTTTTTAGTGTGGATCTGCAACGAAAGTATTTACTCAAAATGTTATTCATTCAATTTTGGTCTAATCAATAATCATAAATCACAAATGTGGGTGTACCGCTGCGAAAGAGCTCCAATTCCTCTCACATCCAGAAGAAGAGGATGTTAGCTTTAATATCTTCAACGCCATTGCCTTCATGTATGATGTCTCACCACCATATAACAACCACCAATTAGCTACAAGAAAACTTAGGAAGTCAACTTCTTAGTCCTTACATTCTTAAATTGTGTATATAATGTAACTACCTGGATCGAACGCATCCTCGACGGATCTCTGCTTGATTGCTAATGGTTTTCCGAATGGACCATCTCCGTTTTTATATAGAACCACTTCTTTGGTTGTGATGACATCTTGAACATCCAAATCAGGGTAAAATATCTCCAAGCAGTACAAAAAACCATCTATGACAAAACTATCTTCTGAGATGGCTTTATCATCCCTGTAAAAATAATATGGATTGAGATAGTAAGCTGCAAGGTGAAGAGAACCATCTAATCTCCCTTTTGACTTCGAATCAATGGCATCAATGTAGGGCTTATATGAATGCTCATTGTCTTTAAAAAGACTCTTTATCTCCTTCTTCGCATCTTCAAGCCCTCCATAAACAATGCTCAATGATGATCTCCGATCCCCATCAACAATACGCAAGAGACGGACGAGTGGGGAAAAGACCTTCAAGGTCAAGGAAACTTGGCTCCAAAAAGATGTACTAAGAACAATTGATCCAACCATTTCACCTTTCCTTGTCTTGGACCACTTGCATTGTCTCCATTCATCAGAAGAAAACACCAATCTCAGCTTTTCTTTCTTTTCGAAGACACTTTGTAGCGTGAGAAAACACGTGGCAAATCTTGTTTGCCCTGGTCTGACTATCTCTCCCTTTTGGGTAAAATGCCGCATCAAGCTGAGTGTCTTTGCAAGGCTATAGATGAAAATAGTGAGTGTTCTGGCCTTTGCTATGCAATTTTTAACCTTCGACTCTTTGCCAAATTCTTCAAGTATGAGATCTATGTAGTGAGCAGCGCAAGATGACCAAAATATCTTTGGATATTTGGTCTTGAGGAGCCTCCCAGCTGCCATGTTAGTGAAGGATATGGTAAAATCCTCAAGCGCATCACGGAAGCGTGAGCGTCGTATCGAATACGACGAGGAGCGACTAGTCGGACTAGTTGCTCGATGCAACGGAATTTAAAAAATTTTATACGACGAAACCACATGATCCAAGAACACTTCTCGGATCGTTTCGTCTAAACCACAAACAAGTAATAGGATTACCTCTTGAAGCGTGGTTGCGATCGAGTCTCTAAACGAAGAGACCTCCTGTCTCAAGTCCGATCCGACAGAGGAGACGCTTGCGAGCGCGGGGATGAACCGCGTGCTTCTCGCAATCCATGTCGATGATCCAAGCGGCGGATCTCCTGATCTCGACACACGAGATCCGTCGTCTTCTTCACGAGTGAGGCGCACCGAAGGAGACGGAGATCCACGAGCAGACGATCGGGCAGCATAACGACGATGCTGCGGCGATGGAGAACCTCTCCATGGCATCCATGGTGGACGGCCATGAGAGGGAGAGATAGGGCTGACGTCTAGAGAGAAAGAGAGAGAGAGATGCTTCTCAAGCATTATGTGTTGTAAAGAAGAGCAATGGGGTGCATCTCCTTTTATAGGGTTTTGGGATCCATGGATCTCAATCCATGTGACATGTAAAATCAATGGATGAGATTGATTTATGTCAATCCAATGGCTTTGTTGTTGGTAAAACCAATAAAATATAATCTAATTTAGATCAAAATATATTTGACAAAATCAAATATAATTCAATCCTAAGTTAAATCAACAAATAAGGAGAGAGAATATACATGGAAATTTCATCTCCATGTATATCCAAAGGGACGGCCACCCATTCCATATAGGAATTGGGTGCCGCCCTTCACATTCCATGGAGGGCAATCTCATGGATTTCCATGAGATTGCATTCCTCCTTGAATTTCTCTCAATATTTATTTCCAACAACTTTTGTTGGGATTTATTCTAAAAAATAATTCACAATTAATTTTGGGAATATTTCTTTCTTGCCATGGAAAAATTATGAATCACATTCACAACCCAAAAGAACATATAATTTACATTGTCAATTAATTACACAATGTGTATCCAATACACATAATAATTAATCAACAAATATAAATTATAATTGGCTCTCTCTAATACATTATAAATCACATTTATAATATATTATGAATAATTGGATATTTCTATCCACATTATTCTTATCCATGATAATTAAATCATATTTAATCATCTTGGATCTCTTTATCTCATGTGTTCAAATAATACGAATCACATTCACATTATTCACATCTTTGATAATTAAATCATATTTAATTATCTTAGATAACTCTCTCTATAATATGAATCAAATTCATATTAATCTTGATAATTAAATCACATTTAATTATCCATTTTCTCAATGCTCGGATACATTTTATCAACAATGAAATTATCCTGAACCCATTCAAAGATAATGCGCTTTCTCCGCGAATACTTGGAGATAAGGACAGGGCGATTGTATTGTTCCATGTATAGTGACATGGATATTGAGATCATATCTCAAATCCAGATCTCGGGCCTCCCATAGATGCTTGATTAAATCAAGACCGTAAATCTAATCTTCTCATTGGATCTGAATCACATTCAGATCAATGTCCAACGCTTGGACCAAGATCAGATCACTTCTCTACTGAGAGGAGTCACTAAAATCCAGACCCGTTTCATCACTCCCTAGGAATGGAAGCGTCATGGTTATACAATTGTTTATGATCACATCACCCTCAGGTATTCCCAATACCTGTACATCCTGCATACTGGAAGACTCAGAATAAACCCGAAGTATTGGATCAACTTTATACTGTCTACTTCGTGGTTTTATCAGTAAGTTTCTCATTCGATCATTGGGAGTCGGTATCGATCGTATGCTTTCCAAAAGCATATATCATACCTAGGTCTTGATCATATACTTTCCAAAAGTATATATCAAACCTACAAATTCAGTCAAGCTTCCAAAGCGAGACGACCATGCGCATGGAATTTGATTCTTCCCAATATCTCATGAGTGAGCTCATGTCTTCTGGTTCAATAGTGAACCTGTATGATCCCTTTGAGAGATCGTATTACTCATATGCCCTTACATGTACACCAGCGCGCCGGTGTATAGACCTTGATTAGGTCATCAACCTATTGGTCTGCCAAATGTACATACTCAGACATACAGTAACACATCTGTCTCCGGTCAGAGGATGCGTGCCTATATCATGACAGCATACAATATAGGACTTTGGTCATCTCGATCTCGTTAAGTCAACTCTTTGACCTAACTCATCTGACACCTCCGAATCTCTATTCCTATGCAGAGGACCTGCATCAAGAGGTCGGTCAGATATCAGTCTAACACTGAGATAGGATTGCCATCTCCTACTCAGGCTGGAGATCATCTCTTAACAATCATTTGACGGTGTTTGATGAGTCCTCAATCTAACTCATTAGATATTCATCTAAGCATCAGCCTCTATGATTCAATAATTGAATCAACAACTGTATGATCATTAAGGTGGCCATGGTACATAACCCTAATTGTACTAAGGGACCTATTATGCAAATTATGTATTCTTCATTTCAGATTAAGGAGTGAATTGCAATAACATTTATTGCATAATGGCTCGTCGTGGGCTCGCATTTCCAACAGTTAGCAGATGCACTATCAGTCACGACTTGCAAAACATTATCTACTCCAACTTCCTTGATGCAATCCTCCACCAAAGCAGATATATATATTCAGCGGTATGTGCATCTGCTGATGCGTCCACGGACTTCAGAAAACATGTGCCCAAGCTACTGTTAACGCACAAATTCATTATGCTTCTTCCCCTCATGTCGGTCCATGCATCTGTCATGATGGAACATCCACTTTTTTTCCATGCATCCTTGTGACTTTTCAAAAACTCCTTTGTTTCTTCCACTTCATCTTTTAACAAAGGCTCTGCAATTTCATAATAAGATGGAGACTTGTACCCACTTCCGTATTGGCCAATTGCTTCACACATGCGTATGAAGGAGCTCTTTGTCGCCACGTTGAAAGGAATATCACAGTCATAGAAGAATTTGGCTACATATTTGTTGACACATGCGCGTTCTTCCTTTGCTAGTGTTTCCTTTATAATGGTTTGGCGCATTGGCATTGCGCCAAATGACGCAATATCATTATCAGATGATCGTGGTCTTTTTCCAAGACATGTTCCGTCACAAGGTGTTGTGGAAGAGCCTGTAGCTCTAATCGCCACCTCCTCTCTCATTTCTTTCAAACTGACAGCTTTCTCGTTTTTCTTCTTCACGATTCCCTCAATGTAATCACGTATCTCCTTCTTCACTTCATCATTAGCCTTTGGACATGCTTTGCAATTCCCTTTGATGTGTCCAAGGTGTTGTTTCATTCGATTAATTCCTCCTTTCAAGACCTTGCCACACAAGCGACATGTCACAGAATTCGGATCGGTCTTCTCCATGAGATAAGCATATTTCCTTCCCGGATCGATAGACCCACGTGGAGTAAAAAGCACATGTTCCTCAACATGTGTTGGTTCCGAATCCATGATAACCTAAACACATGAAAATATATTAAAAAACCTATACAAAATAAAAGAGACTCATTATTCGTGAAATATATTGTAGTCAGTAACCTCAAAAACTATAATAAAAGCTTTGTCAAAGAATTAAAGCTACAAGCATTATCAAATTATTATAACAATAGTACTAATAGTAAAATATGTACTAAAGAATTAAAGTGTTATCATTAATTTGAAAACTAGCACTTAAACCTCGCTTGATGCGGCCGCATATGCTGGTGGAATTTCTGAAACTAGCCCTTTATTTGAAACTAGCTAAGGTGGTGTTGGTTGAGGACTTCGAGCTGTGACTACAATCATGGAACCAGGGGATGTGGATGGCATTGGTTGAGGAGGTTGAACCTGCAGTTACTAAGTAAAGATTGTGGCCAAGGAAATTTCTCCAGCCACATGGAGATTTGCTAAGGAGGATGAATCCAAGGTCAAAAATATACAAGAAACACATAATCAATGCAATGACAGTTAACAATGTTGAAGACAGTGGGTAAAATTCTGCATTTCCATAATAACAAAAAGCATTTCCATAATAACCAGAAGAGAAACCATTTCCATAATAAAAAAAGAAAACATATAATAAGAGAAAGCATTTCGGAGGAGAACCTGCTGCTGCACGCCCAAGGCCAGAGGCGGAGGAGTACGCAGGAGGCGGAGGACCAGTAAACGAAGAAAATCGGAGGCGGAGGAGCGGCTGCTGGTGGAGAACACCGGAGGCGGAGGAGAACCTGCTGCTGTTGGAGAACACCGGAGGTGAAAACGGAGGTGGAGGAGAAGCTACTGCGTGCAGTTGGAGAACACCGGAGGCGGAGGCGGAGGGGCGCAACCGCGCAGCAGGCCAGAGGCGGAGAGGCGGAGGGTTTAAGGATGCTTCGAGGTTGGCGAGGGTTTCTGGGAGGAAACGGGGAGTCGGATGCGAAAACATCGAATAGGGATGAAGGGTTATCGGGTTCTTGTCGGGTCAATTGGATGGAAAATTTCTATCACATATGCGGCCGCATATGCGTCCGCATATGCGGATTAAGCGGACCGAATATGCGATATTAGCGCATAACAAGCGCACAGAGCATATGCGATGCGCTATATGGTCTGCCTCCGCATATGCGGTCGCCTAGGCCGAATTTCTGAACCTTGCCCACCTGCACCCCATTCTCTCTTGACCTCTTTCTTTCTATCTCTCTCTTTCTCTATTATTCTCTCTCTCTCTTCCTTCTCTCTTTTTTCCCTTTATGTTCTCTCTCTAGCGTACCTATTTAAATGGTCTGGTGGTAGTGCAGTGTGTGTCTATCATCTAAAAGACTAGGGTTCAAACCCCCCTTGTGAGGATTGCGTTAGGTAGTTGACAACCAACTTAAAAATAGTCAAATCTTTCAACATGGATTTGGGCAAGAATCCACGTAGGCGACCCTACTTATAGTGGGAGAGGTTCCGTCATTTTTTGTTCTCTCTCTATCATGCATGAGAAGGAACAATAATACATATTTGAAAGAAGGATCGAATCTGGTCCCAATAATGGATGTGACTTGGGAGCCGAAACTAGATTCGGTTATAGCAACGATTCAACATGCATGCCACGGACTCGGAATCTATCCGGCTCCATCCACGCCACCACACATTATAATTCTCGACTACGCAGACCCACTGCCATGCAGATCCGACACCTCATACATCTTCGGATCCACGACTACCATCATTCCAAGTCCAGTCCATTCCTCCATAGACATGAATGACTCTAAACGAAATGCATGCACATACCCGACACTCATGCCCAACAACATGTACGCACCATGCATACACGCCCATGCATGCACGACCATGCACATATGCACACATGATTCTCTGGTACCTCTCTCATCCTCGGTACTCACATGATATCATTAGATTAGACTATAAGGAATTACCCTATTTAGTTTCTGACAATAATCCAATTGTATCAATACTTCTGAACTAATACGAATCTGAATGGTAGCTCAGATTCGTATTACTTAATCACCATTGCCATATACCGATACCATATATGTTTCATTGTAAATGCACATTTGTGATTTTTTTTGACGCCAAAAGAAGGGGGATACACTCAGCGGTGTTCGCCCCAGTATATTAAATAAAGGAAAGAGGAAAAAACAGAAGGAAGCAGAAAAAACAAAACCAAAAGAAAAGGGCAAGACAAAACTATACAGAAGGCACCATAGGCCTCAAAAAAGGAGCACCCCACGACCCCCAAAAAGGAGCACCCCACGGTGACCTAAACCACCGACCAAGTATCCACAAGTCTCGCACACTGCAGAAGCACGTTCTCCTTATAGAAGCGTTGTCCCGAAAAGATGGCTTGATTTCTCCCCAACCAAATCGACCACAATATCGCAATGGGAAGCAAGATGTCCCTTCTCGCCCTGTTTCTGTTCGCCACCAACGACTCACAAAAGTCCGAAATGCCATCCGTGCACACCCAAGTCAGATTCGCGTCCTCCCACACACCTCTGACCCTGGTACAAGCAAAGAGTAATTAGTCCACGGTCTCCACTGTCGAGTTGCAAAGAATACAGGTATTAGAGAGACTGCCCCATAACCTTGCACAACGCTCCCTTGTCATCAATTTCTGCCCGCAGAAAAGCCATAAGAAAAAGCCATTGCGCTCGGGGATCCTGAGGCCCTAGAAAAAACCACAATCGCGCACCAACATGTCGGATCGCACCGGCGGGGGCCTAGCAAGCGCCTCGTAAGCTTTCCGCACCGAAAAAGGACCGCCACACCAAGCCCAATGATCACGACCAGCCGCCGGCCTAACAGTGTCCCCAATGGCGCCTAAGAGGGCCAGAAAATCTAGAAGTCTCTGATCCGAGAAGTTAGCCAAGAAAGGCGGACACCAACACCCATCTGCCCAACAAGCCGCTACAGAACAGTCCTTCTCAGCCGCTAACGCAAACAAGCGGGGGAAGCGCACTCTCAATGGCCCCCTCCCATCCAATCGTCAACCCAAAACTTAAAGGACTCACCATTCCCCAGGACAGGCACAAACAAAGATAAATTCCTTTGAAAAGCCTCTAGCACCCCCCGCCAAAATGGAGTAATGGCACCCAGCATCTCGCCCCGCGCCTCCAAGTCCCTGCCTTCGCCGTGAATCGCCCGCAATACTCTGGTAAAAAAATTGTTGTCCTGGCCCCAAATCCTATTTGCCCATTTGAGAAGGAACGCATCGTTAATGATATCCAATCTCCGCACGCCCAACCCCCCATCACGTTTGCCTCTAGTGACCTCATCCCAAGCCACCAAATGCAGCCCTCTCCCAGATTGAGAGTTTCTTCCCCACAGTAATCTCCGCATACATTTCTCGAGACGGACGCGAATCCCCACCGACATGCGACGATGAGATAAGAAAAACACTGGAATCGACGAGAGCACCGCCTTAAGAAGTACAAGCCGACCCCCTCTTGACAGTAAGGCCGACCGCCACCCAAAAAGGCGCCTCTCCATCCTCTCAACTACCATAAGCCAATCCCTGATCCTGGCCCTCCCAGCCACCAACGGCATACCAAGGTAGTCAAAAGGTAACTCACCCGGTGGAGATCCCAAGACACGTCCGCAGTCAAACGCCTCCATGTCAGACAAGCCAAATGAAATCACCTTGGATTTGCTATCATTCTTAAGAAGACCCGATACCTCGCTGAAGAGCTCCAACGTCGTCGCCATCTCCGAGACCTCGGACAGGCCACCCTCGATAAAGAGCAAGGTGTCATCCGCGAACTGCAATAAGGGCACGCTCAACCCATCTTTGGAGCATCCCTTTGAAAGCCCAGCCTCAATCACGCCGTCCGCCATGCGCGCCAGGACATCCACAACCAGAACAAACAAGAGAGGCGCAAGGGGGCAACCCTGACGCACCCCCCTTCGGGGCTGAAAGAGACCCCCTTCCGTGCGACCATTGATCAGCAAAGAGAAGGACACCGTGGTCACGCACCGTCGCATCCAAGATATCCAAACCTCAGGAAAACCACGCCTTCGCAGAACCGACCACAAGAACCTCCAGTCGAGGCAGTCGTAAGCTTTAGAAAAGTCAACCTTCCACAATATCCCCTTCTTTCCGGAGTTTTTCCAATCAGCGATCAACTCCGACGCCACCGTGATGCAGTCCGAGATCTGCCTTCCCCGGATAAAAGCCGTTTGTAGCGGAGAAATAATCGAGTCCTGTAACCGAGCAAGCCGACGAGCCAAGACCTTGGCAACTATAAGATAAATGCCATTAGAAATCGAAATGGGGCGAAACTCGTCAATACGCTCGGTCGCGGATGATTTAGGAATAAGCACAATGGTTGCACGATTGATCCGATCAAAACCATCATTCCCACTGCAAAACTCCGAGATAACCTCCAGCACATCTTCACCCACCACCTCCCAAAAATCTCGATAGAAAGCCACCGGGAAACCATCAAGCCCCGGGGAGCTATCTCCGTTCAGATCCCCTACTGCCGCCCTTGCTTCATTCAACGATATCGCGTGCGTCAACTCCTCTCCTGCCTCCCGAGAAATGGGCGGAGCCCCACATCGCGACCAACGCCACACCCTCGGAGAGCGCCTCGAGGCGATCTCCCTAAAGTGAGCAGCAATGGCCCGCCCCATCTCCCTATCTCCCATGATCCTCGCATCATTTATCCGAATAGAACGCAAAGTGTTGGTTCTCCTCCGCCCGCTAGCCACACGGTTGAAGAAAGCGTATTGGCATCACCTTCTTTAATCCACCTCATCCTCGACTGCTGCCGCCATTCCGTGTTCCGCTTCCTGTCCTCGTCCGAAACAACCCTTTGCGCAAGAGAATGCTCACGCAACTCCTCAGGGAGCAAAACCCTAACATTCTCAAGTCCATCAAATCTGGCAATGGTTTCCTCAACCTCCTTTCTGGCAACAACCCTCGCCACCCTGGTCTCCTTTTTGAATAAGGACAGCTTCTTCCGCAGCGATGAGAGTTTTTGATCAAACCTGGAGGCCACAGACCCCACAAAACATGTCTGAGACCAATGTGCCGTCACCAAATCCTTGAAGTTCGCTTCCTGCAACCAACAATTCTCGTATCTAAATAGGCCCCTCACCAACGGGACCTCGCCGGATTCCCAAATAATGGGCGAGTGATCCGACAATGACCGAGGGCGAGAGGAGACCGAACAAAGAGGGAACGCCTCCAGAAATTCCCCAGAAGCCAAGAAACGATCGAGCCGAGAGCGGGAGTTATTATTCCTCCACGTGAATTTGATATCAACCGCCACGAGATCCTCAAGAGCCAACGCGTCAACCACCTCCGCAAAATCAAGGGAGCCTGGGTCCTGGCCACCCCTGAAACGAGGACGATCCGACAGATGGAGAGTAACATTGAAATCACCCCCAATGAGCCAAGGAATCCCCTCGAACGAACAACCCACATCGCGGAAATCTTCCCATAATTCCTTTCTTTTAATGTGGCAGCAGGGGCCGTAGATACACGAAAACGCGATGGGCGCAGCAGTATCATTTCGAACCAAAACAACCGACAACATATGCCTCCCCCTGATCTCCGAAGAGAAAGAGAACGACGCCGAACGCCAAGCAATCAGCAAACCACCCGCCGAGCCTGCCGCATCCAACTCCCGGACTTCATTTATGTTACCAGCACCAAGAGAGCATCAAAGGACATCATCGATCCCCCGCAGCTTCGTTTCCAGAATGAGAACAATATCACAGCCCCACTCCGTCATTCTGGACCCCAGAGTCCTTCTCTTATCCACTTCCCCCAGACCCCTAATATTCCAAGAGAGCACCTTCATTAAGACACATGTGGTTGACCCGCAATCGAAATGAGACCAACCGCCGCTGCTACCGAATCTCGCAAAGACGCGCAAGAGAGATGTTTAGACGTGCCCGCCCGAGATCTCCTCCGTCTTTGATATCTTTTTCCTGATCTCCTGTCCGAGAGGTTCCCCGTACCACAACCGCCATCTTCGACCGAAAGGGGGACCGAAGAGCCATGAGTGGAAGGAAGCACAGAAACACCGCTAGCTTCCAAAAGAAGAGGGCCCGAAGAATGTCCGCTAGGCAGCCCATCCACAGGGAAGGAGGAGCCCCCAACGAGGACCGGTACCCTCGCACCTTCAAGTCCACTACCGGAGGCGAGATCCCCCGCCGAAGAAGAAACCAAGCCATGAAGACTCGTCCTGAAAGCCCCACCCTTATCAATCGCCGATAAGAGCACTGCTTCATGGGATAAAACATCCCGCGCCATAGACCCGAAAGGGAAAGGCCCACTGGAATGCACCGCCGCCCGACCCGATAGTGGGCCCGCAAAATAAATTTGGGAAGCCCGATCCGATTTCGAAGAGTGAAAGGCAAAAAGAGAATCAACCTCGGGCGCCACTTCAGAATGCAAACCGTTTTCTGCAGGAGAATTACACAACGCCTGAAAATGCACTCCAAAAGGACATGGGGAACCCATAATTAGGGCGACGCTTCGGAAGAATCCCCATGCAACGCCACGTGTTGTTGAGAAGACGAAGCGGCATTAGTGCCCCAAGGGACCAGAGCGCCGGCGAGCTGAGACCCCGGAGATGTCGCCCTCGCCGGCGGAGCAGGGGGGTCAATGAGCGACAGCTCGACCCGAAAGCGGAAACGACCAATCTTCAAGGACTCAAAGAAGACCTTGCCAACCTCTTCGTCAAGGACCCCCACGCTGCATTCCATCAAGACTCTCGTGACCCTCTCGTCCGAGCCAGGCGAGAGACCATCCTCCACAACCGCAAGCACCTCGCCCCACCTCCGGAGAGCCCGCCCAAGACAGTGAACAATCCTCGCCAAGAAGGGAACCCCACACACCTCCGCCACACAAACTTCTACGTTCGAATAGGCACCATCCGCAAAACGAATGAGCCTCCAAAACACATCCTCAATTGCACCGCCTCGAATAAGCCTTTCCCGTTGATCCGGGGAGAGGCCGCGAACACAGCACCGAGTTGCATCCAATGACAGAAAGTCTCCACCGAAATGAGGACCCAGGAAGCGGAGCACATGGGTTCTAACTTCAACCCATGAAACACCTCCCCGCCTTGCCACCCCAATAGCCGCAAGACCCTTTTCAACCCCCTGCACGGGCGATCCATGCAAGACATCGGAATGCGACCAACCCCCCGCTACATCTTTCGGCCCGGAAGAAGCAACACCACCACCGTCGTTGCCAACTCCACCAACACCCGAACGCTCGGAGCCGGAATAACCACCCACAAATTGCGCAAACGATCTCATCCCCCGAGACTCGAAGGGCGTTGCACTAGCCACCCGAAAGAAACGTGCACCAGCAGACCCTGCCGGAGGACCAACCGAGCGGGATGAGGGGATGCTGCGGGCAGAACCAAACCAACAAGAAGCCTTCCGATGCCCGATCCTACCACAACCAAAGCATCTTGGGGGAACCCCACAGGCCGAAGCAACGTGCCCATGCTCTCCACATCTGAAACAACGCTTCCCAGGCTTCCTGTGAGAGACCTGGACCCAGTCACCACCCTGCTCTCCCCGCTCGTCGCCAACTTCCCCACTAGCCCGGCCATCCTTCCATGATGGAGGAGCATCGATGCCTTCCCGCACAACCCCCTTC
Organism: Ottelia alismoides; assembly: GCA_037367405.1. NCBI lineage: Eukaryota > Viridiplantae > Streptophyta > Magnoliopsida > Alismatales > Hydrocharitaceae > Ottelia > Ottelia alismoides. The sequence continues at coordinate 148,116 of JAZKJV010010006.1, read as the reverse complement.
CTCTCCTCCCCTCCCCCGATGCCACCTCCCCCCCAACAGACCTCACCGACGAGGCTTTGCTCTTCCCACGAACCTCGGAAGCTTCACCCTCCAGTTACACTCGGTTTCGCTCTTCCACGATTTTTGTTGTCACATATAGTGTGAAAACATATGTATAATAAGACATAATGCTCATCGGTAAAATTTAGAAACCATAGGTGCACAATTAAATTAAGGGGTTTTATTAGTTGCGCCCCTCCAAGATATTGCAATATCAGTTATGCCCCTCTCTTTTTGAGAATATCAGTTGTGCCTCTGACTTCTTGTCGTTCTATCACTTGTATCCCTCTGTTACTTTGGCCGTCAGTAAGTTGAATTTAACCACGATTTAATCAAACCATGATGTAGTTAAGAGGGACATATCTGGAAGAAAAGCTCCCACCTCCTCCGCCCCTTCGACCCATCCGACCTCGACGCCTTCTACGCGTGGGCTTTCCTGCTTCTACCCCCGCTAAGAGACCTACACAACCAAGATCAACCTCATCTACACCTTGGTTCAGTACCAATTGCCTCATCGACGAACACTCTTGCCTACCGATCTGGACCCTGCCAACAAAAGAGAAGCAGCGACGCCCCTAAGGAGGAGGAGGGGGTGTGGATTGGGCCTTAAAGATGAAATTGGGATCAGATTGCGAAGGGGCAATAGGCATCAACCTCCACCTCTCTCGCCTCCGATATAGACCCTTCCAACGAGAGAGAAGCAACGACGCCCCCAAGGAGGAGGTCCCTGCAGTGTTGGGGAGGAAGCTGTGAGTGGGAGGAGAGGGGGCGTCGGAGGAGGGCGAAGGAGGGGCAGATGGTGGATGAGGCTGGGGGAAAAGGAGAGGAGGAGGTAGAAGGGGGGGGGGGTGGCTAGGGGCAGAGGTGAGGGGGTGGCAGAGGAGGGGGAGACTGAGGGCAAAGGATAGGAGGGTGCGGAGTAGGGGGGAGGCTGGGGGTGGAGGTGAGTGGGGAGGCAAAGGAGGGGGAGGGTAAGGGCGGAGGAGAGGAGGGGGGAGGCTGGGCGGAGGAGGGGAGGGAGGGAAGAGGAGGTCGGTTTGGGGAGGAGGAGGGCAATGAGGATAAAGATGGTGAGGAAGGTAAGGAAAGACCTCTCAACCCCCTTTTTTAAATTTAGATTCGCTTGTGTCCTGAAAGTTAACGTTCATTTGCGTTGAGGATGGATGACAACTAACTTAAGGGGTACAAGTGATAGAACGATAAGAAGTCAGGGGTACAACTGATATTCCCAAAAAGGGAGGGGCATAACTAATATTGCAATATCTCATAAGGATACAACTGATAAAACCCCTTAAATTGATACCAAAGCATTTGAGGCCACAATTAAATTCTAATCAAGACTTCAAAATCGTACCATTATATCTTAGTTTCATAACTTAATTACATTGACCCACACATGTCCCCGGTCGGCTACGACACCTCCTTGCATGCGTAAGGCCCAAGATGATTGCACACTCTCCCTTGCGTATCCGTTTTTGGTCTCATGTGTAACCGACAACACCCACGTTCTTACCTGCAATCAACAACTTCGTTGGCTCCAACCACACACACATGGATCTGTACACACATGGATGTTGGGGGCAGATGAGAGGGGGGGGTGGGGGGGGCTAGGCGGAGGAGGGGAGGGAGGGAAGAGGAGGTCGGTTTGGGGAGGAGCAGGGCAAGGAAGATGGAGATTGTGAGGAAGGTAAGGAAAGACCTCTCAACCCCCTTTTTTTAAATTTAGTTTCGCTTCTGTCCCCAAAGTTAATGTTCGTTTGCGTTAGGGATGGATGACAACTAACTTAAGGGGTACAAGTGATAAAACGACAAGTAGTCGGGGGCACAACTAATATTCCCAAAAAGGGAGGGGCATAACTAACATTACAATATCTCATAAGGACACAACTGATAATAACCCTTAAATTAATACCAAAAAATTTGAGGCCACAATATTAAATAATAATCAAGACTTCAAAACCATACCATTATATCTTAATTTCATATCTTAATTACATTGACTCGCACATGTCCCCGGCCGACTACGACACCTCCTCGCATGCGTAAGGCCCAAGCTGACTGCGCACCCTCCCGTGCGTATTCGTTTTTGGTCTCATGCATAACCGACAACATCCACGTTCTTACCTGCAATCAACAACTTCGTTGGCTCCAACCACACATAGATGGACCCATACACACATGGAGGTTGGGGCAAATGAGAGGAGGGGGGAGGCTGGACGGAGGAGGGGAGGGAGGGAAGGGGAGGTCGGTTTGGGGAGGAGGAGGGCAAGGAGGATGGAGATTGTGAGGAAGGTAAGGAAAGACCTCTCAACCCCCTTTTTTTAAATTTAGTTTCGCTTGTGTCCCTAAAGTTAACATTCGTTTGCGTTGGGGATGGATGTCAACTAACTTAAGGGGTACAAGTGATGTAACGACAAGAAGTCGGGGGCACAACTGATATTCCCAAAAAGAGAGGGGCTTAACTAATATTGCAATATCTCATAAGGACACAATTGATAAAATCCCTTAAATTAATACCAAAACATTTGAGGCCACAATTAAATTATAATCAAGCCTTCAAAACCATACCATTATACCTTAATTTCATATCTTAATTACATTGACTCGCGTATGTCCCTAGCCCACTACGACACCTCCTCGCATACGTAAGGCCCAAGCTGACTGCACACTCTCCCGTGCGTATCCATTTTTGGTCTCATGCATAACCGACAACATCCGCGTTCTTACATGCAATCAACAACTTCATTGGCTCCAACCACACACACATGGACCCGTACTCATACACTCCGGCATGCGTAACCATATGTGCATGCATATGCGAACTCCAGTACCCCAGCGGTCTCCGACACTCTTCAACTCAAGCATGGCTCCATGCTCCCATCGCAGCCCCAATCCCCTCGATTCGCTCCTGACATGAACTCGTACCTTCCGATATCATATGAATGTCCTCGACCACCCTGGCGTCGAGCCTATGTGCATGCACGATCCACATCATGTGTATGATGTCTGCACTCTTCCTGACGACCTGCATGCACAAAACACCATGAAAACAACACGATTTAACCATCCAAACGAGAACATAACTCATAGGAAATAAAATGCAAAAAACGATAACAAGAAAGGAAGATCCATACGTCGCAATCGTGAAAAATGAGCTCCCAGCGACGTGCTCTTCACGTCTGCATCCTCGGCTTCGTGATCCAACGTCTCCTGCAACTTCTGATGGCTCTCCGGGAGGTCTAGAAAAGAGCTCCGATGGCTTGGGTATGGAAAATGCTGTTTGTATGACTAAACCCCACCCAAATCCATTTTATATCCGAGTTTGGTTAAACAGATTTGTGTTCGGATCTGGGTCTGTTTACTGACCGCCGATCGTAAAAGGACTGTAATTCGCTCGTCTGACGTCGGATTTTGATGTTCTTGGTATAATTGGAAAGATCTTGACGAGTACTATGCAATAAACTATTCAATGTTTCATTTAGATATTGGATCAAGTTTGAAATATAAAAAGAAGCGTACGAAAGTATTAAATAATCATACCGAATGCCATCTTCAAATGGAACCGGGGCCGGATTCGTACGAGAACTCGATACCCAACCCATATCTTGTATTTTAGTTTGTATAGGAGTCGCGGAGTGTTATACTTCAATAGTTACTGGATATGCATTCTTGTACATCAATAGTCTAGATATATATCAATAGTTCTTTTCTCTCAAAAATGTACAATAGTTCCCGGATATGTATCAAACTAAAGAAATGTATTTTGTATTAAGTGTTCTTATGAGAAATATCATTTTATATATCATGTATGCATCAAATGTAGTATTTTTTAGATATTTATTTATTTTTCAATTAAAAAAATTAGGAAGCCATATATACCATGGATATGCCCTGCATACTACTTAGTCACTATTAGGTGACTTGTCCTCATGCATGTGCATACCATTTTCTCGAACCTTGGTTGATTGTCTAAGAGGATAAACTAGAATATGACTTTTAAAATTAAGGTAAGGTTATGAAAGATATCAGTTGTAATGTGCTGCTACATTTTACATTGTTTAAACATGAGAGAAGGGGTGTGTTGCAAGTTGATTTTTAGTGGCATATGAGTGGGGAAACTTACAAGCAGAAGACTAGGGGATTGCTGGAGGAAAGGAGAGGGAGTGATGCAGGCGGAATGGAGGAACACATGGGGAGAGGGGGCTACGACGAAAGAGAGGTTGTGTGATGGGGATAGGGGAGTTGATGGGGCAGAAGATAAAGACGAGGACAAAAGATAATTTTCTGCCAATGAAAAATTGTAGCGCTATTTTCTTTCACAACTACAGTTGTCCCCAAAAGTCAACATTCATTTGAGAGGGGAAGAGACAACAACTGACCATCCCGTACAAGAGGTATTCTGCAGTTTTATTTAGGGGTGCACAACACATGTAATTGTAAAAAGCAAGGGATATAAATGTTATCGACAAATCATGGAGGGGCATACATTTAAAATTCCGTGAATATTTGTATTATTTTGAAATTAATAACATCTAGAAAAAAGAGTTTTTTTACCTTACGAACCCTAGAATCTTTCTAAATTACCTGCTCGACCATGTAAACATTGTTATTATCCTCTCTCGACCATGTAAAGTTGCTTGTCTTACATCATGAGCCCTGTCGTTAATTTTACTTTTACTTGAGTCAATACCTTCAGTTAATCTAACCATGGGAGAATTGGATGATGGATCTTATACCTCCCTATCTCCTTCTTCCTCCTCTTCTTCTTCCTCAATTCTTCTTCTTCTTCTTCTTCTTCTTCTTCTTTATTTTCTCTCTTTTCACCCCATCTTCATCCGTCCACCAAATCACCAAAATTTTTGTATTTTCACGGATAAACCATCCCTTCCGATACAACAACAAAGCCTTTTCCCACATTAAGTAGGATCGACTACATGGATTCTTTGCCTCCGTTCAGATCTATCTCGGTTTTGGGTTTAGATCCAAAAAACTAATATCCCTTCGTATAGTTTCATTCCAACACTTATAGGGCCTTCCTCACCCTCTCTTAGTTGGCTCAACATCCCAAAACTCGCATTTCCTCTCCTTGCATAAGCTGATCTCCTTTGTAATTGGTCAAACCACCTTAAGCGATTTTCTCGCATCTTATCTTTGATTGGAGCTATATCAACTTTCGTTTCGGTGGCATCATTCTGAATCTGATCGTGTGTCTACACATCCACCTTAGCATTTTCATTTCTGCTACTGCCATTCTCTTCACGTGTCTATGGTTCACATGCCAACATTCAGATCCATAGAGCATAGCAAGTCTTACAACTACTTTGTACAACTTTTCTTTGATTTTAAAGGAATTTCCTTATCACAAAGAACGATAGAGACTCCTCTCTACTTTAGCCAACCTGCATTTATTCTATTTGTAACATCTACATCAATTTATTATGTTTCAAAATAGATCCCAAGTATATAAAAGAATCTTTCTTCTGATTGTTATCATCAGTAATTTTCACCTTGATTCCTTCACCATTACTTCCATCAAAAGTGCACTCCATATATTCAGTTTTAGCCCTACTTATATGAAATCCTTTAGTCTCCTTTGCATGTCTTCAGACCTTAAGCTTCTCATTTACTCCACATCTAGTCTCATTAATCAACACAATATCATCAACGAATAACATACACCAAGGTATCTCATCTTGAATATGACTTGTCAACTCGTAAAAAGCAATGGATTTCCTAGGCTGTATGTAAAAAGGAACCTTGATACATACCAGTGTTGATGTCAAAATAGTCAGTCTTCCTAGACTGTATCTGTTAACGCATATAGTAGTGTCTGTATCCCTTCGCTATTTTTATTTTCAGTTGTATGCTTTATGTAATTTACCCATAGGCTACTCTCCTATATAAGAGAGCCTAGGGCTTATGGAATAAACAAGTCGTTCATTTTTCCCAACATGGTATCAGAGCGACGGTCCTAGACCGGAGTTCTCGAAACCCTAACCTACCCCACCCCACCCGCCGGCCTCTCTCTCTCTCTCCATCGCATCGGCGTCGCCGGGGATCACCGCAGTCGCACCAGCACCGTCGTGCGCGTGTGTTGCTGCTCTCCCCTGCATGCAACAACGCTCCTGTGCCTCCTGCGCCTGCGCTTGCTGCGCCTCCTGCGAACATCACCCCTGTGCCTCTTGCGCGAGCGCGCCTGCGTGCTGTAGCCCTAGTGCGCGAGCGCGCCTCCACGGCGCTGTGCGTATTTCTTCGCCTGTGCGCAAGCGTGCATCTCCTCCTGCGCTGTAGCCCTCTTGCGCGTGCATCGCCTCCTACGCATCTCCTCATGTGCGCGTGCATCGCCTGCGGGTGTTTTTTGCGCGCGTGTACCAGTTGCGTGTGCGCGTGCGTCTAGCACGCGTGTATGTGTGCTAAGCCCTAAGCCCTAGGGCACACACATCTTCATCTACATGGGTCTAGTTGCGTGAGGTCTACAGGTGCAACTAAACCCGTCTATGTCATTGTAGACGAATCTCATCCTCTGTCAATAACTCCAGTCTTCCATCTCTAGTATGTCAGAAAGCAAGCCGGATATCCCATCTATTGGCGCCTTTCGTGGTTCAGCGCCTATTGTAAAGATGGACGGTACAAACTATGAACTGTGGGCAATGCAGTTCATGAGCATGATGAAGTCAACGGGTAAGAAGCACATCCTTACCGAACCAGAGCCTGCTGAGAAGACTGGAGCTAATGCCTCTTGGGAGGCTGATGACGCATATGCCAAGGTGTGGCTATCTGGTACGTTGGCAATTGAGATTGCCAATGACATTCTACATCAAACCACAACGAAGGATATGTGGGACATTCTGGCGGCTACATATTCACGGGCAAAGAACGAGACAAAGATTCTGCAACTCCAGCATGATATATTCACTATCAAGCAGAATGGTCGTCCTCTACATTCCCTCTATACATCACTGAGAGGGATGTTTGAGAAGCTCTACAGCTTCATGCCCTTGACAGCCACGCCAGAACAACAAAAGACATACATGAATGCGACTATGGTGGGTGTGTTCCTGGCTGCACTTGATCTAGAATATGAGGCGGCACGATCACAGATTTTGGCCGACTTCACTATTCCTCCCATGGAGGAAGCTTTCCATAGAGTGAGTCGGATCACAGTTCCATCCACGGCTACGAATCCGAATACTTCAGCCATGGCAGCCAACAGAGGTCGCGGATTTCGTCACCAGGGCCGTGGACGTGGACCTCGTGGAAGAGGTGGCCACACTAGGCCAACATGTACCTACTGTCACCGCGTTGGACACAATGAAGACACATGCTACTCGAAGCATGGATTTCCTGCATCTGCACGGGTTGCTGAGCAGATAGAGCCTCCATCTGCTGCTACTTTGGATCAACGGTTCGACGATCTAGTTGCCCGTCTGAGGGCATTATTCCACCATCTGGTCTAGCACCGACTACGGAGAGTCAATCTGATGCCGCTGCTTCTGCCTCTGCATCTACCAGTGCTTCAGGTAGTATACTTGCATTCACCAGTAGTAGATCAGATACATTACCATGGATTATGGACTCGGGCGCTACACATCACCTATGTTGCGACCATAGTTTACTTACAGGATACACTCAGATTCCTCCAGGCCGAACAGTAGTAATTGCCAATGGTACACATTCCCCCATCACTGGTCAGGGGGAGATTAGATTGACATCTTCTATGCAGCTCAAGAATGTGCTACATGCACCTGATTTTTCAATGAATTTGTTGTCAATTAGTCTGATTACGAAGGATCTACATTGTCGGACAATTTTTGATCCATCTTCTTTGATTTTTCAGGACTTCTATACGGGAAACGTGATTGGTCGTGGCTATGAGCAAGGAGGTCTCTACCGCCTGAACCAGACCCCATTTGCTGGAACCTCATCCCTTCCCACTGGACAAGTATCTACTTTATTGTGGCATCTGCGCTTTGGCCATTTACTGCTTCAGAAGTTGAGTCACGTGTTACCTTATAGTCTTCCTCACACACCTATTCAATGTGAGGCGTGTCAGTTGGGAAAGCATCACAAGTCGTCCTTTCCCAGTCGTCCAGGTCGGAGTAGTACCTCCAGGTTCGAGTTATTTCATATTGATGTCTGGGGACCGAGTCGTGTACCTGATCATCAGGGACACAGATTTTATATAGTATTTGTGGATGATTTTTCTAGAGTGTCATGGGTGTTTTTTGATGAAAAATAAGTCTGAAGCAGGAAATATCATTATCCATTTTCTGAATGAAATACAAAATGTTTTCTCCACATCTGTGAAGTTTGTGAGAAGTGATAATGCCTTAGAATTGTGCATCAATGTCCTTGCCAATTATTACTCCTCAAAAGGGATTGTTCACCAAACATCTTGTGCTCATACATCTCAACAAAACGGCGTTGCTGAAAGGAAACACCGTCACCTTCTTGATGTCACAAGATCACTTCTTATACATAGTCATGCTCCCTACTCTTACTGGGGTGATGCAGTTCTCACTGCATGTTACCTAATCAATGGTATGCCTTCTTCTGTCTTGAATGAACAGATTCCGTTTTCCCTCATCCATCCTGGGAAGGATCTGTTTACTCTTACTCCTCGTGTGTTTGGTTCGGTTGCCTTTGTCCATCAGTTGTCTCCTGGTATTGACAAGCTCTCTCCTAGGGCTGTCAAATGTGTTTTCGTTGGGTACTCCAGAACTCAAAAGGGGTACAAGTGTTTTGATCCCCTGCGTCGGCGGTATATGGTCAGTGCAGATGTCACATTTTTTGAATCTGTTATGTATTTTTCAGCCTCGGGAGACAGGAAGCTACCACCTCCATCTACTGATGCCATATACATGACACCACCACTTCAAATGCCGTCATCAACACCACCAACACCATCACCACCACCGCCACCACCACATATACCTGTCTCACCGCTACCATTCCATTATACCCGCAGGCCTCCTCCCGCTCATAGTCATGACTCGTCTCCTAGCTCGCCTGTGGTATGTAATGAAAATATTTCTATTGATGGATGTGATGATATTTCTGAGCAGGATATGTTGCAGGGGCCAGATGAGGCTACAACAGATTTAGACGTTCCCATTGCTCTACGCAAATCAAAGAGGAGCTGTGTTACATATCCATTGTCAGCATCTGTGTCTTTTGAGAGATTATTTGGAGATTTCAGGACATTTGTGGTGTCACTGTCAGCTGTAGATATTCCACGGAGTCATCAAGATGCTCTGCAGGATAGTAGATGGCGGCTAGCAATGGAGGAAGAAATGGCGGCACTTCAGTTCAGAGGAACTTGGAGTTTGGTTCCTATACCTCCAGATGTGAACCCGGTGAGCTGTAAGTGGGTGTTTACAGTGAAGCACAATGCAGACGGCTCTATTGATAGGTACAAGGCACGTCTTGTTGCACGTGGCTTTACACAGACATACGGGGTGGATTACCTTGACACATTCTCGCCTGTGGCCCGTCATTCCACTCTCCGGATCTTGTTGTCCGTTGCAGTTGCTAGAGACTGGCCGCTCTATCAGCTGGACGTGAAGAACGCATTCTTATATGGAGATTTGCAGGAGGAAGTCTATATGCAACAACCACCCGGTTTTGCTGTTGAGGGGGAGTGTTCCAAGGTATGCAGATTACATAAGGCTATCCATGGCCTTAAGCAGAGCCCCAGAGCATGGTTTCAGAAGCTCTCAGACCTCTTTGAGAAACAAGGATACAAACGCTCCAATGCTGATCATTCCTTGTTTGTACAGAAGACTGCTAGAGGTATTATTGCAATTATGGTTTATGTAGATGATATCTTGATCAGAGGAGATAATGAGCAGGGCATAAAGCAGGCGAAAGAAATGCTGGGAAGCGAATTTGTCACTAAGGATCTTGGTGTTCTTAGATATTTTCTGGGGCTGGAATTTGCTAGAAATCCATCTGGGATAGTAATGTCACAAAGGAAATATGTTACAGATCTGTTGAGTGAAACATGTATGCTTGGGTGTCGACCTGCTACGACACCAATGGATCCCAGCATGAAGCTCTATGATGATGACACAAAGGAGGTGGACACGAGAAGATACAGAGAACTGGTAGGCAAACTGTTGTATGTCACGATCACTAGACCAGATATATTATTTGCAGTGAGTCGTGTGAGCCAGTTCATGGAGCAACCACGCGAGGTTCATACGGATGCAATACATATGATTCTTAGATATCTCAAATCATCTCCAGGTGCAGGTCTGTTATTCAAGAAAGGAAAGGGGATTTCTATCTCAGCATGTGCGGATGCAGACTATGCAGGATGTCCCAAGGATAGGAAGTCCACCTCAGGATATGCCGTCTATGTTGGAGATGCCCTAGTCTCATGGAGAAGCAAGAAACAGACGGTGGTAGCTAGATCTAGTGCTGAATCCGAATATAGGGCTATGGCCCAGGCTGCTACAGAAATGATGTGGGTGAAAGCTGTACTTACAGACCTATGTTTAGATGTACCACTTCCTATGAACTTGGAATGTGATAATCAGGCAGCCTTGTTCATTGCAAACAACCCAGCTTTCCATGAGCGGACCAAGCACATTGAGGTTGACTGTCACTTCATACGTGACATGATTCAGAAGGGGTTCATTGCTACGTCTCATGTTACCTCAGAGAATCAGACTGCGGATATATTCACCAAAGCATTACTACGAGGCCCATTCCAGAAGTATGCGTCCAAGCTGAGCATGATTGATATCTATGCTCCATCTTGAGGAGGAGTGTTAACGTATATAGTAGTGTCTGTATCCCTTCGCTATTTTTATTTTCAGTTGTATGCTTTATGTAATTTACCCATAGGCTACTCTCCTATATAAGAGAGCCTAGGGCTTATGGAATAAACAAGTCGTTCATTTTTCCCAACAGTATCCTTACACAAGATGGGGCCCTATCATACATATCTTACCTCTGTACTTTGAACAATTTTGAATGTCTCTTTTGTTCTTATAAAGAGGTACCACGATACTTATCCTCCAATCTTTAGGCATTTTCTTGCTTTGTCAAATAACATTGAATAAATTTGTAAGTCAAGTCAAACCACACTCACCTAAAACTCTCCAAACTTCTATATATAGGAATGTTATCAGGTCATACACCTTTCCTAGGTCTCATAACATTCAAAGCCTCCTCTACGTCCTTCCGTTGTATTCGTCTATAGCTTACACGATTCAAGTAACTTCCAGTACTAGCTAGATCTCTCAAAGTGATCTCTCTATTTCCTTTCCCAATGAAAAACTAATGGAAGTACTGCTTCCATTTAGTCTCTTATCCTTCTGAGTAACATGCACGTGACCTTCCTCATCCTTAATGCATCTCGCTTGAGAAAGGACTTTGGTCTTTCTTTCTCTTGCTTTAGCCAACCTGAGTATATCCTTCTGGCCCTCCTTAAAGTTGAACTTTTTGTACAAAACTTCGTAAGCTTTTGACTTAGCTTTGTTTACATCCTTCTTTGCTTCCTTCTTCACTATTTTGTAGTTTATATCATTTTCGTCACGGATAAACTACCCCTTTATCCCCTTCTGATCCCAAAAATAAATTTTCCCTAATTTTTCGGATGATTTCTTGAACCAATTGAAATATTTAAGGATGTTAAGCAAATATTTGACTATGCTAATCATAATGCCATCCTTGTTGGAGCTGCTTTCCTCATATTGAGGAGAAGATAGGGTTGGAACTGCTTTCCTCATGATGACCATCCTTGTTGGAGGTGCAAGGGGGCGTCGCATGGGAGATGCGAATGGAGGTGCTGGGAAGGGGGGCGACGAGGGGGAGTTGCTACTTGAGGTGCTAAGAAGAGGGGCAGCGGGATCAAAGATGTTGGGAAGGGGGTACTGAGGGGGGGGGTGGTGTTGGGAAGGAGGACGCGCAAGGAAGCTTCGGGTGGAGGTGCTGGGGAGGGGGGCAACACAGGTGAGATGCGGGCGGACGTGCTTGACGATCCTAAATATACCCTAATTAATTTGACGTTTTTATGATGTAGTCGGGCTATCGGAATCAATAAAAAATTTGACCACACGAATAAATAATTTAATCAATTAAACAATGTGCGACTATGCGTTTATTTAACCTGTGCAAGCTTCAGAGTCGACCCAAGGAGGCAAAGAAACAACTTGTGGCTCAAAATATAAATCTTAATGTATGGTTTTCAAAACGGATTTTTGGTATTTTTATGCAATTAATAATGCAAATGCAAAATGAGCACTTTTTAAGGGCCTTTCTATAATTTTTTGTGCAAATGAGATGCAAAAAATATACATGATCCAGAAAGGAGTTGATAAGAAAAATAAGGGGTTTGCTGATGGCGGGGAGAGCGAGAGCGAGAGTGTGGGGGAGCGAGAACGTGGGGGAGCGAGAGGGCTGGTGCGAGCGTGGGGGAGCGTGAGGGCTGGGGCGAGGTGGTGCAAGAAGGGTGAAGCGAGTCGGAGTGCGGAGAAGCGAGGCGGGCTACGGCTGAGGCCGATGCGGTAGGCGGTGGGGTGCTCGGGAGTGGCGGAACTGTCTTCTTTGGTGTCGCAGGGGGCCTTCGGGGCAGCCGCGACGAGAGAAGGGATGACCGAGTTGGGGTGGAGGTGTCGCGCAGTGGAACTGGGAGCCCGCAGTTTGTTGTGGCCGGCGCGGAGGGAGGGGAAGGAGCGGAGGTGGGTGGGGAAGGCCGTCATGATGGTTGGGTGCAAGTGTCCCACAGGAAGCCGGAGAGGAGGTGCTTCTGCTGTGGGCTGCGGGGCCACTTGGCGTCGGTTTGCGTTGCTCGGTCGAGGTGCTTTGCATGCGGGGGATTAGGACACCGAATGGCTTTCTGCGGGTTGCGCTTTCAGGTTGGCAAGGCTTCTGCACTGGCTCGTGGGGGTGCGTTCAAGGTTGGGGAGTCATCGTCGTGCGGGGCTTTCTTCGTACAGGGAGGGCCCTCGTACGCGCATGTGGTGGCTGGTGGTCCAAGTTCGGCCCCGGTTGCCAGCGTTCCTGATTTCGAAGGGGTGATGGCTGTTTCGACGCTGCCGGTGATCTCGTCCTTGCCGCGAGCTTTACTTTGGGAGCCTCAGGAAAGGTTTACAAGGTGATAGGAGTTTAACCATGCAGTCATCGGGATGAGTTTGCGAAAGTGCTTAACGTTGGACTTCGTGAGGAGCCATTTGCACGAGTTCCTTGGCTCTCAGTTTGTGGGGGACGTCATCGCCATTGATTCTAATCGCTGTTGTGCTCGGGGGCTATCGGCTGCTCAGCGGGTTTGGTTACTTCGGAATGAAGCGAAGGTTGGTGTGGTTTGGAGGGTCCTGCGTTTTCCGGACGGGGCATGTTCGAGCGTCGAGGTTTGCATGGCGGAGTTCCGTGGAGTCCCTTTCCTTTCCAGGTAAGTGCATTGTCTCAATCGGACTCTTCGGCGGTGGGGAGAGGTCCTCGCGATCATCGATAATGGGTTGATGCCGGGCTCAAAGCATGATATCGCTCGGGTCCTCATGGAGTGCAATAAGAATTTTCTCGATGGTGCGGCGGGCCACGTTTTCTCTGAATGTATGAAGATCGGCCGCTTCAGGTGTCGGGTGGAGATGACGATTGTTGAACCGCCATCGCCGTCGATGGTGCGGAGGGGGGGGGGGAGATTGGTTCGCCGGCGTTTGGGAGGGGGAAGGGCGTCGCCTCGTCTTCCGAGGGACAGATGGCTACGCAGTGTGGCGCTTCGTGAGACTCGTCTCGCAGTGATGATTTCGCACGTCCTTTCTGTTATGCCCTTTGGACACTGTGCATGGATTCTTCAGTTGCCGGTTTGTCTGATGACGTGGCAGGGAGGAGCCCAGGGGTCTCTGGGACCCTTCGCTTCTGGGCTCGGGCGTCGGGTCCCTCCATCCGGATTCTTCATTCGGATCCTTATGCGGTTCGGTCATTCGATGGACTCTCGTGCTGTCTTTCTTTCGGGTCATTTGCGGGTGGGCATTTGGACCCGGCTCCACGTCTTCTCTCTTCCTCTTCGATGGCCTTCGCGGAACGGGTGGATGGCTAGGCTCCCTCGGATGGGAGCGGGGGGGGGGGGGGGGTGGCTTCGGTGGAGCTCGCGGAGGAATCGGTACTCGGCAACCCGGCTGCGATCTCGATGGAGGGACCATCCTCGTTGGCTTTGGTTCGCGATCAGTCGGGACAGACATCGGTGACTCTGGTTGAGATTACTGAGGCTGATGTAGTTGGGGGGATACCGGAAAGGAGATCTGCTAAAAGATACAGGAGGAGCAGAGCGCGGTCGTTGGCCATCGAGACGCAGGGGTGCTCGTCTTTGAAGGATGCGGTTGCGGCGACGGCTGGTGTGATCCGAGTTGGGGGGCAGTTGGAAGGTTCCTCATGAAGGTGCTATCGTGGAATGTGCGAGGGTTGGGGGAGGCGGCCAAAAGGAGAACCTTGGGGTCGAGGTTCACGGAATGGGGGTGTGACGTCGTCATGTTGCAAGAAACAAAGCTCCAGGATGTGGGTGACGTTCTTTGGAGGTCGTTTGGTGCGGGGGGCTTGGATGAGGTCAGGGCTCTGGACGCGGTGGGCTCGGTGGGCGGTCTGCTCATCGCTTGGAGATCTGCGGCTTTTACATTCAGCTCGGTCTTCAGAGGGAGGCATGCTATATCGGTTCTTTTCACACGTATGGATTCTTCGTTGCCGATTGTTTTCTCTTGTACCTACAGGCCGTGCTGCAATATTAAGAAAAAGGAGCTTTGGGAGGATTTGTGTGAGGCTGGTCAGCGGTTTGTGGGGATCCCTTGGCTGGTTGGAGGTGACTTCAATGTTACCCTCGGCTCGTCGGATAGGCCACGTTCCAGGGGTGGTCAGGACCCTGGCTCGTCGGATTTTGCGGAGCTCATTGATTCGTTGGCTCTCGAGGACTTGGGAGCGGGCGATATCACATACACTTGGAGGAATTCAAACTCCCAGTCCTGTATTGACAGATTCTTGGCGTCTTTGGAACTTTTGAATGAATTCCCTCTCTCTTTTGTGTGCTCCAAGCCTCGATGCATGTCTGACCACAATCCTATCTTGCGGGACTCTGGTGATGTGTCTATTTCGAGGAGTTTTTTCAGATATGAGAGATGCTGGTTGCTGGAGGACAATTTCAGAGATCTTGTTGCGGATCACTGGGCCCAAGTGCTGTTAGGAGGTTCTGCGGTGACGAGGTTTGTTCGCAAACTCGACTCTTTGCGCAAGAGGTTGGCTATCTTCAAGAGGGAGTCGAGGGCGGCGAGAATTGCGGCCAGGAGGGAGGCGGAGGAGGTGGTCAACACGTTGGATGCCTTGGAGGGGGATAGGGAGCTTCAGCTGGAGGAGTTGGTCGCACGGTCGACCGCTCAAAAGAAGATGGCGGAGGAGGATTTGAAGCGGTTCACGGAGTGGCGCCAGAGGTTGAGGGTGTCATGGTTGAAGGAGGGGGATGCCAACATGGCGTATTTCCATCGCGTGGCCAGTGGTAGGCGGCGATCGAACGTACTTCGCTCGATCACGATTAATGATAGGCGCGTGATGGGGGACGAGGCAATGGGGCGGGCGATTGTGGAGTATTTCAAGGAGTTCTCGGGGAGGTGCGTCTCGAGGGTTTGGAGGTGGGCGAGGATTGGGGCTCCGCCGCTGTCGCCCTCGCTTTGTGAGGATCTGACGAGGAAGGTTACGTTGGAGGGGGTAAAGGCGGCCGTGTGAAATCTTAACGCGGATGGATCTCCGGAACCTGACGGCTTCTCGGTGGCTTTCTACAAGGACTTTTGGGATTTGGTGGGCACGGAGGTGTTGGAGGTGATCACCGAGTTTTGTGATGGTAATGCAGGCTTTGATATGATAAATAGGGCTCTCATTGTGTTGCTTCCAAAATCCCCCGCGTCCGAGCGTATTGATGATTTCCGCTCGATTGCTATATCGAATGCTCTCTATTTGATCGTGGCGAAGGTGTTCGCTCTTAGGTTGGCCTGTGTGCTTGACACTGTTATCTCTCCTATGCAGGTGGCTTTTGTTAGGGGAAGGCAGATTGCGGATTGTATCACTATGACTTCGGAGATGGTTGCGAAGTGGGAGAGTGAAGGGAGTCGCGGTGTGCTGTGGAAGGTAGACTTTGCAAAGGCGTATGACTGCCTTGATAGGAGATTCATTTGGTCGGTTCTGAGGAGGAGGGGATTCTCGGAGGTTAGGATTTCTCGGATGTGCCGTTGCGTCACTACAACCTCCTTCTCAGTCATGGTTAATGGGCGCCTTGAGGGGGGCTCTTTCCAGCCAGGGAGGGGGGTTCAGCAGGGCTGTCCCCTCGCGCCTCTGCTTTTCGTCGTGGCCGCGGATGTCCTTGCACGGATGGCTTGCTGTGTAATCGATGCTGGGCTCTCGAAGGGGTTCTCCTGTGATGGGGTGATGGTCCTTTTGATCCAATATGCTGATGACACCGTCTTTTTCATTGAGGGTGGCCCTGCGGAGGTCTCGGCCATGGCGACGACGCTTGAGGTATTCAGTGAGATGTCGGGTCTGTTCAAAAATGTGGCCAAGTCGAAGGTGGTCCTGTTTGGTCTTAATGCGGAGGAGGTGGACGAATGCTTGATATTGGGTTCGCAGCCTTGCGGTCTGCCTATTGATTATTTGGGCATGCCGCTGGTCTTGGACAAGATGCGTTTGAGAGATTGGTCTAAGGTGGTGGAGAAGGTTGAGAAGAGGCTGGTCGGTTGGAGATCTGCCTTGCTTTCGAAGGGAGGCCGCCTCGTCCTCCTCAAGGCGGTGCTCTCATCTGTACTGGTGTATTTCTTATCTAACCGTTGGATGCCGGCGGGGATCCGCTGTCGTATTGAGAAGCTCATGCAGAGGTTTTTGTGGGGAAAAAATGGAGAATCTTCGGGTGGGATACACTTGGTGGGGTGGGAGGGGGTGACGAAGCGGAAGAGCGATGAGGGCCTGGGTGTCCGGAGGTTGGACCATGTTAATGAGGCTCTCCTCCTTAAGTGGGTCAGTAGGTTATGGGGTCCTGGTGAAGATTTATATAGTGAGGTCTTACGGAAGATTCATGGGGTTGGCGGGGCACTTCCGCTTCCGGCTGCTCGGGTGGGGACTCAAACGCCCTTCTGGAGAGGGGTGCTGGAGGCTTTCTCTAAATTCTCGTCGTTCTTTGCTCCAGTGCTTGGCGATGGTCGTACTTTCAGATTCTGGACGGATGTTTGGACAGGTGAGGAACCTCTTTGTTCGAGATTTCCTCGGTTGTTCGCTTTGGCGGTTGATGGTAGTGCTCGCGTGGCTTCCTGCTGGTGTGAGGCTGGGTGGTTCCCTCTCTTCCGTGATAACCTCTCGGATCATAGGCTCCATGACTATCTCCTTCTTCTGGACACCATCAGGGGGGCCTGTCGGCCCTCGGGCGAGAGGGACCACTGGTCTTGGGGGGGGGGCCTTCTCGGCCAGGAAGGCGTATGTGGCGGTTTCTTCTTCCCCTCTCCCGAGGCTGGAGGTGGTGGTGCGGGATTGCGGTTTTTTATAGGGTTTGAGGCTACCTGAGAGGGTTGGCTTCTTCCTTTGGTTGTTTCGGAGAGAGAGATTGATGACAAGTGTTGTGAGAAAAGAGTAATCTATTATTCAAGGGAACCCTAGGCTCTCTTATATAGGGAGAGACCTCAAGGGTAAAATACGAAGTAGTCCAGAGAAAAATATAAATGACGAACGGGTACATAACATATAATAATATCTATCTCCACACTTCCCCTCAAGGTGGAGCATAGATGTCTATCATGCTCAGCTTGGAAGAACATATCTGGAAAGGTCCTCTGAGCAACGGCTTGGTGAGTACGTCAGCAGTCTGATCCCCTGAGCTCACGTGAGCTGTAGATATCAATCCTTTCTGGATCAAGTCTCTAGTGTAGTGGCAGTCAACTTCAATGTGCTTTGTTCTTTCATGAAAAGCTGGATTGTTGGCAATAAATAAGTCTGCCTGATTATCACACTGAAGCTGCATGGGTTGAGGTATGGCTACATGTAGATCTTCCAGTACAGATCGAACCCACATCATCTCCGTGTTTGCTTGCGCCATGGCCCTATATTCGGATTCAGCACTGGACCTTGCCACAACAGTTTGTTTCTTGCTTTTCCAAGAAACCAGAGAGCTCCCAACAAAAACTGCAAATCCTGAGGTTGATTTTCGATCCTTAGGGCATCCTGCATAATCAGCATCTGCACATGCTGAGATAGACAAATCTGTGCCCTTTCGAAACAGCAACCCTGAACCTGGAGAAGACTTCAGATACCTCAGTATCATGTATATGGCATCCATATGAACTTGTCTTGGTTGCTCCATAAATTGACTCACCCTGCTCACTGCAAAGGCAATATTGGGACGAGTTATGTTAATATAAAGGAGCTTACCCACCATTTCTCTATATCTCCTCTTGTCCACTTCAGCAGTGTCATCATCATACAGCTTCATGCTTGGATCCATGGGAATACTTGATGGTTTGCACCCAGCCATGCCTGCTTCAGTCAAGAAATCTGTGATGTACTTCCTTTGGGTCATAACTAGACCCTATGCATTCCTGGCAAATTCCAACCCCAGAAAGTATCTTAGGGTTCCAAGATCCTTCGTGATGAACTGATGGCCTAGGAATGCCTTCGCTCTTTCTATGCCCTGAATATCATCTCCTGTAACCAGAATATCATCAACATAGACCATGATAACAACCGTACCTGCCGATGACTTCCGAACAAACAACGAGTGGTTTGCATTCGACCTCTTGAATCCCTGTCGTTCTATCAGATTGGAAAGCTTCTGGAACTACGCTCTTGGACTCTGTTTGAGGCCATAAATTGCCTTGTGAAGTCTACACACCATATGCTTCTCCCCCTCAGCAGTAAACCCTGGTGGCTGCTGCATGTAGACTTCCTCCTGCAGATCACCATACAAGAAGGCATTCTTGACATCCAGTTGAGATATACTCCACTCACGTACCCTAACAACTGATAAGAGAATGCAAAGAGTGGAATGACGAGCCACTGGAGAAAATGTATCTATATAGTCCACGCCATAGGTTTGTGTAAAACCTCGCGCGACCAGCCGTGCTTTGTACCGATCTAGACTGCCATCAACATGGTATTTAACTGTGAATACCCACTTACAGCTCACAATAGATGCATCAGGAGGAACAACCAAGGTCCATGTGCCACGATACTGTAGTGCACGCATCTCATCTTCCATAGCCTTTCTCCAGCAATCAATCTCCATAGCATCCTGGTAGGTCCGTGGTATGTCCACGGAAGATAAAGCTGCAGCAAATCTCTGAAAGTCGCCTGTGAGGCGATGAAAAGACACCTGTGAAGCAAAGGGATAAGATGCACACGTCCGCTTCTGCTTCCGGATAGCAATAGGAAGATCAAGATCATCTTCCGCTGTGCTGGATGGTGTGGTCTCCTCCTGCAATGAAGAATCCTGCACATGTACCATATCTGACCCATCAGTAGTAATGCCATCTGAACATACCTGAGGCGTGATGGATGTCTGACGTGTAGCCTGAGCAGGACCTGACCGACGTGTATAGAATTTTGGTAAAGGTGGAATAGGAGGTCGTGGAGGTGGTGGAGGTGGAGCTGATGGTGAAGATGACGTAGAGTCAGAAACATGAGTGGACTCAGGTGGACTCAAAGTAGGTGGTGGAGGGACATAAACATAATCGTTGGTAGTGGATGGTACCAGTTTGTCACCTGCAGGGGAAAAATACATAACAGACTCAAAGAACGTGACATCAACACTGATAAAGTATTTCTTGTTTATAGGATCATAACACCGATAGCCCTTCTGAGTCCGAGAATAACCGGCAAAGACACACTTGACAGCTCTAGGAGAGAGTTTGTCAAGTCCAGGAGGCAGAAGATGAACAAATGCCACAATACCAAAGACACGATGAGTAAGTGAGAATAATTCCTTGTCAGGAAAAACGATAGAGAGGAATTTTCTCACCAAGAACAGAAGATGGCATACGATTGACTAGGTAACAAGCGGTAAGAACATCCCCCAAAAAGAAATAGGAGCACAACTCTGAATCAGTAGGGTTCGAGTAATGTCGAGAAGGTGGCGATGCTTTCTTTCTGCCACACCATTCTCCTGAGATGTGTAAGCACAAGTGGTTTGGTGAATAATGCCCTTTGACGAAAGAAACTGAGAGAGGGATCGTGTGAAGAATTCAAGAGCATTATCAGTACGAACATATTTGACAGTAGA
Source organism: Ottelia alismoides (assembly GCA_037367405.1). NCBI lineage: Eukaryota > Viridiplantae > Streptophyta > Magnoliopsida > Alismatales > Hydrocharitaceae > Ottelia > Ottelia alismoides. The sequence goes on along the minus strand of JAZKJV010010006.1, from coordinate 127,838 downwards.
AGAAAACACATTTTACACTTCATTATTAAATTCTTAATCACATCGCCTGCTTCAGATTTATTCTTTAAAAGGAAGACCCAAGAAACACGAGAAAAATCATCCACTACCACTAGATAAAATCTGTGTCCCTGATGATCGGGTACACGACTTGGACCCCATATATCTATGTGAAACAACTCAAATGGGGAGCTACTGCTCCGACTCTGACGACTAGGAAAGCTTGACCGATGATGCTTTCTGATGCAGCGTCGGATCCAAATATAGGGCCGAATCTTTTAGTTAATTTAGTGGTCAATTTTATTTACATTTTTTATAAATTATCGTATCATTAATTAAATAAATGAGATCGCATGTGATCTCAATCAATTAGTTGTCGATTTTTGAATTTCAAATTAGTTAGAGTCAGTTTAGGAAAATTGGTTGTCAATTTAAATTAGTTTACTATTTTTATAATCTCATCCCTCCTATATAAAGGGATGAGGGTCCATTGTTTTGAGGGAGTCAAGTATTAATGAAAAGTTGAGATTTTTCTCCCTCTCTATTTTCTCTCCTCTCTCAACATGGTCTTCACGGTTCTTCTTCTTCAACCCCTCGTTCCCGACGAGTTTTCTTCTTCTCAACCCCTCCTTTTCTCCATAGAAATTCCACCGCCCAAATTATTTTATTTATCGTCGACGCACCGAAACGTGTTTGCATCATTTGGTAGCAGAGCATGGCAACCGAATCGTCCCTACGATTCGACGATCCCGTCGCGTATTGGAAGATGCAATTTGATTTGAGTTGCCTATCTCATGATTCGCGTACACGCGCACGTCGACATAAGTTCAAGCGACGTCTTGATTCAAGCCTCAAAGTCCAAGAATGGTTGGACACGCAAATCGACGAAGATCTCGTCGTCCACGACGAGAAGCTCGCTGTCAACGAAGAATCCGCTGCTGTCCCAGCCGTTTTAGAAAAAAATTCAAAGAAACAGTAGCTGTCCCGGAGGTTTCAGATCAAGCCCCATCACCACCAGCGTCCCCGATGGCAGCCTCGACCCTTCCAGCGGTTTCCCTGGCCAACCAGACCCTCGTCGCATCCCCGCGACTCTCTTCTACAACCCCGGCAACCCCAACCCAACCCCCAACCTCACCAGCACCTTCCCCCACCCCCGCAAAGCCGGCGGCCCAGAACCCAACACCCGCCAGCACCCCCCCCTCTCGCCCGCGCCTCCTCCTCCCGGCACCAACCCACCCCTCCCCACGGCCCCCCTCCTCTTCCTGCGCACGCGCCAGCCCCCACGCCTTCCCTTTCCCTTCCTCGCGAGCCACCCTCACCTCCGGCCTCCCTCACCGGCCTGCGAGCCCTCCCTTCTCCCCACCTCTACCGCGCGCCCCTCCCCAACGCGCGCACTGCCACCTAGGCCCCGCGCGCCTGCCCACCCCGCCGCGCAGCCCAGCAGCGCGCCGCCGAGCGTCGGCCGCCCCGCGCACCGTCTGCATCTCCGCGCGCACCCACGAGCGCTGCACGCCCTCCGCCCAGCCCAACCAACAGCAGCCGCGCCGCCCTTGTGTGATCGCCGCCCCCGCGCGCATATAACGCAACAGAGGCCCCGTGCCCTAACCAAGCGTCCGAGATTGAAGGGATCTGAATCCCTGGAAGAAGGGGATTGGAAAGTAAGTGGGAAAAATTGCAAAATAAAATTCCCTAAACCCCCTATTTGCAGAAAGACCAAAGGCAATAGGAAAGTGAAGAATGAGGGGGTGCGAAATTTGCACCCACACCCCCGACGGCAGAAATATTTAAAAAAGAGGGCTAAAAACCAGAAATCCGGGGATCCTCCTTATCCAAATAGGACTAGGACCTTGGGCTTCCCCTATAAAAGGACCCCATGGCTTCATTCCTTAGACACATCTCCTCCCCTCCTCTCCTTGTGTCATTGCTTCACTATGGATTCTCCAAAGGCAATGTTGTTCATGCCTCATCAATTCCTCGACCATCACAAGGAGGAGACAACAATCAAGAAGACGCCGCCGTTCGCGCCACACATGTTCGTCAACCATGAAGGCCGCGTCACCCACGACCGCGTATGGACTCCGCCGTCCGCTCCACACCAATTCTTCCAGAAGATGACTGAGCACGCAGATTCGACCTCCAAGCCTGCAGATCCAGCAATTCGTCGGGAGACGAATTTTTAAAAGCGGAGGAGAGTTGATGCAGCGTCGGACCCAAATATAGGGCCGAATCTTTTAGTTAATTTAGTGGTCAATTTTATTTACGTTTTTTTAAATTATCGTATCATTAATTAAATAAATGAGATCGCATGTGATCTCAATCAATTAGTTGTCGATTTTTGAATTTCAAGTTAGTTAGAGTCAGTTTAGGAAAATTGGTTGTCAATTTAAATTAGTTTACTATTTTTGTAATCTCATCCCTCCTATATAAAGGGATGGGGGTCCATTGTTTTGAGGGAGTCAAGTATTAATGAAAAGTTGAGATTTTATCTCCCTCTCTATTTTCTCTCCTCTCTCAACGTGGTCTTCACGGTTCTTCTTCTTCAACGCCTCGTTCCCGACGAGTTTTCTTCTTCTCAACCCCTCATTTTCTCCACAGAAATTCCACCGCCCAAATTATTTTATTTATCGTCGACGCGCCGAAACGTGTTTGCATCATTGCAGCGTCGGACCCAAATATAGGGCCGAATCTTTTAGTTAATTTAGTGGTCAATTTTATTTACGTTTTTTTAAATTATCGTATCATTAATTAAATAAATGAGATCGCATGTGATCTCAATCAATTAGTTGTCGATTTTTGAATTTCAAATTAGTTAGAGTCAGTTTAGGAAAATTGGTTGTCAATTTAAATTAGTTTACTGTTTTTGTAATCTCATCCCTCCTATATAAAGGGATGAGGGTCCATTGTTTTAAGGGAGTCAAGTATTAATGAAAAGTTGAGATTTTAACTTCCTCTTTATTTTCTCTCCTTTCTCAACGTGGTCTTCACGGTTCTTCTTCTTCAACCCCTCGTTCCCGATGAGTTTTCTTCTTCTCAACCCCTCCTTTTCTCCACAGAAATTCCACCGCCCAAATTATTTTATTTATCGTCGACGCGCCGAAACGTGTTTGCATCACTTTCCCAACTGACGCGCTTCACAGCGAAAGGGAGAACTGGGAGAGATCTGAGGCAGAAGATGTCGCATTTTCTGGAGCGGGAGATGACCAAAACGGAGATGCCAGATATACGGAGAAAGCGGTCCGGCAGAATGAGAAGAGACGCCATCATAAGTATTCCGGACCAGCCTATATATACCATTTTGCTCAGAGCCACAACCAATGATACCAATCACCCTGCCCGTTAGTATGTCCTGAAAAATAAGAGAAGACGGGTCAAATATAGCACGACAATGCAAATCCTTCGTAATCTGACTAATAGACAACAGATTCATCGAGAACTCAGGAGCATGTAGGACATTCTGTAGATGCATAGTAGAAGATAGGAAGACCTCCCCCTGTCCAACGAGGGGAGAATGAGTACCATCTGCAATCTGTACTGAGCGACCATGAGGAATGTCCCTGTAGGACTCAAGTCTCTCTCGATCACGGCATAGATGATGCGTGGCACCAGAATCTATAATCCAATCAAAGATATCATGAGAAGATGTAAATGCAGTAGCACTACCTGAGGTACTAGCAGCAACAGAGGAACTGGCAGATGCTGTAGCAACAACATCTGAAGGTCCACCATAAGAATCACCAGATGATTGTGGCATAATATCATGTAGACGTGCCACAAGTTCCTCGAAACGATTGTCGGCAGTAGATGCAAATTGAGGCTGAGAATGCTCTGCTACACGTGCCGATGCTGGGAATCCATGCTTAGAGTAGCATGTCTCCTCCGAGTGGCCTGTGCGGTGACAATATGAGCACGACCGAAAGCGACCACCCCTACCCTAGGGTCCACATCCACGACCACGGCCAGAAGAGTGATCACCTCTCCCACGCGACACTGCCATCGCCGATGGGGGTGGAGTAGATGAGCTGGAAGAAACTGATATGCGACTGAGTTTCCTGTAGACATCCTCCATCGGAGGAATAACTACATCAGCCAAAATCTGAGAGCGGGCGGCCTCATACTCAGGATCTAGGGCCGCAGGTAGAACACCCACCATGGTGGCATTCCTAAATGTCTTCTGCTGTTCAGGAGTCGCTGTGAGGGGAATGATGCTGTACAACTTCTCAAACATCCCCCTCAGGGATGTGTACAAGGAGTGAAGAGGTCTTCCATTCTGCTTCATCGTAAATATATCATGCTGAAGTTGTAACATCTTGGTCTCATTTCGCACCTGGGAATATGTAGCAGCAAGAATATCCCACATTGCCTTGGAAGTGGGTTGATGGAGGACATCATTGGCAATCTCCATCGACAGTGTTCCTGACAACCAGACCTTGGCATACGAATCATTAGCCTCCCACGAGGCATATATCCCTGTCTTCTCTGCTGGCTCATCCTCGGTAAGAATGTGCTTCTTACCGTTCGACTTCATGAGGCTCATGAACTGCATCGCCCAGAGCTCATAGTTGGACACATCCCATCTTTACTATTGGCGCGAGTCCTTTGAACGTGCCTATGGAGGGCATATCAACCTTTGATTCTGACATATTGCCGTCGGAGAAGAACTAGGGTACGTAGACAAAGTGGTAGATGTCTACTTAAACTTCATAGGTTTCGAGTGCGTATGTAGACTTTATACACCCAAATCCATATATCTGGAGAAAGAGACGGCTACGATCAATGTAGCAAAGGTCCGGCTAGGGAAATCCGGAAGATGAAGACGAGGCAGCGGGCTGGGGTGCTACGACGTCACTTGGAGGGGACCGGGGGGGGGGGTCGGGCGGCACTGGGGTGGACCCGGGGGGGGGGGGATCCGGCAGTGCTGGGGTGACCCGGGGGTGGGGGGGGGGGGGTTCCGGCGGTGGTGGGAGGGACCCGGGGATGGTCTCACGGCGGTGGGAGGGACCCAGGAGGGTCCTGCGGGACTGGAGGGTGGCCCGGGAGGGGGCGGCGGCGGCGGAAGAACGAGAGGGGGGGGGGGTGGGGAAGCCCTAGGGCTCTGATACCATGTTGTGAGAAAAGAGTAATCTATTATTCAAGGGAACCCTAGGCTCTCTTATATAGGGAGAGACCTCAAGGGTAAAATACAAAGTAGTCCAGAGAAAAATATAAATGACGGACGGGTATATAGCATATAATAATATCTATCTCTACAACAAGGGATCATTGCGCGAGGCTGTTTGTCGCTACCCCTGATAGATGTGTTCTTTGCAACAATGCCGTGGAAACTTTGGACCATCTTTTCTTCGCTTGCCCGACGGTGGTGGGGGTTTGGGAGGAGGCGACTGATGCTTGGGTGTACGCCGCGGATCTGGCTTCTTTCTGGGACTTGATGGTGGCTAACAAGAATAGGGAGCGCAGGGAGCTCCTGCGTCCATTGGCGACAGTTTGGCCAATTTGGCTTGGCCGAAATGAATCTATCTTTGCAGGGCAACGTTTTTACGAAGAGAATGTGCTGTTACATTGTACCCGTTTAGTTGATGACTGGTCATTAGTTTAGTTCCCTGTTTGGTATCGCGGTTGATACCTTGTAAAGTTCCTTTTTTCTTTGTTTCTTTTTATATAAAGCAGGGGCAAGCACCACTGAGTGTATCCCCCTATTTCTAGACTTAAAAAAATGAGAGGCAAAAATAAAAAATTATTAGTAAGTTAATTATGACGAAATTAGCGTCTTGTGAATTTTTAGGATTTTTTTTTGATGCAAAATGAATTTTTTGGAAGTAAAACAATGCAAACTAAATTATTTTCAATTAATTAATTTTAATAAATAACAAGCTCAATTAATTTCAAAACTAAAATTAACCTAGATGTACCTTATTAATATTTATCCAGGAAAAATTCTAATTCCTAAAAATAACAAGTTTAAATAGCATTAAAAATTAATTACATCAATCACCATAGAATTTATTCTATGAAAAAGAAACATGCAAATGTAATGATTTTGGGCATAATATAGATTATAATTACTCCTACAACATGTGAATTTTTGGGAATTTGTGGAACAATGGTTGAAATATTATGAATTAAAGAGCTCATAGTGGGTAAAATATGCCAATAATCACCAAAATTAATAATAATAAATCAAGCATATTACAAAAAAATACATTCATTTCCTCACTTGATAGAGAAATAATTGTTATATAATATGCAATTTTTGGAATAAAAAGTCAATGCCAAATGATTGTTCAAATACATGTGCAAAGACATGGGGTTGCAATTTATAAATTAAAAAAATACTGAATTAAAAATGCAAAAAGACCTAAGTGAGATTACCATTTCTCGCTAGGGGTCCGTTGCAATTTACCCTTGTGCGCATGCACGAGGCACGTGCCTGCTGCATGGTGGGGACCTTTGCACAATTATTCTGGAAAGTAGGGGCTTTGACGAAATTTGCCCCACACTACACATCAAGGGCATGTGCAGCGGAGCGAGGCTCGCGTAGCCGAGCCTCCATGTGGCGGGTGATAGACCCTCGAGCCCACCCGAGGATGTGGACTCGGTGGAGGCTCAGATGTGGATGATGTGGGGTGTTTGTGGCCCTCCGATGCACGATCAAGCGCTGAAGGACGTCAGCGAGGATGGACATAGTTGGTGGTCGGGGTCGATCGTGCGAGAGCGAGCAGGCAACCAGAACTAGGGTTCCGCCTGGGGCTATTGGAGTGAGGCAGTGGTTGTGGCTCACGTGCGAGGGTGGAACAGAACTGCAGTGGGGGTCGACGAGGGAGCTGAGATCCGTGGCAATGGTGTCTGGCTTGGCGAGCGGAGGTGCGATGACAACTTAAGACTTGGAGTTCGACTGTGCAGCGTGAAGGAGATGCAAGGGTGAGGTGACCGAATGGGGCTCCGAGGGCGGGGTAAGCGGTCGAAGACGAGGATGGAGCGATGACGCGAGTGAGGTGGAGATATAAGTGTAGGAGTGCGCCGCGAGCGACGATGAAGCGGGCGATGCTAGGGCGTGGGTGAGGCGGAGTAAGGACGAGCATGAGTGAAGGTGATGGCGGCCGGAAAAGGTTGAGGCTCGAGGTGTGGAGCATGAGCTCCGAGGACGAGGTGATGAAAAGAACGGAGGAGAAGAAGGAAGAAGGGGAAGAGGAAAAGAAGGAAGAAGGAGGATGCTACCTGGGTTACCTTATCGCCTGTAAGGGTGAAGCTTGATGAAGAGCTCTGGTTGTTGCTCGAGGGAAGTGGCGAGCTTGGTCGCTGTGAGAAGAAGCTGTGGTCAAGGTCGACGATGTCCTCATTGGGGTGAGCACCTCTGAGTGTGTCCCCCTTTTTTGAGCCTAAAAAAAAAAGGTCGACGATGTCCTTGGATCATGCCAGGATTGGAGCACCGCGGTCACAGGCTCCCTCTCTTTTGATGGATCAACGGATGAAGATGACGAGGGGCGGCGGGCGACTTTAAGGGAGCAGGCAGAGCAGGTGTAACGCCCGCGGGCTGTAACGATTGTGAGCGGAGGAGGAAACGACTGGCGGAAAGGGAAACTGTTCGAGAAGGGTGGAGCTGCATGGGGGAGAAGGATGTGCCACGTGGCAGGCGTTGGGAGCTGCCACATGACAAGGGAAAATAGATAAATTAATTAAAAAAGTAATAATAATAAAAAATAAATAAAAAATAAGATAAAATAGAAGGAATAAAGAGGGCGACATGTGACGGCTTTAGGAGCTGCCACATGTCACTCCCCAAAAAATTCAGAAAATAAAAGAGAAGAAAAATAAAAAAGAAATAGAAAAAGAGGTCAAATCAAAAAGTGATCTTCATGAAAGTTGTTTGTCTCGTCAAGATCTACAACTTTCATGAAGAAACTAAAACCAAAGAAATCATGTACAAAACATATTTTTGATGGCACTCTTTATATATAAAATATCCGTTTTTTGTATTTTGCATTTTTTATGATTTTTATATAAGGTAAAAATCAAAATAAAATATAAAATAAATACTTACAACTTGAACTAATTTTTTATATTTTAATAATTAACAAAAATAAAGAAATAAAATAAGAGGGACATATATACTGATTATATATATAGAGTGATTTATTTTCTTTGGTTTTTACTTCAATTTTGATAGGAATTTTTTCACACTTTATTAAATCATAAATCAAAGAAAATAAATGAAGAAGAATTAAATAAAAAAGACTTAATTTTGTACATAAAATAATATGGTTAAAATCAGTCAAAATGTACCATATACAATGAGGTCCCAAAACTCAAGTTTCACATATGAACTCCGATTCTTATGAATTTGATCTTGTTTTGTAGATAATTGAACGTATATTAATTCAAAAGTGAGTAGATGTTTATAGGAGACTGTATGGGAACGATGTTGACATTTACGACTTTTGGTCTCCAAACTAGGGTTTGGTTTTTATTGGACAAATATACAAGTTATTATTATTTTTTGATAATTTTCTTTTGTGAATGTTAGCAATATGTACACAACCAAGTTGATTTTATTTAATTTAGAGTTAGTAAAAAATAATTAAAAATAGAGGAAGTTATGAGTGATAAAGTACAAGAATTTTGGGCTTCTTATTTAATGCAATTATGCATGCTAAAACATGAATATTAATTACATATGCGCGAATGATAAAAATACAATTTAAATGATTAATTACAAGAAATGACTTGGGAACATATCTCTATTTTCATATTTTAAAGTGATGAAATTCATCGGTGCTCGAGGGGGGGAGGTGTTGCAGATGGATGTGCTTTGAAGGGGGAAACACATGGGGAGATGTGAGCAGAGGTGCTCGAGGGGGGGGGGTCGGCGTGGACAAAGAGGTGCTGTGAATGGGGTGACGTGGGGGAGCTGCTGGCGAGGGGGCGATGTCGGGGAGCTGCATGCGGAGGTGTTGGGGAGTGGGGGTAGTGCGGGGGAAGTGCTGGGAAGGGGCAGGGGAGAGGGAGGAGTTGAGGGAGGAGGAGGAGGGAGAAGGATATGGGTTGTGAATTATATAAATAATAGAGGTAAAAGTATCATATTTTTGATGCATTCAATTCATCTTTGACGAACAAATGGATGCCTATTAACCATAGGGTGTGTGGTGTGAGAGTTAGCAACTTTACATGATTGAAGGGATAATAAAGATATTTTAAAGGTTGAACATGTGATTTATAAAGATTCTAGGGTTTGTGGGGTAAAATCTCAAGAAAAATGCTGGCATTCTTTAATGTGTATTTTCCCATTTCAGTTCATCTTTGATGAACAAATGAATGCCTATTAATCATAGGGTCTGTGGTGTAAGAGTTAGCAACTTTACAAGGTCGAAGGGATAATAACGATGTTTAAAAGGTTGAGTAGGTTCTAGGGTTTGTGGGGGTAAAAATCTCCAGAAAAAATGATGACATTCTTTAATGTGTATTTTCCTATGCAAGTCACAATGTCCAATATTAGTGGTTTTTAGTTGATTGGGTATAATTTCAACGTATTGGAATATCAACACAAGGCGTATGAGGATATTTTTTTGAAAGCAAAAAAAGATGCCATGAGAAGATGCCCACCTAAAAGGATGAAATATTACTTGCCAAACCATGTAGAGTAAAATGTGCAACTTGTCTTATAGGTGCAATTGATTAGGACGTGAGAATAAAGGTCTAAAACTTGGGTTTGTTGAAATTTCTCATAGTTATAAGAAACAAATCTATCACCCTCTTTATATTGTTAGAGTGTGCGTCATTCATATGTAAGATGGGTAAATGGATCCTTCCAAGTTCCATTTACCCCATCCAGAGTTTAGTCCCATATCTACCGGTGGTGAGACTTGGAGGGTCCGTAGAGGCTATATAAGAAGCCCATACTCCCTGTATCCAGTGAGAAAAGTGCAATGCATACATCAACCCTTTGAGGCATTCTCCCGTGGTTTTATCCCGCTCCTTAGGGAGTAGGGTTCTACGTTAAAATCCTATGTTCTTGATGTTCTTTATCATTTACTCTCTGATTCGGCTTCCACATTCATATTTCTAACATGGTATCGGAGCAAGGCTCGATTCTCGAGGATTTTTAAGTTCTTTATTTTTTTATTCGAGATTCGATTCTTGAAGATGATTATTGTTATTGTTCAAGTTCTGTCCAAATTCTAGGGTTTTGATTGAAACCCTAATTTCTGGAAGATCTTTGCCGTCAGCTCCTCCCATGCCACAAGTTCTGTTCAATTTCTAGAAGATCTCATGCAACTTCTCCTGCAGGCAGCATGGGCCTCCAACCACGAGCCTTAATCCCACGACTTCTCCTGCAGGATGCGCTAACGCTCTAGTCGCTGACTCCAAGAACAGAGGTGCTTTGCATGTGTGCTTCTTCTATCCTCATCGGCGACGACAATACATCCAGATCCAAGGCATCTCCATCTCCTGCTCCAGTCCGTGCAAATATTATGTGGAACCTTCCTCTCCCTGCGCAACATCATCAGCGGAGGTAATGTCATCCCAATGAAGCCCCTCTGATCACCATCTCTTCAGGCGCGAGGTGACGCACGACAAGCAGGCGACTTAGACAACGGGCCCTTGTCGCCCTTGTCCCCTCAATCTCCAGCGCAGGCAAGGAAGCCTATGTGCGAGGGGAGGCTCCAGAATGGGTTCCCCGATGGGAACCCTAAATAAGATCGCAGTCCGTGTTTTTTTAAGGGAAAGGAGTTGGGCCCAAGTGGGCCGTTACTTAAAAATAAAGGAGGTCGTAAGCTTCAAAAAAGGGAAAAACCATAAAAAAAGAACGACTTAATTGAAAAAATGTGATGGCTATTAAACAAAGGTGATGAAATAGCCAGAAAAAAATGATTGAGATAGCGAGAAAATTTCGGCTTATGTGATTTTTGTTTCCCCATTTTATTGTTTTCTCCCAACTTGGTCGACGTCATTGTGTTCCGACAACTACGGGAGAAAGGTGGAGTATAATGTAGAGTTCTTCGACCATGATTCAGATTCCTCAGATTCTAGATTCTCCAGTTCATATTCTTCAAGCCAGATTTTTCGGACTCTACAATTGTTCAGACTTGATGTTAGATTGGTTCGGAGTCTTTACTTTCATACACACACATATGCGGTCTTCAGTCAGATGTGCACATGTTTGCCATAACATTGGTTGTGGTCTCCATCTTTCTGGTTTTGACAACTCAGGGTTTTTCATGTGGTTTCATAGAGACTCCAGAGTAGAGATCCATTCTCTGAGCCAGTACGGGTGACCCGGTTCTTCGACGAGGAGACTTTTCAGACTCTATTCTCCAATGATCGTGGACTCCGACGAGTATGTCTCTACGACATTTCCAGTTCGGCCCTTTCAGAGATGTAGCAATTGTCCACATGTTGTGCCGGATCAGAGTTCTCCAAGTAGAGACTCATTTCCAGTTGCAGTGACTCTGAAATGAGTAGTACACATCACATGCTCTCCGACGAGGAGATTCAGTTTGACTCATACTCCAGCCCGTTCGTCCTCTTCACCTGCACGACATGAGAAGCAACGCCCTCGACAATAGTCGACAATTGTGTGTGTTGAGTTGATATTGTCTGTAGTGTCTTGTATTGTGAGTTGAGATTTCTTTCTCTTTGTCCAAGATGAACATTGCATGCTCCAGCTTGAGGGGGAGTGTTAGGGTATGCGTCATTCATATGTAAGATGGGTAAATGGATCCTTCCAAGATCCATTTACCTCATCCGGAGTTTAGTCCAACATTTACCAATGGTGGGACTTGGAGGGTCTGTGGAGGCTATATAAGAAGCCTTAGACCTCCTGTATCCCGTGAGAAAAGTGCAATGCATACATCAACCCTTTAAGACGTTCTCCCGTGGTTTCATCAGGGTTCCACATCAAAATCCCGTGTTCTTAATGTTCTTTATCTCCGATCCCGCTTCCGCATTCATATTTTGTAACATATATGTTTTTCTTGTTTGCTATTAAATCCTTGGGATTTTATCACTTGTGCCCCTCTGAGATATCGCAATATCAGTTATACCCCTATCTTTTTGGTAATATCAGTTGTACCCCTCACTTCTTGCCGTTTTATCAGTTGTGCCCCTTGGGTTAGTTGCCGTTCATCCACAGTACAAACGACGTTAACTTTGAGGACATAAGCGGAATTAGTTTTAAAAAAACAGATTAAAAGGTCATTCCCCCACCACCTCATCTTCCTCCCTCATCTACTTCCTCTTCCTCCCTTCTCTTCCTCCTTTACAGCTCCTCCCTCCTCCTCCTTGAGCTCTCCTGCAGCCTCCGCCAAAACTCTGGCTCCGCCCACGTGCCTCGCCGCCGTCCACATCCTCCTCCCCCGGTCCCGCACCCCCGCGACCCCTACGCCCCCTCCCTCCCTCCCCCCGCGCCCCTGCGACCCAGGCCCCGCGACCCCTGCGCCCCTCCCTCCTTCCCCCTCGCCCCTGCGCCCTCGCCCTGCCTCCCCACCCCCCCTGCGCCCACGCCCCCGCCCCCGCGACCCCCCCCGCCGCCGCGACCCCTGCTACTCCTCCCTCCTCCTCCAGCGCCGCCGCGACCCCTGCGCCCCCTCCCTCCTCCCCCCGCCCCTGCGCCCCGCGCCCCCGCGACCCCTGCACACCCTACCTGCCTCCCCCCGCGTGCCTCCTCCCGCGACACATGCTCCTCCAGCGGACCCCCGCCCCCTACGCCCCCTCCCTCCTCCCCCGCACCCCCGCAACCCCTACCCTACCTCCCTCCGCGACCCGCGCCCCCTCCCTCCTCCCAGGTCACCCCAAGGTCTTTCATTATTTGTTAAATTAGAGATAAATTTTTAATTAATTGATTCATGAAAATTCACCGAAAAATCAATAAAATTCACCGTTTGATCCGTAATGAATGATATATCCGTGAAAATGCAAAAGTTTTAAAGATTCGATGGATGCATGAAGGTGTAACTAAGAGAGAGAAATTATGAAGAGAAAGGAAGAAGAAGAAATGGAGGAAGAAGATGAAGAATTCTGGACAATAATCCCCTCTTAACTGCACTAAAGTTTGAAAAATCATGGTTAAGTCAACTCATTGACGGTTAATCTAACGGAAGGGCACAACTGATGATGGAGAAAGAAGTGAGGGGCACAACTGATATTACCAAAAAGATAGGGGTATAACTGAAATTGCGATATCTCGGAGGGGCACAAGTGATAAAATCCCTAAATCCTTCTTGTCCTTTTTCCTCAACATCTAATTTTTTTCGAGACCAAAAAGGGGGAACATGCTTTGGTGTCTACCGTAAATATATTAAATTAATGGAGAGATACTATGGTTACTGTTGGGAAAACACAATCGCATAATTTTCCAAAGAGCCCTAGGGCTATCTTATATTGAGGGGCCCATGTGTAAATTACATAAAACAGTAGAAATAAATGTAAGTATAAGAAAGTCCAAAGACATAATAACATCTCTACTCTCTCTTCATTATGGAGTATAGATGTCGATCATGCTCAACTTGGATGTACACTTATGAAAGGGTCCTCTAAGTAGGGCCTTGGTGAAAATATCTGCAATTTGTTCCCCTGAGCTTATATGAGAAGTAGAAAGAAAGCCTTTCTAAATCACGTCTCGTGTATAATGGCAATCCGCTTCAATATGTTTAGTTCTTTCATGAAAACATGATTATTTTACCATGAATAATGCTATTTGATTCATAGATGTCAAGGCGCACACCTAGATGCTCCTAGGCGACTGCTTAGGTGCCCTAGGCCATGCTCCTAGAAAGAGCACCTTGCTTTTATAGAAAATGGCGTACGCCTTGGGTCGCTTGGGCGCCAAGGCGCGCCTGGGCGCCTAGACGAATATTTTTTTATACGTACTACACATATATCGCATTTTCAAAATGCGATATACATAGCGCATTTTGAAAATGCGATATACATATCGCATTTTTGAAGTGCGATATACATATCTTAATAATCTAGCATCCAAACCTAAATTACCCCACTGCATTCGGCCCTCACTTGACCCTATAGCCCGCGAAACCCCTTGCATTGTCTCTGCAGAGAAAACTCTCCTCCGCTACCTGCTTCAGCTAGCCTCCCTCCTCCGGCAACCTCTCTCTCCTCCTGCGGCCTCCCTCTCCTCCAACAATCCCCCTTCTCTGGTGGCCTCGCTCCTCCTCTAACAGGCTTCTTGCGTTCTCTTGCTCTCCCCTTATAGAATGACTTCAGTAGAATCCTTGGATGGGGATGCCATTCCTAATCCTAATACACCAATCCCATCTACTGTGTAAAGGTCTGGGGAAATTGATCCCCGCTTCACCGACAAGATGAATGATCCATGCTTGAAAGTGGCATCGAAGGATCTCGGTAGGAAGTACTATTTTTGGCCGAATACACTAGACAAGAATAAGGTACAATGTGCATTGTGCGACCACATTACTAATGGTGGCATCGAAAGGCAGTATGAACACTTGATTGGTGGCTATCAGGATGTATCTGTGTCTGAAAGCCATTGTGGAGATTAAGAAAGAGATGTCTGACTTCAAAAATCGTAACAAGAAGAGAAGGGTAGTCGTTGATTATAGATATAGTGGAGTTGATTCAAACATTCCAGATGCAGATGATGGTGATCGTGGCGAACATGTAGTCATCTTGGATGTCTCACAACCTACGACTACAACAGGTAAAAACGTTAATTCTGGTTCTGGTTCATTGTCTGCAAATAGGCCACCTGTACGAAAGTATCCACACGACAAGAGTCCTATGGATTCGTTTAGTTCTGCTAGCCCATGGGAGGTTGTGGCACAAAGGAAGACATCAAGGGCTCGTGGTGAAGCACAACAAACTACAATTGAGTTTGCTTTAAAAAAGGATGCTACACAGGTGGCATATGATGCCATAGTTGAGCTATTCTATACAGGTGACATCCTTTTAATGTTGCACAACGAGAAGCATTTGAGGTGGCAGTGGAGGCTATTGTCCAAGCTGGGAGAGGATTTTGTTCCTCCATCTTATCACCAATTGCGAAAGCCCCTACTTGAAAAAATATTCAAGGACCAAAGATTTGCAGGTGAAGCATGAAAGCCATTGGAGGACATATGGATACACGATTATGTGTGATGCATGGACTGATGAACGACAACGAAGTATGATAAACTTCCTTGTTAATTCTCTGGAAGGATCATTTTTTATTTATGCAAAGAATGCAACATCTGATGTACACACCGGGGAATATGTGTTCAAATTGATAGACGAGGCTGTGGAGATGGTGGGTGAGGAGAACGTTTTACAAGTTGTCATCGACAATGCAGGAAATTTTGTTTTAGCAGGAAAGTTACTAATGGAGAAGAGGAAAAACCTCTTTTGAACTTCATGTGCTGCACACTGCATGGATTTGATACTTGAGGATATTTCCAAGTTACAGAAATTTGCAGGAGTTACCAAGAGGGCCAGAAAAGTAACAACATATATTTACCAGCATATTCGGTTGCACGATGCGTTTCTACAGTTCAGTGGGGATCACCAGGAGCTGTCTAGAAGCGGAGTTACCTGCTTTTCTACCAACTACTTGACCCTTACTAGTTTGCTAAAGCAAGGGAAAGCGTTGGCATCTTTGTTTATTTTTGAGGTATGGAACACTAGTTCTTGATCGAAGACACATGATGGGAAATGTGTCTATGAAACTGTGATGGCAAATGTTTTTTTTTAAAATTGAAGGTTACCTTCGAGCTGTGTAGCCCATTGTTATTGTATTGCGTTTAGTGGATGCTGATGAGAAGCCACCCACGGGCTACATTGCTAGGGCATTTGACACTGCAAAGGAAATGATTATTGAAAACTTCGGCAGGAGGGAAACATATTACATACCTATTCTACAAGTTATTGATTCTTGTTGGGATAATCAGATGGCTCGCCCTCTGTATGGTGCATGATGTTTCTTGAATTATGCATTTTATTATAAAGTGAAGGACAACAATGAGGCATTGATGGGAATGTATGAAGGTGATTTCATATTTTGCCGTGAGAGGATGGTTGATCCCGATCAACAAGACGTGATATGCTCTGAAATGGATGTCCACAAAGGAGCTCATGGTATGTTTACCAGGACAATTGCTATTAGACAAACGTAAAAAAAACCTCCATGTAAGTTATATTTCATTATTTATATTGAATGATTTAATGGTAAGATGTGTTTACATTATAGACTTATTGTGTAGTGGAATGGTGGGATACTTATATAAGTCTTACCCTCGCTCTAAAGCGAGTGACAAAGCGTATTTTGTGACTATACTGCACATCTTCCTCTTGTGAACGCAATTGGAGTGCTTTTGACTTTGTAGGTATCAAAAACACTTATAAATTTAGAAATACAAATGCCAACATTATACTTGTAAATTTATGCTGGCCAAGAACAAGATGAAGGACATGAAGAAACTAACCTGTGTGATGATGATGATTGAAGTATTAATTATTGTCTTTCAGTCTTGGAAATGTTGTGTTATGCCAAACAATTTATCTGTATTTTTACTACATTTCTCCCCTTTTTTGGTTGTAACTAGATAGCTTGTTTAATTATCTATGTTTTGGTTCCTTTTTGTGTTGTGATTCTTTTCTTGTGATTAATCACTCATGTTTGGTTAAATGACATTTATCACTCTAACACTGTAGTTACTATGTATTTATAAATACGAAAATTTTAAACAGATAAATAAATCCAATACCTACTGTAATTTTTTTTAAAAATATAATAACTGGTTTAGCATCTCCAAAATGTGACATGCACTTAAAAAATGATGTCGCATTGGAGACACATCTATTTGCTTCAAATAACTATATGTCACATGTCTCCAATGCGATATGTAGGATACACTCTGGAAAATGCCTAGACATACAAGCGCTCAGGTTTAACGCCTTATCGCGTTGCTGCCTTAATAACTGTAGAGATATTTATGTAGTCGGAGTACTGTTTATCCAATTTTTATTTTCTTTGTTGCTACTTATGTAATTTACCCATGGGTTTTCTCTATATAAGAGAGCCTAGGGTTCTTTGGAATAATAAGATAATTCTTTCCACCAACATGGTATCATAGTCAAAACCCTAAAACCCTAAACACCTCCCACCATCCCCGCCCCTCCCCTTTCTCCCTAGCGTCGCCGCCGCCGCTTCCTCTCCCCGGCGTTGCCGCTCACCGTCGCCTCCCACCTCCCTCTTCTCTACCTCTCTCCACCACCTCGCAGCCTCTTCCCACTCGTTGGCCCCTCCCGTCGGGCCCCTTCTCGTCGGGCTCCTCCTGCCGGCTCCTCCCACCGCCCCCTGCCATAGGCGGCCTTTGCCGCACCCGCTCCCTCGCCATCATAATGAATTTGAGTGTAAAGTCTACATACGCACCCAAATCCTATGAAGTTTATGTAGACACTTGTCTTTGGTCTACAAATCCCAGTTCTTCGTCTCCGGTGATATGTCAAAAAACAAAGTTGCTATACCCTCCATAAGTATGTTCAAAGGTCCTGCGCCAATAATCAAGATGGATGGGATGAACTATGAGCTCTGGGTGATGCAGTTCATGAGCCTCATGAAGTCGAATGGTAAGAAACACATTCTTACCGAGGAAGAGCCGACAGAGAAGACTGGGATTTATGCCTCCTAGGAGGCTGATGATTCATATGCCAAGGTCTGGCTCTCAAGCATGTTGTCGATGGAGATTGCTAATGACGTTCTCCATCAACCCACCACAAAGGCAATGTGGGACATACTAGCGACAACATATTCGCAGGTGTGGAATGTAAACAAGATGTTATAGCTCCAGCACAACATATTCACAATCTGCTAGCACCTCCACTAGTGCTTGTGCTTTCCCATCATGTCATAGTTCAGATATATCAATCGGATTATGGACTCTAGTGCAACACATCATCTTTGTCGCGGCAAAGATAGACTCACGTCATACAGGGAGAATTCCACCAGGACGGTCAGTGGTAATAGCTGATGGGACTCATTCACCCATTATTTGATAGGGGGGGATTACTTTGTCGCCTTCCATGCATTTATAGAATGTTTTACATGCCCCTGATTTTTCGATGAACTTACTGTTTATTAGTCAGATTACAAAGGATTTGCACTGTCGTGCTATATTTGACCTATCTTCTCTCATATTTCAGGACATTCTAACGGTCAGGGTGATTGGCTATGGTTCTGAGCAGGATGATCTTTATCGTCTGGTCCGGAATTCCTATACTGGCGTCTCCTCTTATTCAGCTGGATCAGTCTCTTCGTATACATGGTATCTACGCTTTGGGCACCTCATGCTTCAGAAGACGCGTCATCTCTTGCCTCAGATTTCTCCGAGTTCTTCCTTTGTGAAGTCTGTCAGTTGGGAAAGCACCATCGAGCTAGCTTCCCTAGTCGTCAATATCGAAGCAGTAGCTCTCCGTTTGAATTACTTCATGTTGATATTTGAGGTCCGAGTAGTATTCCTGATCACCAGGGACACATGTTTTATCTTGTCGTCGTTGATGATTTCTCTCGTTTGTCGTGGGTATTTCTATTATAGAACAAATATGAAGCATGTGATGTTATTAGAAATCTTATAATTGAAGTGCAAAATGTTTTTCCTCTCATGTGAAATATGTTTGTACGGACACTGTCTTGGAATTTTGCACTTGGTCTCTCTCACATTTCTTTTCGTCAAGAGGTATTATTCATCAAACTACATGTGCATACACATCTCAACAAAATGAAGTCATAGAGAGAACATCGTCATCTTCTAGACATTACTGGAACTTTGCTTATCCAGAGTTGTGCACCTATTTCCTTTTGGGGAGATGCAATCCTTACAGCATGTTACCTTGTGAATCTTATGCCCTCCTCGGTACTTCGTGAGAAAATTCCTCTTTCTGTTGTTTTCCCGACAAGGAATTATTCTCACTTACCCCTCGTGTTTTTGGTGTTGTTGCTTTTGTTCACCAGTTGTCTCCTGGACTTGACAAGCTTTCGCCTAGGGCTGTTAAGTATGTTTTTGTGGGTTACTCTCGGACTCAGAAGGGATACCGTTGTTACGATCCTGTAAACATGAAATACTTTGTTAGTGCTGATGTTGCTTTTTTTGAGTCTGTTATGTACTTCTCACCTGCAGGTGACAGGTTGGCCTCATCCACTTCTAATGACGAGGTTTATGTTCCTCCTCCTATTCTGAGTCAACCAACGTACGTTCCTGTCCCTGTTGTCACGCCAGCATCATCCCTCCCCACCACCACCACCGCTACTACCACCAAAACCACCTGTCTAGTCATTACCTAAATATTATACATGTCAGTCGGGTCCTGCTCATGCTGCACGTCAATCATCCAGCATGCCTCAGGTATGTTCAGATGTTATTACTAATGATGGGTCGGATAGTGTGCATGTGCGTGGTTCATCATTGCAGGGAGAATGCGAATCAACGAGTACAATGGTTGATGATCTAGATGTCCCCTATACGGAAGCAGAAATGTACTTGTGCATCATATCCTCTTGCTTCCCAGGTTTCCTTTTATCATCTCACAGGGGATTTTCAATGGTTTGCTGTGGCTTTGTCTTATACGAAGATACCACAAAATTATCAGGATGCCTTGAAGATTGACTGCTGGCGTTCTGTTATGGAGGAGGAGATGGCTGTCATGCAATCACATGGTACATGGAGCTTGGTTCTTGCTCCCTCAGGAGCATCTGTTGTTAGCTGCAAATGGGTATTTACTGTTAAGTATCATGCATATGGTAGTCTTGACCGTTACAAGGAAAGGCTAGTGGCACGAGGTTTCACTCAGACATATGGTGTGGATTATATAGATACCTTCTCTCCAGTTGCTCGTCATTCCACTCTTCGTATTCTTCTGTCCGTTGCTGTGGTACGTGACTGACCCTTTTCAACTAGATGTTAAGAATGCATTCTTGTATGGCAGGATGCAAGAAGAAGACTACATGCAGCAACTTAACAGTAAATAGAGTCCAATAGGCGTGGTTTCAGAAGCTTTCCCATCTAATTGAACAATAAGGATTCAAGAGATCAAATGTGGATCACTCGTTGTTCATTCAGAAGACTCCTAGAGGTATGGTGTCTTCATTGAAGCAATGCCAAAGGTACGCCGTCTTCGACCTTCTTGTTGAGAGAATGAGAGAGAGAGAATGGGAGGAAGATATAGGAGGAAGGGGGGCTCCCGTGGGTGAGGTTCCGATCGTAAG
This sequence comes from Ottelia alismoides, assembly GCA_037367405.1. Classification (NCBI taxonomy): domain Eukaryota; kingdom Viridiplantae; phylum Streptophyta; class Magnoliopsida; order Alismatales; family Hydrocharitaceae; genus Ottelia; species Ottelia alismoides. The sequence continues at coordinate 107,638 of JAZKJV010010006.1, read as the reverse complement.
ATCGATGCGTTTCCCCTCCTTATGGGGAGGTTTATATAGGGCGTATGCCCTCACCACGTTCGCACCCTTCTCACGCCCTTGCGATTAAGGTCTCCATGAGACCCGACCCTCGCGCAACCGTCAGCGGCAGTTTTATGCACTCGGTCATTTCGCGAGAATCGTTTTAACATCTCCCACTTGACCGAAGTCAAAATATATATGCTCCCACTATTCGTGTAGTATATACATGGAGATTTATCCTGTGAGGATCATTATCTTTGAAACCTCTTACTTGACTCAAATGTTCTTGAGTCCTATGAAACCAACATGTTTAATGTATGTTCTTGCTGCTATTCCCTTGGTTAGGGAATCAATTAACATGTCACTGGTAGGTATGTAGGTTACCGTGATTTCTTGCTTCCCTACTATATCTTGTATATAGTGATATTGGATCTCAGTGTGTTTTCCTTTAGAATAATTAGCCCCACTATTGGTTAAGCTTATCACAGCTTGATTGTCACAATACATTTCAATTGGCCCTTTGACCAATTCGAGGTTTAGGTTCTCTAGAAAACGCTTGATCCACACATGATGAGTGGTGACCATGTTACATGTAATGTACTCAATCTTTTGTGCATGTTGAGATAGACATCCTTGTTTCTTGCTACCAAACATGAACATGTAACATGATGTGGATTTTTTATCATCCACATCCCCTTCAAAATCGGCATCGGAGTATCCTATCACTTCAAGCGATTCTACTTGATACACAAGTTTCAGATGTACCATCCCTTTCAGATATTGAAGAATCCTCTTTACAACTTTCCAATGTGCTGGACCAGGATTGCTTTAATATCTACTGAGTAAGCTTACTGGAGGCTAAGTCAGACCGGGTACACATCATTGCATACATTAGACTTCACACCGCTTGTGTACATGGTACATTTAAAGGTTCCTACCCCTTTCCGAGACATTGGCTCTTACTGAGTCTCTTTCCCATCACAAGTGGTGTTGGAGCTGGAATGTTATTCTGTATTCAAAATCTCCTTAATATAGTATGCAAATATCTTTCTTGACTAAAGCTCAATATCCTTGACTCACTGTCTCTTGTTATTTGAATTCCAAGAATATAGGATGCTTCGCCCATGTCCTTCATCTCAAATTCATTGCTTAATTTCTGTTTGATTTCATTGATCATTTGTATGTCATTATCTGCAAGAAAAATATCATCCATAAACAATGACATGATTGTAAACCTGCTCCCACTCTTCATGACATGCACACAATTATCCAATTTGTTTGTAATAAATCCAAATTGGATAACTTTCTCATGAAATTTGAGATACCATTGCCGTGAATACTGCTTCAAGTCATATACCGACTTTCTTAATTTGTAAACCCTTTTCTCCTGACCTTCAATATGAAAGCCATCAGGTTGTTACATATAAATATCTTCTCTTAATTCTCCATTAAGGTTGTCTTCACATCTATTTGGAATAATTCCGAATCCATATATGCGACTGTGGCTAAGATCATCCGAATAGATGCAAACTTACCCACTCGAGAGTATGTTTCCTAGAAATTTATTCCAGCTTGCTAAGCATAACCCTTGGCAACTAATCTGGCTTTGTATTTATCAACAGTACCATCGACTTTGTACTTCTTAAATACCCATTTACATCGTATAGATTGCCTACCCTATGGCAATTCACGTAATTTCCATAGACCGTTTTGTTCGATTGAGTCTAACTCATCCCTCATGGCGGCCGTCCATGATTCTGACTCAGACGAAGCCATAGCTTCGTCAAAGGATATGGGATCTGTACAATCCACGACATCCTCATCCATGGTGTAGCACGACGCCTCACATCCATAGAAATGATAATCTTCCATCCATGCGGGCCGTGTTCTGGGTCTCTTGTTGCAATACTCATGGGTTGTGTGGGTTCACCCACTTCCTCTAAAGGATCATCTTGTTCCACATGTTCACTCTCTATATTTAGATGACCGATATCATCCCTAAGTTCGTGTCTAATGCTCAAATCGTCTTCATTATCGTGTAGAACAATCAGAGGATCCGATTCCTCTACTTCATGCTCCTTTTTTTGGTGAATTTCAAGGAAAGTAGCATCACGACTTTCGATCATACCTTTAGTTTTATGGAAAAACCTATGTCCTTTATAATTCTCACTATATCCAATAAACTTACACTTTAATGTCCTGAAGTCTAGTTTGTCCCTAAGCTGACTCGACACCAGAACATGTGCAACACATTCCCATTTCCGAAGATAGCCCAACTCGGGTTTTCTGTCATTCCATATTTCATATGGCGTTGATTCTACGGACTTGGTGGGAATCATGTTCTGTATGTAATTCGCAGTCAACACTGCCTCTCCCCAGAATTTCTCAGAGAGGCCTGAGTGTGCAAGCATACATCTTACTGCATTCATTAATGTTCGATTCTTTCTTTCTGCTATACCATTATGTTGTGATGTATAAGGCATTGTAGTCTGCCTACGAATGCCTGCCTGAATGCAGTACTCCTCAAATTCCTTTGAGGTATATTCCCCACCTTTATCTTTCCTAAGAGTCTTGATTGGTTTTCCCAATCTTGTCTCCACTTCTGTCTTATATCTCTTAAATGTTTCAAGTATTTCCGACTTTCTTCTTAAGACATAGGAGAACTTCGAGCAATCATCAATGAATGTTATAAAGTATTCTTTATTTCTATATGTGCTGACGCTCATTGGTCCACATATGTTCGAATGGATCAAACTTAGTAACTATGTTGATTGAATTCCGATCGAGAAGGGTCTTCTCATCATTTTACCGGTCAGACAGTGTTCGCAGGGCAATGTCCTTGCTCCCGTGATCTTAGGCAAAAAATTTACCTTAATCATTTGATCTATCTTATAATTTCCTAGACGACCCAATCTCATCGCCACAAGTCATAGTCAGACAAACAACAAAAGGAATACTCAGAAGAGATATTGATTGATTCACTATAGTTCATTACAGGAAGACAAAACAAGTCATGCTCGGGCATAAACTCTCCCATCGCAGAGACCTTATTCTTGCCTATAGATACACGTTTATTATAAAAGCAGACTTCAAAATCCTTCTTGAGTAGCACTGGGATAGAGATCAGGTTCTAACGTATTCTTGAGGCATATAGTACATCACTCGGTACTATAATGCTATCTTTTAGGTCAAGTCTGTACGTCCCAACAGCTTCCATGTCCAGGTAGGTGTTGTTCCCATGGAGATCCATTGTTCTCCTTTGCTCAACTTCTTGAAGTCCACCAGGCCCTCCTTCGTCTTTGCGATGTGTCTGGTTGCTTCAGAGTCGATCCATCATCCATCACTGTCCGTGATGACGGAGTTGCATTCCACGACAATTGCGAATTCCATTTTCTTCTTGCCTTTGTTTTCAGGCATCGTAGAATTTCCTGCCTTCTTATTGGGGCAATTGACCTTGAAATGGCCATATTTTTCGCAACCGTAGTAAGAGACATGAAAGGAAATATCGACGATATATCGGCGGTATATCGATATCGACATGGGATCGATACGGGCATTGATATGGCGATATATCCTGATTTCCAAGCATTTTTTTCACAAGGGCTTGTCGATATGGGCGATATTTCGGCAATATATCGTCGATGTATCGTTGAAATATCGTATTGATACGATATCGATATCGATACGACCTTCCATGGTAAGAGCCACTGAATATTTCCTACTCTTTCCCTTGAAATTCGCCTTGGAAGGGCCCAACCTTTTCTTCGCGTGTACGACATTTGCTTCTTCGTTTTCCTCGATCTCAAAGATATCAGCTTTTGATCTTTGGTTAGAGAGGTCCTACTCAGTTGCGAACTGTGCAGGTAGGTCTGTCAGCGACTTATTGTTGCCATTCATTCTCAAAGATGTGGCAACCATGTCGAATGACAGTGGCAGACTTCCTAGTATGGCTACGATCTGCATCCTTTCCGGAATCGCGCAATCTGCAACCGCAAGATCCTTGGCCATCACGATCATCTTGTTCAATTGCTCGAGGATGCTTTCAGATTCATTCATTTTTACATGAGTTGTACTTGTGTAGAAGAAGCTGGACGCTCACTTCTGACTTGGAGTGATATTTGTTCTTAACCGCGGTTCAGAGCTCGTAAACTGATTCGCAGGTTTTCAAGACCCGAATCAGGTTCAAATCCATGTGGGTCAGTATGAAGCTCCTAGCCCTATTATTTGTTTTCTCCCACTGTTCGCGGGACCTAATTTCATCCATAGTTGGATTCTCAGATAAAGTTGTGCCGAGTTTGTCTACGGTGGAGTGTATGCTATTGTGCAACAAGCCATAGTAGATCTTTCTATTCCACAACTCATAATTAGTACCGTTAAGGTACTCTATTTTTCCCACATCAGTGGCAATTGTCTTGCTTGTCATATTGGATGTAAAGAAATATGTGTAAGTTCGTATGAGAATGTACAATTTTAATGAGAATGGGCAATAATAAGTTAGATGTTGATTTGTTGGCTATAGACGAAAGAAAAAATGTAAGCTTGTTTTTAATAACTAAGTTTAATGGTTAATTATAGATAATTTTTTTAACTATAAGGAATCACAATCAATAAACCGAAAATCAAAGTTGGTAGGAGATTAAGCAACTTTATTAAAGGTATTTGGTTATTATGAAAGGAAAATTTTAATGACAATTTAGAGGATTGGTTTGCAATATTAGCTTAATAAAAAACTAAATGCAAAAACAAAACAAGGAACAATATGGTTGAAAGTGAGTTGATTAATCAAACAAAGAAGATGGATTCTATTCAATAAAAGAAATTAAGGTAAACTTTAATTCAAACAACAAACAACTGCAAAACAACTTTTTTTAATTAATAAATAGCTAAATATACTTTGACTAAAAAAATCATGTATCCTCTTAACAATTGATCAATAAAAGTATTTTAACAAGAAAGCTCTAAAAAATAAAAAACCTAATAGATCCTCCCCTTTAATTAAAAGATTTCGATTTTCAAAGAAAACCAATACGTTTAAACAACGTAATTAATTTAATTTTATAATCAAGAAAAAAATGAGAGTTTTCGTGAACAAATAAAAAAGAAGTCGTTGCTTTTAAAAAAAACTTCAACAAAAAGGAACAAACACACAACACATTTTTTTAAAGTAAACAAAGGCCCAAAGCCTCAAAGATAAACGTTAACTTAAATAAAACACATGTTTTTCATTAGTTTAAATTAACTCAAAAAAAAAATGTAGGGGGACAAACTTGAAATCTCGAACTTTCTATCAAACAAGAAGGGCATGCATGCAAAAATATTTATATAATAGAAAGAAGACTTGTGACTTGTTAGGGTTTCAGACCACGGATGGATAGTCTTGACGACAGTGGGCTGGATCTTAGCGGGCGATTAAAAACCGGAATGTATGGCGATGACGATGGTGGGAGTCGGATCTGGTCGTGCACGGTGAGGCGAAGATGCGAGTCACGCTGGAGCTCTGATACCAGTGAAGGAACACCAAAGGTACGTCGTCTTCGACCTTCTTGTTGAGAGAACGAGAGAGAGAGAGAGAGAGAGAGAGAGAACGAGAGGAAGATAAAGGAAGGGGGGCTCACGTGGGTGAGGTTCCGATTGTGAGATCGATGGTTTCTTGGAAAAGTAAGAAACAAACTGTCGTGGCTAGATCTAGTGCTGAATCTGAATATAGGGTCATGGCACAAGCAAGTACGGAGATGATGTGGGTTCGAGCTGTACTAGAAGACTTGGATATAGATGTATCTCTATCCATGCAGCTACAATATGATAATGAAGTTGCATTGTTCATTGCAAATAATCCTGCCTTTCATGAAAGAACAAAGCATATTGAGATAGACTGCCATTACACTAGAGATATGATTTAGAAGGGCCTGATTTCTACTTCACATGTTAATTCAGGGGAGCAGACTGCCGGCATTTTCACCAAGCCTTTGTTCAGAGGACAATTCCTGAAGTGTTCTTGCAAGCTGAGCATGATTGATATCTATGCTCCCTCTTGAGGGGGAGTGTAGAGATATTCATGTAGTCGGTGTACTATTTATCCTATTTTTATTTTCTTTGTTGCTACTTATGTAATTACCCATGGGTTTTCTCTATATAAGAGATCCTAGGGTTCTTTCGAATAATAAGATAACTCTTTCCACCAACAATAACCATGGTCTGATTATCACACTGCAATTACATAGGAAGTGTTACATCAATATATAAGTCAGCTAACAGCTCGGACCCACATCATCTCTGTGCTCCTTTGTGCCATAGCTCTATATTCTGATTTAGCCCTAGAGTTGGCAACCACTGTCTGCTTCTTGCTCTTCCAGGACACTAAAGAGCCACCGGCAAATACAACAAAGTATGGGGTAAACTTCCTATCCTTAGGACATCATGCGTAGTCTGCATCTGCACAGGCTATGATTGTGAGGGATGCCCCTAATCTGGACAACAATCCTGTACCTGGAGATAACTTCAAGTACCTCAAGATCATATGAACTGCATCCATATGTATCTGTCTAGGATGGCCTAGTGATGGTAACATAAAGTAGCTTTCCCACCAATTCTCTGTATCTTCTCCTATCCACCTCCTATGTTTCATCATCGAATAGCCTCATGCTCGAATCCGTAGGATTAGTGACAAATCGATACCCAATCAAACCTGTCTTAACTATAATATTTGTAACAATTTCTTTGGGCCATCACAAGGTCCTGCTGATTTTTGGCAAACTCTAACCCCAAAAAGTATCGTGGAGTGCCAATATCCTTGGTGACAAACTGTTGACCAAGAAATTCTTTTGCCTTTTTGATCCCCTGCACATCGTCTCTTGTAACAAGGATATCATCAACATAAACCATAATAATGACTGTACCTCTGTGGGTCCTCTGAACAAACAACGACCTATGTGCATTTGATCTCTTGAATCCCTGCTTCTCAATCAGGTCCAGGAGCTTCTGGAACCATGCCCTTGGATTCTGTTTAAGGTCATAGATGGCCATGTGAAGTCTACAAACCTGTTGATACTCCCTCTCAGCAGCAAACACTGGAGGGTGCTGCATGTAGACTTCTTCCTGGAGATCATCACACAGAAATGCATTTTTGTCATGAAGCTGAAATAAAGGCCAATCATGTACCACAACTACAACAAGGAGAATCCGAAGTGTGGAGTGGCAAGCAACCGGAGAGAATGTGTCCAGATAGTCCACCCATAGGTTTGAGTGAATCCACATGCAACTAATCTAGCCTTGTAACGATCAATACTTCCATCGATGTAGTGCTTGACAATAAACACCCACTTGCAATTGACAATAGATACACCATAAAGAGCAGGAACCAAGGTGCCACGTGACTGTAGCGCGACCATCTCCTCTTCCATGGCAAGACACCACCTACTATCTCTCAAGGCCTCTTGGTAAGTCCGTGGAATCTCCTTGGCATATAGACCAAAAGCAAACCTCATGAAATCCCATGCCATGATATCAAAAGAAACATGGGAAGCGAGTAGATACGATGCACATGCATGCCTCTGCTTCTGAAGTGCAATAGGTACATCCAAGTCATTGAGGATTTCCGATTTCTATGCTGGCCTCCTGCAAAGGTTCCTGATTGGATACATCTCCTAATCCATCTGTAGAAACAATGTATTCAGAACAGACCTTAGGCATACTGGATGACAGGCAAGGACTATGAGCAGAGTCCGACTGATGAGTATAGAAACATGGCAAGGGTGGAGCAAGGGTTGCAGGTAGTGGTGGTACATGAGGGGGTTGTGGAGGTTATGTAGGTGGAGCAATGGGCGCGTCGGGAAGTGATGATAGGCTTATAGGACGATGTGGCATGCATACCTCATCGTCGAATCAGATATATCTCCTGTAGGGGAAAAAATACATCACCGACTCGAAAAATATGATAACACTGACATAATATTACCTACGTAATCGATCATAGCATCTATATCCCTTCTGCATCCTGGAGTGCCATACAATAACAAATTTGACAACTCTAAGAGATAGCTAGTTAAGACCAGGAGACAATTGATGTACAAAGGCAACTGAGCCAAATGCAAAAGGGGTGAGTGAGAACAAATCCTTCTTGGGAAAGGTAAGTGAGAAAGAACTTTTCTCACCCAGTACATACGAGGGTATGCGATTCACTAGATAACAAGCAATAGGAACCACATTACCCCAAAAAGAATGTGGAGCACGACTATAAATGAGAAGGGTTCGAGTGACATCAAGTGGCGATGCTTATGTTTTGTAACATCATTTTATCGAGACGTGTAGGCAGATGAAGTTGGCTAAACAATACCACGAGACGAGAAGAACTGTAAGAGTGCAAGAGTACACAATTCCAATGCATTGTCAGTTCGCACAAATTTGACTGTAGAGGAAAAAGATATTCTTTACTTCATTGATAAAAGATTTTATCACATTCCCAACCTCAGATTTATTCTTTACTAAGAAAACCCATGACAAACGAGAACAATCATCTACAACCACTAAACAAAATGTCCCTGGTGATCCGGTACATGACTCGGACCCCAAGTGTCTACATGAATCAACTCAAAAAGGGAGCTACTACTCCGACCCTGACGACTAAGAAAAGTAGACCGGTGATACTTTCCTAACTGACAAACCTCACACTGGAAGGATGAGCGAGGTAAGATCTGAGGAAGAATATGACACATCTTTTGAAGAGGAAGGTGACCAAAGTGCATGCACCACATAAATGGGGAAACTGATTCTATGGGATTAGAAGATTGACCAACATATGGAGTACATACCGGTCGTTAGAGGCTATCCAGCTCTCAGCCACAACCAATCACACTATCCGTAAGAATGTCCATAAATACAAGGATAGATGGATAAAAAATAACATGATAATGCAAATCCTTCGTAATCTGACTAATATACAATAAATCCATAGAAAAATCAGGAGCATGCAACACATTCCGTAGATGCATCGAAGGCATCAAACTAATCTTCCCCTGTCCTGCAACTAGAGAATGAGTCTGTCTCTATCTACACATGTGATGGGACACCTCGGAATCTATAATTATGAAAATTGGTAAGAGCATAGATGATACACTAGGTATTGACAGAAGCAGATGCTCCAACATTTGAATGGTCTCCTGAAGCCGGTGAGGAAGCATGAGAACCGACAGGGAGCATAAGCTCCCATAGTCGAGCCACCAAGTCATCAAACCTCTGATCAGATGTAGGAACAACATGGCGCTCGACCTGCTCTGCTACACAGGTAGATCCGAGAAAACGATGCTTGGAGTAGCATGTATCCTTTGAATGTAATAGACTGTGACAATGTGTGCACGACTGACGAATACGATCTCCTCTACCATGAGGTCTACGGCCACATCATTGTGAAGAGCCTTCTCTACCACGGGAGGCGGCCATCATAGAAGAGGTCTGGCTGGAGGACAATGATCCTTCGGAGTCAACGGTAAGCCTCCATGGGAGGAATAGTAGCGTTCGCAAGTATCCGTGGGTAAGCATAATTATACTCTGGATCAAGTGCCACTAGAAATACGCCAATCGTAGTGGTGTTCTTGTATGCCTTCTACTGCTCAGGGGTAGCAACGAGAGGCATAAAACCGTGGAGCTTCTCGAACATGCCATGTCGAGATAGAATGAAGAGGGCATTCATTCTGTTTGATTGTGAAAACGTCATGCTATAGTTGCAGGATTTTCGTCTCATTCCTCGCTTGAGAATATGTGCTCGCGAGGATGTCCCACATTACCTTGGTGATGGGCTGACGTAAAATGTCATTGGCAATCTCTATCGTCAATGTACCAGATAACCAAACACGTGCATAGGCATCGTTCGCCTCCTATGAGGCGGTTACCCTAGTTTTCTCAGTCGGCTCCTCCTCGGTAAGAATATGTTTCTTACCTATAGACTCTGAGTCTCATGAACCACACGGTCTATAATTCATAATTTGTCCCGTCCATCTTGACTATCGACGTTGGACCTCGAAAATCGCTGTGGCAGGAATGTCAACCTTGTTTTTTGACATACCGTTGGATTGAGCAAAAAGTAGGTTTTGTAGACCAAAAGAAGATTCATCTACACATACACACGAGGAAGTGGTTGCATGTGTAGACTTAGAATGCAACCAATCCCATCAACGACCTCTGCTGCAAAACACATCACTTGGAAGAAGATGCAACAATAGCTGCTTAAAGCTCCTGGATGGCCAAGTAATGTACCCCAAAACCTTTTAATGAAATGGTTGTTGCAGTGACTCTTACCTCGAGAGCTCACCATTCTTTTATAAAAAATAGCTGCTTAAAGGAGGCTCGTCGGCTAGGGCGACAACCACAGTTGAATAAGTGGCGACGACAATTGTTAGAGAAGGCGGCGACGGTTGTAGTCGCTGGAGACGACGATAATGGGTGGGCATGGGATTGGTGGTGGGGCTAGGGTTTTGTTGTGGTATGAGAGCTCCGCGCTCTGATATCATGTTGGGAAAAAACTATCGCATAATGGAAAAGCCCATAGGTAAATAATATAAGATAGAAGAAATAAATGTAAGTATAAAAAAAGTCCAAAGACACTATAATATCTCTACAATTACCTTACAAGTGCTATGACTCATGGAGAGTCTTGTCATGGAACATAGCTTTATCAACAAAAAAAATCATTCTTAGCTAAGTAAATTACCTAAATGGCCGATAACAAGAGAATGCCCTCATTAGGGGGGCGATGCCTAGCGTTGTATATTGAGACCGAGAAAGTTTCAATGTCATCAGAGTTCATCCAATCAATCTCAAGCTACAACCATATAGGCTTAGTCTTCTCGCAGACAAAGGGCAGGCGATCACTAGTCTTGACAGTTCCATCTCGAAAGGGATAACTATCAATTTCTCCTGCAATGAGATTAAACTAATGGTCTCTCGTCATGATATGCCCCATGTGCATCAACTATAGGAAAACACTGATGCGGGATGGCACTTTAAGTTCCCATATTAGCTTGCATCATAAAAAAGTTGTTTAGGTGTCGGGGCACTTGGTCTGTCCATAGCTTCGTAATTTTGTCTCACAAAGAAATCCCCCTCTCAGTCGGTGATCCCTACCTCCACTACACCACCACATGATTAAGAGACTCAAAGCACTCCAAAAGATCTTCAATCCGCTGATCAGAGAGATCAGTTAGAAAAGAGGGCATCAACGCCCCATTCTCTCAACTATATGCTACCAAAGTTGTGAGGACAACAAAAAGAACGAAAATGTGTGGGAATCGGTCGAAAATGGTTGGGAACTGTTCTAACAAGGATCAAATACGCTTTCGAAAAGTTAAGGTGACAAGTCACAAAAGAAGGGTGAAGCACGAGATGATCTTGCGCATGAATAGCTTAGATGCAATGGATGAGTTTGCAACATAGATCTTCATCTCTGTCTCAGATCCTCACGATCCACTTTAGAAAAAGAACTTTGTTCATGGTCTCCAAACATGAGATCCCAAGGCCTCCCTCTTTCTTCGGAAGTGTGACTGAATCCCAATCAACCAAATGAATGCCTGAGCTATCTTGGCCATCTTTGCTCCAAAAAACTCTGCACAATCGACTCAAGGCGACGCCAAACACTAACAAGAAGAAGTCTCGATGACATAAAAAACATGAATTGCCACAAGGATCATCTTCATAAATATCACATGGCCTCGCGAAAGCAAAGATACCTTCCAAATGGACAATTTCTCCATCTTTTCAGTGATAGGGAGCCAATCAACAATTCTAAGTCTGCCACATGTCAAAGGAAGACCTAGGTAGCGGATCAGAAGTGAGACACATGTCGTACCCAGTTTTGTATTGCATGCCTCAGTGTCCATGTCCAACTATTTTACAGGGATTACCGTCGACTTAGATATGTTCATATTTACTCAAGATAACTTGCCAAAAATCTCAAACACCACAACCATTCCGATCGCTTTTTCTTTGCCACCTTTAATATAAGTGTCGTTGTGTATTGTAGGAGAGGGGTATAGATATTGCTGAGAGTAGCCAACAGTGACTCCCCGCTGAATCACTTGCGCAACCATACTTGTCAATTCATCAGCAACAATAACAAACAACGTAGGGGCCAGTGGACATCCCTGGCGGTCCCAACGTTGGGGCTGAAAAACCCCCTCAGGGCACTCATTAACAAGCACATAATAATATGCCATAGTAACACAACTCTTCATTTATGTAATATGTATTGGAAGTCCATGGTTTGCCATTAATGACCATAGAAAGCGTTGATGCAACGTATCATATGTCTTGAAGAAGTCCACCATTTGCATATCCCCTTTTCCAGTCCTCGATGATCTCCGTAACCATAACCAAGTTGTCCCCTACCTACTTCCCATGAATGAATGCAGATTGAGCCAGAGAAATGATGTCATCCATAGCCACATCTACTTTGTTTGCCTTAGCAATCCCCATATAGATTGCATTGGAGAGAGCTATAACGCGGAAATCCTCCTCCCTTTCAGACACCTCCTTTTTCGGGAGAAGAAACAATAATGCCCTGTTGATCTTGTCAAATCCAGAGTTTCCCTCAAGAAACTCCTCCATAACCTCCAACACCTCCTTTCACACAACATCCTAAATTTCTCAATATTATAGAAGGGGAAGCCATCTGGAACCAAGAGCACCATCGACATTCAAAGCCATATTGCAGCTTTTACCTCTTCTAATGTGACAACTTGCACCAGATGACTATCATGTTGCTTAGATAATGGTATATCCCCTAGACCCGTCCATCTCCACGGTCTGTCAGTTACTTTGAGGGAAAAGCCAAATAAGTACTTAGCCAACACTCTCATATCCCAATCACCTTTTACACTAATTTCATTCACGACCACTGAATGGATCGTGTTGTATAGCCGCCTTCCACTTGTAATTCTTTGAATGATTTAATATTCACATATCCCTCTTTGATCTACACTTGCCTGCTCAGTCACTAGCTTCTCGCCGTCCTCTGTGATAGTCTTTTGATAAGAACCTCTCTCGTTCAATTCATTCTCAGAAATCTTTAACATATTCGATTTTGTCCAATATTGACACATCTACCTCCGTTGTGGAGCATTGAGCTCTTCTCTGCTCTGTAATCTCCCTCTTATATGAAAAAATCCTACCACGCAAGGATGCCCACGTCTGAGCTAAACTCGCAGCGACAGATACAGAACACTCCGCAGAAAACCAATGCTCAACCACCTATTTTCTAGATTCATCCTCAAGCATCCATGATCTCTTAAATCTAAAAAAGGATCGAGGTGCCAGACTTTTCACCTCAATCCCGGATCAAAGGCATATGGTTAGATTTAGACCTTGACTAGGAAGATGTTAAGGACAAAGGGAACGCCTCCATAAGTTCAGCAGAAGCCAGGAAGCTGCCAATCCTTGAGTGAGACCTCGTGTTCCGATAGGTGAAGCATGTATCAAATGCATCAATCACTGCCATATACAGATTATCAATTAATTCTCCAAAATCAATAGACCCCGAATCCTGTCCCCCATGAAACTGGGGGCAATCAAAGGAAAGGAGTAATACAATAAAGTCACCCCTACCCACCATACATGAGCGGGGAATTTCCCTATGATATTGCGATACTCAGTCCACAAATCTTCTCTCAGGGATGAGATAATGGGCCTGCAAACACAAGAGACCACCATGGGCGTGTCAAGACGAGTATTCTGAAGAACCAACTGAACAAATCTGCCCTTATGCTCAGAAAGAAGCATAAACAAGGTGGCTTTCCATTTTTTTTGAAGTAAAAAAAGGGGGAAACATGCAATCGTGTCCACCCCTAATTAGATTTAAAAACTAGGTAAGAAGTAGAGTCTTACCATGCCTCAACAAGGCCCCCAGACTGGATACATACATTCTCCCTATAGAACCTCTGATCGTGAAGAGAAGGGCATTCCTAGCCAGCCATATAGTCCACAAAAGGGCCAAAGGGCAAAGCAACTCCCTCCTCGGACGCTGCTTGGACGTCATCAAAGAACCCCAAAAAGAATCAAAGCTCCTCGCACAAACCTAATCCAGACCGAAGTCATCCCAGATAGACGTTGTATACTGACAAAGGAAGAAAAGATGCTCCATCGATTCAATTCCGTTCTCGCAAAGAGGGCACTTGTTGGAAACCGTCCCAAAGAATCTAGCACAACGACCTCTCGTTATAAATCTTTCTCGCCTAGAAGCCAAAGGGAAAACCGATCCTCTCGGAGAGGCCAAGCCCCCAGATAAAGTTGCAATCCCTAATTATATCTTCCGCCCGTGAGCGAGGCGGTCTGCAGATCACCCCGTAGGCCTTCTTGACTGAGAAAGAGCTCCCTCTCCACACTCAATGGTCCCGTCCCTCTGAAGGCCCCCCACGAACTGACAAGGAGTCAAGCGAAAGAAGAAACTCCTCCAAGCGGTAGTCCGAAAAGTTAGCATAGAACATCGACATCCTATTTCCGTCACACCAACAGCCAGCAAGCCGCGCCTCACGGTCAGCTGCTAAGGCGTACAGGAGAGGAAAGCGACTGCCAAGCGACCCACCACCCGTCCAATCATCCGTCCAGAACGCAAAGGATTCTCCATTTCCCAGAACAGGTCGAAAAAACTCATGGAAGCATGGGAGAACCGTCAGAATCCCCTTCCAGAAAGGTAAACGCATCATCCCACGAATGATATTTGTCGGTGACACGCAAGTGATGGCGTAAATCCGTCGAACAATAACACAACATATATCCTCTCCGCTCCCCCATAGTCTGCTCACCCATTCCATCAACAAGGCCTCATTCATCATGTCAATATGCCTGACTCCAAGACCACCCTCAACCTTAGGGAGAGTGATAGTCTCCCAGTCCACGAAGCGCATCCTGTTTGCCTCCTGACCACTTTTGCTCCACAAAAATCCCCACATCAGCCTCTCAAGGTGCCTTCGAATCCCTGTGGGCATAATGCGAGTAGACATGAAGAATATCGGAATTGCAGAGAGCACCACCTTCAACAACACAAGGCGACCCTTCTTGGAGAGGATTAAAGACTTCCATCCCGTAAGCCTTTTGTCCAGCTTCTCAATAACAAGAACCAGTTCGCTATCTTGATTCTCCCTAATGTCAACGGCTACCCCAAGTAATGAATAGGTAGTGTACCACACTCCGTACGCAAATCGAGACCGCAAAAGCACGCCTCATCTTTAGATAGAGCAAAAGGAACCACCGTAGGCTTACCATGATTTTGTGTCGGCCCCGACGTCTCTCCAAATTGCTCAAGAGTGACTACCATGCCATTGCCTCCCTCAATAAAGAAAATGGTGTCATTCGCATACTGAAGAAGAGGTATAAGCAACCCATCCCTTGAATAGCCGCACATGATCCTAGAGTTCTGGACCCGATCAATAAAACAAGCAAGAACTGTTAAGAAATAGAAAGCGAAAGCGAAAACATGGAAAAGGAGTAAACATCAAAGAACAACAACGGGATTTACGTGGAACCCTACTCCGTGAGGAGCGGGATGAAACCACGGGAGAAGCCCTCAAATGGGACGTGTTTGTCTATTGACTTTCTCTCAATGGATACAGGAGGTCTGAGGCTTCTTATATAGCCTCTCCAGACCCTCCAAGTCCCACCACTAGACGATGTGGGACTAAACACATGGATGGGGTAAATGGATCTTCTTCAGGATCCATTTACCCTGCTACAACTCATGACACATAACAAATACTCCAACAAGAACGTTAGAGATGATGACAAACAACAAAGGAGCTGGAGGACAACCCTGCCTGACTCCCCTCTGTGGCTGGAAGAAGCCACCCTCCAGACATCCATTCACTAGAACCTCTATAGATGTAGTGGTTACACAACTCCTCATCCAGGAAATCCAGAGCTTCGGAAAAACCCTTCTGTGTAAAGCCACCCATAGAAAATGCCAATCCAACGTATCATAGGCTTTTGCAAAATCAACCTTCCAAAGTAACGCCTTCACCCTATGTCTCTTCCAGTCAACAATGATCTTAGATGCTATAACCAAGTGATGCAGCATGGACCAGGAAAATAGGGCCGAACCAAGTAACTTTAGTGGTTAATTTTATTTACGTTTATTTATATTATCGTGTCTTTAATTAAAATAAATGGGATCGCCTGTGATCTCAATTAGTGGTCGATTTGAATTTTAAATTTAGTTGGTTAATTAGTTAGAGTCATTTTAGGATAAATTGGTTGTCAATTTAAATTAGTTACTATTTTTGTAAGATCATCCCTGCTATATAAAGGGATGATGGTCCAATGTGTTAGGCAGTCAAGTATTAATGAAAATTTGAGATTTTATCTCCCTCTTTATTTTCTCTCCTCTCTCAACGTGGTCTTCACGGTTCTTCTTCTTCGACCCTTCGTTTCCGACGAGTTTTCTTCCTCTCAACCTCTCCTTTTCTCCACCGAAATTCCACCGTCCAAATTATTTTATTTATCATCAACGCGCCGAATCGTGTTTGCATCATTTGGTATCAGAGCATGGCAACCGAATCGTCCCTACGATTCGACGATCCCGTCGCGTATTGGAAGATGAAATTTGATTTGAGTTGCCTATCTCATGATTCGCGTACACGCGCACGTCGACATAAGTTCAAGCGACGTCTTGATTCAAGCCTCAAAGTCCAAGAATGGTCGGACACGCAAATCGACAAAGATCTCGCCGTCCACGACGAGAAGCTCGCTGTCAACGAAGAATCCGCTGCTGTCCTAGCCGTTTTAGAAAAAAATTTGAAGAAACAGTGGCTGTTCCGGAGGTTTCAGATCAAGCCCCATCACCACCAGCGTCCTCGATGGCAGCCCCGACCCTTCCAGCGGTTTCCCCGACCAACCAGACCCTCACCGCATCCCCGCGACTCTCTCCCACAACCCCGGCAACCCCAACCCAACCCCCAACCTCGCCAGCACCTTCCCCCACCCCCGCAAAGCCGGTGGCCCAGAACCCAACACCCGCCAGCACCCCCCCCTCTCGCCTGCGCCTCCTCCTCCCGGCACCAACCCACCCCTCCCCACGGCCCCCCTCCTCATCCTGCGATCCAGCCAGCCCACGCCGCCCTGCCCTCGCGCCACAGCCACCCACCCCGCAGTCCCATTCCCGCGCCGCATGCTGTCCACCCACCCCTACCGCCACCGTCCATCCCCCTCCTCCTTCTCCCTCTCGCCGCCTTCTCCAGGACCCCCCTCCTCCTCCCGCTACTCCACAAGCCCTCCCTCACCGACCCCTCTTTCCCCAGCTGACGCTGCCCCAAGTTGACCATCGCCGCCTGCCACTTCCCCTCTCACGCGCACCGCCAACGACCTTCCAGCAATCAACAGAGGCGCCACCTGCGCCCACGGCTCTGCCTCCGACCCGCGCTCCGCGCCCTGCCCTCCCTCCAGCCGCCGCTACCACCGCGTGAAGGCCATCGCCTGCGCCGAGCCACGGGCCACCATCGTGGCGGCGATCTCCAAAGGCGAACCCTAACGGCAGTTCCGAAGGTTACGGGATTGGAATCCCACGGCAGGTGGGTATGGATATTAATTGGGGAAAATTACAAAGAAACCCCCCTTGCTACGTATTTTATTCAAAAGGACATTTCAAGAAGCCCTCTTCCAAAATGCCATTAGATGAAGGGATACGAAAATTGCAGGGACGCCCTCCAATTGGAAAGAACTACAAACGTAATGTTGAAAAAGATCTAATTGCAGGCTACACTTTCGAAGACGACTTCTCGAACAACGCATCTACATCAAGCAATTCGTCGGGAGACGAATTTTTAAAGCGGAGGAGAGTTGATGCAGCGTGGACCAGGAAAATAGGACCGTTTTTTTAATTAACTTTAGTGGTTAATTTTATTTACGTTTATTAATATTATCGTGTCTTTAATTAAAATAAATGGGATCGCCTGTGATCTCAATTAGTGGTCGATTTGAATTTTAAATTTGGTCGGTTAATTAGTTAGAATCATTTTAGGAGAAATTGGTTGTCAATTTAAATTAGTTACTATTTTTGTAAGATCATCCCTCCTATATAAAGGGATGAGGGTCCGATGTGTTAGGCAGTCAAGTATTAATGAAAATTTGAGATTTTATCTCCCTCTTTATTTTCTCTCCTCTCTCAACGTGGTCTTCACGACTCTTCTTCTTCGACCCCTCGTTTCCGACGAGTTTTCTTCTTGTCAACCTCTTC
This sequence comes from Ottelia alismoides, assembly GCA_037367405.1. NCBI lineage: Eukaryota > Viridiplantae > Streptophyta > Magnoliopsida > Alismatales > Hydrocharitaceae > Ottelia > Ottelia alismoides. Next base: position 89,430 of record JAZKJV010010006.1, on the reverse strand, counting down.
TTTTCTCCACCGAAATTCCACCGTCCAAATTATTTTATTTATCATCAACGCGCCGAATCGTGTTTGCATCATTTGGTATCAGAGCATGGCAACCGAATCGTCCCTACGATTCGACGATCCCGTCGCGTATTGGAAGATGCAATTTGATTTGAGTTGCCTATCTCATGATTCGCGTACACGCGCACGTCGACATAAGTTCAAGCGACGTCTTGATTCAAGCCTCAAAGTCCAAGAATGGTTGGACACGCAAATCGACGAAGATCTCGCCGTCCACGACGAGAAGCTCGTTGTCAACGAAGAATCCGCTGCTGTCCCAGCCATTTTAGAAAAAAATTTGAAGAAACAGTGGCTGTCCCGGAGGTTTCACATCAAGCCCCATCACCACCAGCATCCCTGATGGCAGCCCCGACCCTTCCAGCGGTTTCCCCGGCCAACCAGACCCTCGTCGCATCCCCGCGACTCTCTCCCACAACCCCGGCAACCCCAACCCAACCCCCAACATTGCCAGCACCTCCCCCCACCCCCGCAAAGCCGGCGGCCCAGAACCCAACACCTGCCAGCACCCCCCTCTCGCCTGCGCCTCCTCCTCCCGACACCAACCCACCCCTCCCCACGGCCCCCCTCCTCATCCTGCGATCCAGCAAGCCCACACCGCCCCGCCCTCGTGCCACAACCACCCACCCCGCAGTCCCATTTCCGCGCCGCCTGCTGTCCACCCACCCCTACCGCCGCCGTCCATCCCCCTCCTCCTTCTCCCTCTCACCGCCTTCCCCAGGACCCCCTCCTCCTCCCGCTACTCCACAGGCCCTCCCTCGCCGACCCCTCTTTCACCAGTCGACGCTGCCCCAAGTCGACCATCACCGCCCGCCACTTCCCCTCTCACGCGCACCGCCAACGACCTCCCAGCAGTCAACAGAGGCGCCACCTGCGCCCATGGCTCTGCCCCCGACCCGCGCTCTGCGCCCTGCCCTCCCTCCAACCGCCGCTACCACCGCGTGAAGGCCATCGCCTGCGCCGAGCCATGGGCCACCATCGTGGCGGCGATCTCCAAAGGCGAACCCTAACGGCAGTCCCGAAGGTTACGGGATTGGAATCCCACGACAGGTGGGCATGGATATTAATTGGGGAAAATTACAAAGAAACCCCCCTTGCTACTTATTTTATTCAAAAGGACATTTCAAGAAGCCCTCTTCCAAAATGCCATTAGATAAAGGGATATGAAAATTGCAGGGACGCCCTCCAATTGGAAAAAACTACAAACGTAATGTTGAAAAAGATCTAATTGCAGGCTACACTTTCAAAGACGACTTCTCCAACAACGCATCTACATCAAGCAATTCGTCGGGAGATTAATTTTTAAAGCGGAGGAGAGTTGATGCAGCATGGACCAAGAAACTAGGGCCGAATTTTTAATTAACTTTAGTGGTTAATTTTATTTACGTTTATTTATATTATCGTGTCTTTAATTAAAATAAATGGGATCGCTTGTGATCTCAATTAGTGGTCGATTTGAATTTTAAATTTGGTCGGTTAATTAGTTAGAGTCATTTTAGGATAAATTGGTTGTCAATTTAAATTAGTTACTATTTTTGTAAGATCATCCCTCCTATATAAAGGGATGAGGGTCCAATGTGTTAGGCAATCAAGTATTAATGAAAATTTGAGATTTTATCTCCCTCTCTATTTTCTCTCCTCTCTCAACGTGGTCTTCACGATTTTTCTTCTTCGACCCCTCGTTTTCGACGAGTTTTCTTCTTCTCAACCTCTTCTTTTCTCCACCGAAATTCCACCGTCCAAATTATTTTATTTATCATCAACGCGCCGAATCGTGTTTGCATCTCCAAGCAATCCCCAATCTGTCTCCCAGGGACAAAGGCTGACTGTAAGTGGGAGATAATGTGTTCAAGCACCCTACTTAGCTTGATAGCAACGACCTTCGTCACAATCAAATATAAAGCATTAGACAACGCAATCGGCCTAAAGTCTTCGATTCTTTCAGCTGCCTCATGCTTAGGAAGGAGAAAAATCAGAGCCTTATTCAGCTTCTCAAAACTTGCATTACATCGACAACACTCCTCCATGACCTCCAAAACCTCGGTGCCCACAAGGTCCCAGAAATCCTTATAGAAGGAACTGGGAACCCATCCGGGCTAGGTGCCCCCTCTACGTTCAAACTCCATATAGCTGCCTTCAATTCCTCCAAGGTGACCGTCTGAACCAAGCTAGACGCGTGAGCAACCGACATCTATGAAGCGCCTAGACCAACCCACCTCCAATGTCTAAGAAAACCTCTCGTTGAGAACTCATGAAAGTGATTTTATTCGTTATCACCCTTCCCATCTCTCTGTTGCCATCCTTCCTGACACCGTCCACGATCACCGATCGGATAGTTTTACCACGACACCTCCCACTAGTCACTCTGTGGAAGAAAGCGGTATTTGCATCTCCCTCCTTGAGCCAGCTGTGCCTGGACCTCTGCTTCCACTCTGCTAGCCGCTTCTTATCCTCGTCAGCGACCTTCCTTTGAGCCTCCGCTCTTAGAGCTAGTTCGTCCATGTTCAGAGGCCTGTCATCCTCCAATCTGTCAAGGCTAGCAACCTCCTCCTTCGCCGCCACCCTAATCACACGACGGGCCTCCCTAGATTCCTTCTTAAAAGCGCACAACCCTACACACAGAGAGGTTAACTTTTGAACGAATTTTGAAGCAATGGATCCTGAAACGACCAAGGAGGACCAATGGGATGAGACCAGTTCTCTGAAAGAGTCCTCTAGAAGCCATGCCTTCTCGTATTTAAAAAAGCCCCTCGCGGGTGAGAGTTCACCAGAGTCCCAAAGAACCGGAGAATGATTTGACCACATTCTTGTTTTACTCACAACAAACGACAAAGGGAACAACTCCATGAGTTCAACAGAGGCCAGGAAGCGATCAATGCGGAGCGAGAGCCCGAACTCCTCAAGGTGTACTTTATGTCCGTGACGTCCAACACCTCCAGCTCCAAAAAATAAACAATCTTTGTAAAGTCCGCAGATCCCAGATCCCGACCTCTACGCAAACTCGACCAATCCGAAGAGAAGAGGGTAACATTGAAATTTCCTCCCATCAACCAAGCACATGCCGAGAAAGCATTTCTTGCATCCCGCAAATCGGACCATAACTGCTGCCACAAGGCGGGTTGACATGGCCGATAAACACAGGAGAAAGCGAACCTAGTACTCGAACGAAGGCACTCCAAAAGCACCGTGAGGACATGGGTGCCCCTCAACTCCGCCCGGATTGCAAACGTTGTATCCTTCCATGCTGCAATCATTCCACCAGCAGAGCCAGATGCAGCTATCGACCTAAACTCATTGAGCGAACCTGCATCAAAAGAGCGTCAGACCACATCCGAGATCGAATCTAACTTTGTTTCTTGTTAGGAATACAACATCACAACCCCACTCTATGAATCTCGACTCCAAATCTTCCTCTTTTTGGGTCACCTAGACCCCTTACATTCCAAGAAAGGATCCTCATTTAGGAACATTAGTAGAGCCTCGAACTACTCCCGCCAACGCTGCCACCTGGGCTTTACGATCAGATACAGGAGGAGGCTCAATAGGCTGCCTCCTAGGCGTTGCCTTATTTTGCACCTCTTTCCGACCTTTTTATCCGCAGTAGCACTACTTACTGCACCTGATTCGTCCGCATGTATCGCCCGGGCAGAGCCACAACATTCCAAGTCCGGGCGATACATGCGGACGGATCAAGTGCAGTAAGTGGTGCTACTGCGGATAAAAAGGTCGGAAAGAGGTGTAAAAGAATGCAACGCCTAGGAGACAACCTATTGAGCCTTCTAATGTATCTGATCTTCGGAGAAGACACTTGCGAGCGTGGGGATGAACCGCGTGATCCTCGCAATCCAAGATGTTGAATCCAAGCGTGTAACTCCTGATCTCGTCGCACGAGATCAAACGCCTTCTTCGTGAGCGAAGCACACCAAAGAAGATGGAGAACCGAGAGTCGTCGAGGCGGCGCTACAACGACGAGTCGACGAGGAAGATGTCTTCTTCTCTTAGGGTGGACGGCCACCAATATGAGAGAGGAAGAGAGGACGTGTGAAATATGAGAGAGGAGAGAGCTTATGATGTTTGTTCTTGTTGTAACCCTGGGGAGCATGAGGTGCCTCTCTTTATATAGGGTTTGGGAGTCCATGGATCTCAATCCATGGGACACACAAAATCAATGGATGAGATTGATTTGTGTTTCTTTCAATGGTCAAGATTGTTGTTGGTAAAAACACCTGTACATCCTGCATACTGGAAGACCCATGATAAACGCAAAGATATAGATCAATTTTAAACTATCTTCTTTAGGGTTTAATAACTAAGTTTCTCAATCTTGGTCATTAGGAATCGATATCGATCATATGCTTTCCCGAAGCATATATCATACCTTCAAATTCTTGTCATGCTTCCAAAGCACGACGACCATGCATGGAATTTAATCGGTCCCAATACCTTATGAGTGAGCTCATGTCTTCCGGTTCACAAGTGAACCTGTATTATCCCTTTGAGAGATCGTATTACTCATATGCCCTTATATGCACACCAAGATGTTGAATCCAAGCGTGTAACTCCTGATCTCGTAGCACGTGATCAAACGCCTTCTTCGTGAGCGAAGCACACCAAAGAAGATGGAGAACCGAGAGTCGTCGAGGAGACGCCACAACGACGAGTCGACGAGGAAGATGTCTTCTTCTCTTAGGGTGGATGGCCACCAATATGAGAGAGGAAGAGAGGACGTGTGAAATATGAGAGGAGAGAACTTATGATGTTTGTTCTTGTTGTAACCTTGGGGAGCATGAGGTGCCTCTCTTTATATAGGGTTTGGGAGTCCATGGATCTCAATCCATGGGACACACAAAATCAATGGTAGAGATTGATTTGTGTTTCTTTCAATGGTCAAGATTGTTGTTGGTAAAAACACAAGTAATTTAATTTAGATTAAATATATTTGATAAATCAAATATTATTCAATCCTAAATCAAATCACCAAAATTTGGAGACAATGGAGATGGAAATCTCCACATTCCATATGGAGTCATGGACGACTACCAATTCCTTGTTGGAATGGCTAGCCATCCACACACTCCTAATTGGAATGTGAGATTTTCCAATGAAATCCAAGATTCCATGATTGCACATATCTCCAATTACAACAACAATTGTTGTAAAAATATTCTACAAAAATAATTCACAATTATTTTGAGAATATTGCAATCTTGCTATTGGAAGTTTGTGAATCAAATTCACAACCCAAAACAAAAGGTAATTTACATTTTCAATTAATTATATAATGTGAATCCAATTCACACCAATAATTAATCAACAAATATAAATCATAATAAGATATCTTTAATACATTATAAATCATATTTATAACATATTATGAATAATTGGATATTGCTATCCACATTATTCCTATCCATAATAATTAAATCACATTTAATTATATTGGATCATCATTCACATACATCCATTAATGTGAATCAAATTCACATTATTCAAGATAATTAAATCACATTTAATTATCCATTTCTCACTGCTCAGATATAATTCAACTATGGAATTATTCTTGTACCCTTTCAAGAATATTAAGCTTTCTCCATAGATACTTGGAGATAAGGAAAGGGCGATTGTATTGTTCCACGTATAGTGACTTCGATGTTGAGATTTCATCTCAAATCCAGATCTCACAGACCTCTCATTGATGCTTGATTAAATCAAGATCGCAAATCTAATCTTCTCATTGCATCTGAATCTCATTCATATCAATGTCCAACACTTGGACCAAGATCATATTACTTCTCTACTGAAAGGAGTAACTAAAATCCAAACCTGTTTCATCACTCCATCAGAATGGAAGCGTCATGGTTATACAATCATTTATGATCAGATCACCCTCAGGTATTCCTAACACCTGTACATCATGCATACTGGAAGACCCATGATAAACCCAAAGATATAGATCAATTTTAAACTATCTTCTTTAGGGTTTAATAACTAAGTTTCTCAATCTTGGTCATTGGGAATCGATATCGATCATATGCTTTCCCAAAGCATATATCATACCTTCAAATTCTTGTTATGCTTCCAAAGTACGACGACCATGCATTGAATTTAATCGGTCCCAATACCTTATGAGTGAGCTCATGTCTTCCGGTTCACAAGTGAACCTGTATGATCCCTTTGAGAGATCGTATTACTCATATGCCCTTACATGCACACCAACTCACCGGTGTATAGACCTTGGTTAGGTCATCAACCTATTGGTTTGCCAAATGTACACACTCAGACATATAGTAACACATCTGTCTCTGGTCAGAGGATGTGTGCCTATATTGAGACAACATTCAATATAGGACTTAGGTTATCTCGATCTCGTTAAGTCAAGCCTTTGACCTAACTATTCTGACACCTCTGAATCACTATTCCCATACGGATGACCTGCATGAAGAGGTCGGTCAGATATCAACCTTAATGAGAAAGGATTGCCATTTCCTACTCAGGTTGGAGATCATCTCTTAATAATCATTTGACGGTGCTTGATGAGTCCTCTATCTAATTCCTTAGATATTCATCCAAGCACCAGCCTCTATAAATAAATCAACAGCTATTTGATTATCAAGATGGCCATGATACATAACCCTAATTGTACAGAGGGACCTCATAGTGCATTCATTTACTTAATCTAGAAAGGGAGTGAAACAATCAATAACTTTTATTGGTAAATCACATATATATTACAATAACATTTATTGTAGGAATGGTTCGCCTCGGGCTCACATGGCTAACAATGTCGCTTAAGCCGCTCGAAGTCAGGAGATGTGCCATCTGGTGCTCCGTCAACCCTCTCGCACAGCACCTCCGATCACCCAGCTCTGCAACATCCCCCATGAACGCTTCGCTAAACTGGAGAGAGAGCCCCGTCGACACCGACGATGCAAACATCGACTCCATCATCCAAGAACCTATCAAGAAGCCGATCTTCTGAATCGAAGGAGAAGCTCCAACAACCGAGGCATAAGACCGACACCCTCGGCTGGCGCTAGCCCGAGACTCCAGAGTTTCCCTCACCGATGAGCCCATTGACGCGTCTGCCTTGCACTCCAAAACTGAACGGCCAAGCAAAGATGTACAAGAGTGGCGGCGATGGCTGACCAGCCTGCACGAAAAACAATACGAAGGAGATGCACAAGCTGAGGCCAGGTGTCCCCCCTCACCGCACCTGAAGCACCTCCGCCCGTGCTTCCTGTGGGGCATGATCACCCAGTCTCCTTCCCCGTTGCCATCTTCGGGCGCTCACGATCCTCGGATACCCCCTTCGCCACCTTCGGGCGCTCCCGATCCTCGGATACCCGCATCCACTTGGCCTCACCCGCCCGAATCTCCCACCGAAGACGCTCCCGCCTGCGTCGCTCCATCAACCCGAGGAATGAATGACATCTTGTATACTAGATTTCTATTCTGACCCCTAGCCTTCCTCTTCCAACATCTTACCGTTCCACACAAGGACAAATCCAGTGTCAAGGTGGCTTTCCATGCTATAATAATCCTTCTCGCGCTCCCATCGACGTCTTGCTCGAACTTTTAGAGGTTTCAGGCTCCCATAGAGTTCCACGGAAAATTTGTCCACCCATGCTCTGAACTCTATGGGAGCCTGACCTCATATCAGAAGAGCCAATGGAGTTGGATGGCGCGATGATGGCAGGAAAAGATGCTCGAGAGACCTCAAGTTTCTCCATTTCCAAAATAGTTTTAGAGGAGCGCTGTGAGTAGTTTCGGCCTCTCCTGCCTCTTCTCAGAACTCCAGCCTTCTCAAGGAGGGGTCTTCTTTGACACAGAGATTTGGAGCCGTGGTAGCCGACATTCCCTCCACACAAGCTCCCATTATTTCTAGTTAGGTATTGGGTTCGTATCAGGTTGTGAGTCCAAACCGATAAGAGCTCTAACTTCATTCCACTCTGGTCCAGGTTGTCTGCGTTCAGAGCCCTCCAGATCAGATCAGGATTGCAGGAAATTGATCCACATCAAGCATATTGTGTTGGCTCTGAAGTGCTTCCAAGTCTGCGCACATTTGGGTTAGGTCCAAAGGCCGCCAATTGCTAAGGGGAAACCCTGATTACTCAACACAAATTATACTCCTCATTTCTTAATACATACTCTGACATCTTCGTTACCCCCACGTACTCCATCTTTTCTTATTTTCCCTTTTTTGTGCTATCTGGTGTTTTATGCAACACTGTATTCTTCTTGAGAATATAATAGCTTGTTTTTGACCTGTTATGCCAGTATGACCAAACAAATTTTCCTCCTTAGTCCTTTTGTTACTGCGAAGCTGATTTTTTTTTGGATTTTAGTCTTCCTTTGGCTTTGTTGATTACCATGATAGGAGGTCAGCTACTTATGCAATTGTATCATTGCATGGCCGCCAACTGTAAGCATTGTGATATTCAATTCTCTATTTGTTCTCTACTTGTTTATTTATTTAAGCATTCACTTCTCTTTTCACAGTTATGGTCAAGCAATTAAAGTTAACTGGGCATATGCTAGTGGACAGAGAGAGGACACGTCAGGTTACGTGATGCTCTTTTAATTCCTGTAATTGTTTTTGAATTTCGCCTGCCTTTAAATTAGTTTCTTTCTATTTTTTACTTCTCAGGACATTTCAATATATTTGTCGGCGACTTGAGTCCAGAAGTTACTGATGCTAGTATTTATGCATGCTTCTCGGTTTATGCCAGTTGTTCGTGAGTTTATTATTCCTTTATTCATTTTTTAGATGTTTATTTACATCACAAATTATTTAACTTTTGACTGCAAATATATTCAAGTCAATATGGATATGTATTTCTTTGTAACCTCATTTTCTTATATTGGCTTTGTGATGGTCATGGCAGTGATGCTCGTGTTATGTGGGACAATAAAACTGGCCGATCTCGAGGCTTTGGATTTGTTTCCTTCAGAAATCAACAGGTATGCTTGTCTATTTAGATTTTCAGAAATGCGAGATGAGCGCAATGTCAGTATCAAAGTTTGTTTACTTCTAGAATTGAAACTTTCTATACGCGCTCTTTTTTGAATTGCTATGCTATACAAAATCGCTCGTTAATAAGATTTATATGCCCATCTATTTGTGTTTTTCAACTGCATAAATGCTCAGTATTTGACTTTGAGAGGAGACGCTCAGGGGTCACGAGAATAGCCAAACTAGCAGTCTCAATGAAGAATACTATCACCTTAAATTGCTTATTTTTGGCGGGTATTTCTTGATTTTTTTGATTGTCTGTTAGTTGTCCTTAACCAATTGCATACGTGTTTTTTGATCCATGATGCTTCAGAGACGAGTGGCAGGGGGCAACTTAAGGTAGATATTAGATTTATTTTTAGACGTGATTGTCTATAACAAGATTTTAGTAGTTAAATTCTTTGTTCTTGGGTGTGCTTAGTTGGAATAAGAAAATACATTTAACATTTAATATAGAGGATGGAAATGGGAAAAGCTTAGGATCTTGACTTTCTTATGATTTCCACAGAAAAGGATGTCATATTATGACAAGAAGTTTCAGGAAAGCTTTGAAACACTTACTGAAGTGGAACTTTTTTGGCGAGATCAGGAAGGACAAATAATTTGATCTTATAAGAACCATCATCCTTTTTGCGTTTTAGCCAGATAATTATGTGGTCCTTTTAACATAAATATTTGCTTACAACTAAAACTCATCAGGATGCCCTTTCGTAGCTGCACGTTCCATTGCCTGATAGATGCAGAAATTTAGCTGAGTTTTTTTTGAAAGGAAAAAAGGCGCCAAAAACTTCTTATAATCTCCAGGTTAAAGTTACAAAGCTACATAGGAAGATTAGCGCATGTAGACCCCAAGTTATCTTGGTGGAAAGATTAGAAACAATGTTTTAGGAGGAGTTGGGTGAGATTTTTCGAGGAATATAATAAAGAGAAAGGATTTGTATAATGGAGATTTTTTGAGGAATGTAACAAAGAAAAGTATTAGAAAATAAACATGCGGATGCGAACATGGAAAAAGATAAAGAAGAATAAGAACAACGGGATTTAACGTGGAACCCTACCCCGTGAGGAGCAGGATCAAACCACGGGAGAAGCCCTCAAAGGGGCGGATATTCTATTCATTTTTCTCTCAATGGTTACAGGAGGTCTGGGGCTCCTTATATAGCCTCCACAGAGCCTCCAAGTCCCACCACTGGTAGATGTGGGACTAAACATGTGGATGGGGTAAATGGTCTCTCCAGGATCCCTTTACCCTCCTACAACTCATATGGCGTACAGCCATATACTCCAACACTCCCCTTCAAGCTGGAGCATGCAACAACTCATGCTACAAGACACTACAGACAATATCAACTCAACGCACACAACTGTCAGTTGATGTTAAGGATGTTGCTTCTCATGTCATGCAGGTGAGGAGGACGAATGGGCTGGAGTGTGAGTTTGCTGAATCTCCTCGTCGGAGAGCAAGTACTTTGAACTGCGCCTGTCAGAGTTACTGCAACTGAAATGAGTCTCCTCATCGGAGTACTCTGGCTCGCTACAATATGTGGACAACTGCTCCATCTTTGAAAAGGGACGAACTGAAAAGGCCGTGGAAGTGCGATCCTCGTCTGAGTCCACGGTCGCTGGAGAATGGAATCTGAAAGAAGTCTTCTCGTCGGAGAACTAGGTCTCTCCCATCTGCCACAGCGAGTGGTACTCTACTCTGGAGTACCTATGGCTCACATGAAAACTCTGGCCAACAAAACAAGAAGAAGATGGGGACCAATACAAAAGATGGCAAACATCTGCTTATTTGAAAGAAGACCGCGTTCATGTACGTGTCTAAAACTGACTCAGAAACCATGATCGTCGAGTCTGAAGTCTGCTGTAGAGTCTGGAAATCTGACTGGTCTGGAATATCTGTATATGGATATGGAGAATCTGAATAGACGTGTCTCTACATATACTCCCCCTTTCTCTCATACTTGTCAGAAAATAGATACGTCGACAAAGTTGGGAGAAGACAAGATATTGGGGAAAAACGTGAACATTCTCAAAAATTTCTTGCGGCTTTTCTTCATCATTTTTTTAATAAGCTATCCATTTTTTTGAAACATTTTTTGAAAAACATTTTATTTTATTTTTTAAAGCCGTTCATGATTTTTTTGGCTTTCCTTTCCTTTTTTTACATATGTTTTTTTGTAAATGACAACAACCTCATTAGGGCTCTTGAACTCAACCCCCCACTCTTTTTTTTGATACACGACCTACATAGGGCCCAAATCTCACTTACTATTTTTCCTTTTTTTCTCCGCAGGCCCCCCCTTTTCCTTCAAATTTTTTTAATAGTTGCCGAAGGGGCCCACATATTGTAACATAGGCTTCTTTAGGGTTCCCAACGGGAACCTTCATCAAATGCAAGCCTCCCCCGATTGGGGAGGTCCTCTCCTGCTGCTGCCGCTTTCCTGTTGGAGATGGCTCCGCCTGATTGCGTGGGGGGGTGCTCTTTTCCTGGGTGCATCGCCAGAGAGGAGCTCTGTAGGGAGGAAGACGGGTTGCGCATTGTAGCGATGCGAGTGGAGCCAAAGAGAAGGGCTCCGCTGCTGTAGGAGATCCGCTTGGGAGTTGCACGAGGGTTGCTGCCCGAGGACCTGGAGTTGGAGATGCGCGAAGTGATATGAGGGCACTGTTAGGAGGCTGTGGAAGCGTAGGGTTGCTCTTGCGTAGAACTGGACAACGCCAATAGAAGGATCTGCGGGTGCGACAGTGACTCGCCGCCGTCGTAGGGCTGGAGTTAGGAAGAACAACGCGAGATCTGGATATTGATGATTTGAATAATACTCCTCCAGCTTTAAACAAATGAAAAACTGAATAATCGAATCTCGTCGGGAAAAAATCTTCAAGAACAAATCCCCGAGAACCGAACCCGTTCTGATACCATGTTAGAAAATAAACATGCGGAAGCGAACATAAAAAAAGATAAAGAATAAGAACAACGAGATTTAACGTGGAACCCTACTCCGTGAGGAACGAGATGAAATCACGAGAGAAGCCCTCAAAGGGACGGATATTCTATTCCTTTTTCTCTCAATGGTTACAGTAGGGGTGAGGCTCCTTATATAGCCTCCACAGAGCCTCGAAGTCCCACCACTGGTAGATGTGGGACTAAACATGTGGATAGGTAAATGGATCTCTCCAGGATCCATTTACCCTCCTACAACTCATATGACGCACAACCATATACTCCAAACATAAAGGATCGAGTGAGAGGCTTGGCGAAAACATCATCTGTTTGTTCTTCTGAAGTGACCAACTTCATCTTGATGTTTCCTTGCCGAATCATATCCCTTGTATAGTGGTAATCTACTACAACCGGTAGTAAACTTTCTGTCATTAGGGAACCATGCATAGTTAGCATCAGAATATGCCATAATATCAAGTGCCTTTGTACACGTAAATAAAGGTCTTCCCGTGGAGCATATTTCAAATATCTCAAAATCATCAATAATGCTTCTTAATGCACTTGGCATGGTTTGGCAATGCATTGACTTGCGTGGTTCGCAACATATGAGATATCCAGCCTAGTAATGGTAACACACATGAGCTTTCCCACCATCAAGGCCTCAAATGTCGGATTTCGGTTTCGTTTCGGTAAAACCCAGAAAAGGAATTTCGGTGGAATTTTCGGTGAAATGGCCGGAAGTTGGGGAAATGACTTGAAAACTCATTTTTTTTCAAAATTTAAGATTTCTAATGTTGTTTAATCAATAAAAGAGACATAAATACAAGTTTTTTTTTGCTTATAATAAGATGTTATAATGTTCAGTCCCTTAAAATAATGATTTCGATCATCATATCGATGACCGTCCAGAGTGAAATTTCATATTTCAGTACAAAATTAAAATTTGACATTCAATTTTTCTGTCAATTCTCAAAAGAATAATAATATTTTTATTTAAAAATAAAATATGACACACATACAAACACGAATATTTTAACACGTATGTCAAAATAAATGTATAGTAGTGCTTGTGGTCGTAAAATGTATGTTATACGGGACACAAACAAATTAATTAACACCAAGAAATTGTAGCATTCATAAGCACAACTTACATCCAACCTAATAGTAGAAAAATAGTTACTATCAAAGACTTGGAAGATTGTTAACAACCTACCACACGTATAGACACACGTACTCCTTATAGTAGAGAGAGTAACACGAGAGTTCTAGAAAGGAACAAACTTCTAGTGTCTTGTGAGTTAAAATGATGCAATGTAATGTACTAATATGTAGGGCCTAGGAAAGCCCGGAAAGATATGCAGGGAAAAGAAGAACTCTGAAGCTTGTTAATATGCAAGGCCCTACCTAATAGTTACAGTCAAGTTGGCCTAGGAAAAGATAACAAGATGGTTATATAAAGATTCTAACTATGAATATTATGAACTGTGAAGTTAGCATTCAAAGATGAAAAAAATACATATTTGGCATCTCGAAGTATGTTAAAAAATATGTGTTATGAAAAAACATGGTAATACTTACCTTGCTTGGAATTTGGAAACTTGGCTCTCCAAGACTTAAGTTGGGTTGTGAATTGTGACTTATGAAGTTGTGAGATGGAATGAGGACATATACGTTATATTTATTGGGTTTAAAGAGGACCCTTAATGGCCTTAGTTATTACAACGGTGGTTGGAATAGTGGCTTATATTGCAATGGTGGTTGAAATAGTGACCTATAAATTTCATTTTGTGGCCAAATAGTGCCTATGAATATCAACAAGTGGCCTCGGCAGGACATATGTGACCTAGAACAATTTCAGTTGAAATGGACCGAAATGAACCGAAATTCCACCGAAATCCGAGAAATCTGTCAACAATTTCCACCGAAATGACCGAAATTCGGTCGAAATTTCGGCTGAAATCCTAGAAATTGATATTATACATGGTTTCGATATCGGTATCGCCACGAAATCGAATTTCGATCGAATTCTGATCGAAATTCGCCGAAATTTAAGGCCATGCCCACCATACACCTATAATGTTTTGTATCAGCATACGCTTGCGAATTTTCATACATCTGTGCATTGGGTTCCATAAGAATATATATTGGCTTAGCCCTTAACATCCCCGTCTCTTGTAGAAGATCCATAACAAATTTTCCCTGTGATAGAATTAGGTCACCAAAATTCCTTGCGACTTTACTACCTTAATAAATAACGACAAAATGTTCCGCAAGATGCATTTTAGTATCTATTATACCACTAGTATCATCTTCAGTTAGAAAACTTAGAATTATGTCATCACATATACTATCATAGCAACTGGCCCTTTCTCTGTTTTCTTGAGAATGATCTGTAATAGAGTGAATAAAACCAACCTTGGACACAACTTCAGATAATTTTTGAAACCAAGCTCTCGTGCTCTGTTTGAGACTATATATCATGTAGATCACCATAAAGAAATGCATTTTTTTCTCATCCAATTGGTGTATTGGCCAGGAGAGCTGGATTGCAATGGAGATAAGAATCCTCATCGTAGGCAAGTGAGCCACTGGTGATATGGTGTCGTGATAATCCAGTCCATAGGTTTGAGTGTACCCCTTGGCCACCAATCGAGCCTTATAGCGTTCCACAGAACCATATGGAAGATGTTTGGTGGTAAAAATCCACCAGATGCCAACAAGAGTTGCGTCCTTTGGAGGGTCAACTAGCTGCTACGTACCCCTAGAACAAAAAGTCTACATCTCTTCCCTTATAGCATCGTTTCCACTCGGGAAACAATAATGACTGCTGATATGCAGAAGTAATAATAACCCTCGATACCCTAGTCAGAACAATCTTGTATGCGCTGATAGTCTCCTTGTTGACACATGGTTGGAAATAGGATGTAGTGTACACACATGTTTCCCTTTCCGAAGGGCTATGACCATATTAGAATGATATTAGGAATCTTGAATCTCATCCTTTACAATCATGTATAAAAGTTTTCGTCAAACACAATGTCATCAATGTTCTTATCTTTACATACCTTGGGATCACGTGCTGGTGTGATGGTAGGGGATGCCATTCAATGAGTATACACTAACCGAAACCATGAATCATCAACAACGTGAGTATCCTGAGACGGAGAACCAGTCTGAGGAGAAGGTATAGGGATCTATGGTATCATATGACACAACTTGAGAACCAGAGGTGGAGTAGTACAATATAGACTCAAAGAACGTCACATCTGCACTAACATGGTACCAATGATGCACCAGATCATAATACCGATCCCCTTTCTTAATTCGGTAGTATTCTATAAAGGCACGTTTCACATCACAGGGAGAGAGTTTATCGCAGCCGACAGAATGGGTGAGGACAAAAGAGGTGCGTCCAACGATCTTAGGTGGAACATGGAACAAGTTCTTGTTAGGAAAGAGCAGAGAATACGATGTCTGCTCTTTGATATGGTGGATGACATACGGTTTATTAGGTACGCAACCGTGAGAAACACATCACCCTAACAGGTGGGAGGGGTTGTACTATAAACATGGTGCGCGCCACATTAAGGGATATGGCAGTGATTCCTTTCAGCCACGCCATTTTGTTAGGATGTATATGGGCACGATGTTTGGTGGATGATCCTGCATTCATTCAGAAAAGAGCGAAAATATTGATTGTAGAAATCAAGGGCATTGTCAGTACGAATAGTCTTGACATGAAAACCAAAAACATTTTTCATTTCCATAAAGAAATTTTTATAACATTAACTTTAACATAAAAATCCAAGAAACACGAATAAACTCATCAACCCAAACAAGATAGAATCTATTTCCTGAACGATCCGGAACCCGACTAGGTCCCTAAACATCAAAATTCACTAAATAAAAAACAGACTTGCTAATACGACTATGACGACTTGGAAAAAACTCCTATGTTGATTTTCAAGTTGACAAGCTTCACACCAGAGTGATGTGGAAGCATGAATTAGAGGTAGGGCTCTTCTTAATTTTGGTAGAGGCAAATGACCAAGATGCAAGTGCTATGCGTAGGCAGACGACTCCCTAGTAGACGTAGGGACACAACCCGTAAAAGGAAACTGTTTCAAATGTATACACTCCCTTCTTCATATCCCCAACCAATCACCTGGTGCGTTAGCATATCCTGAAAAACAAGAGGCATCAGATAAAAAATAGCTCGTCAATTAAGCTCCTTAGTAATTCTGGATACATATAAAAGACTCATAGGAAATTTCGGAGCAAGAAGAACATTATCTAGTTGAATATTTGGAGCCACTTGAACCTCCTGTCTAACAATAAAGGACTGTATGCCATATCGTACCGTGAAGATATGGTATGGTACAACCTCCTTAAGTGTAGAGAGCTGACTTTTATTGCAGCTAAAGTGTCATAATGTACCCGAGTTTGTCAACCATTCGAAAGAATTAGATGAGCTCCTACATGTACAATATAATGTAGGTATACCTGAGGGATCAACAAAGGTAGCAATATCAGTAGAGATAATGACCATTGTATTTCCTGCTCTCGATGAAGATGGTTGCGATGCAACCCCATGCTGGCTAAACCAGCTCATCAGATCCTCATACTGTACTCTAGATATACCCGACGAACTATCATCTTATACTGGGATGGCTTGATGGGCTATCACGGGTCTTCCATGCTTTCCCCAACAACGGTCCTCAATGTGACCCATGCAACCACAAAAAGTGCACATGGGCTTTCCACTCCCGAAATCACGACCCCGTCCCCTACCTCTAAAGAAAGTTCCTCGGCCTCTGCCTGAAGGTATGGCCATAGCTGAAGGGGTCTCAACATGAATCTCTGTTGGGAGAGATATAGACAACCTGTTAAGCCTGCTAAAGACTTCTTCCATAGACAAAATCTCGGATGCAGTTACTGTTAGAAAATAAAGACGCGGAAGCGAAACATGGAAAAGATAAAGAACAATAAGAACAACAGGATTTAACATGAAATCCTACTCCCTAAGGAGCGGGATGAAACCACGGGAGAAGACCTCAGAGGGCTGGTGTGTCTATCGCACTTTCTCAATGGTTACAGGAGGTATGTGGCTCCTTATATAGCCTCCACAGAGCCTCCAAACCCCACCACTGGTAGATGTGGGACTAAACATATGGATGTGGTAAATGGATCTCTCCAGGATCCATTTACCCATATCCCTTATATATGAGGTATACAATGAATACTCCAACACTCCCCCTCAAGCTGGAGCATGCAATGCTCAGCTTGGACAAATAGAAAGAAACTCAACTCACGCTACATGACACTACAAATAATATCAACTCAATGTGCACAACTGTCGGCTGCTGTCGAGGACGTTACTTCTCATGCCATGCAGGTGAGGAGGACGAATGTGGTGGAGTGTGAGTCAAACTAAGTCTTCTTGTCGGAGAGCATGTGCTCTGAACTGCGCCTGTCAGCAGTGTTGTTAAGGCGCGCGCCTAGGCGGCCGCCTAGGCGCCCAGGTGCCCCAAGCCGTGCACCTAGAAAGCACGCCTTGTTTTCATAAGAAATGGCGCACGCCTTGGGTCGCCTGGGCGTCAAGGCGCGCCTGGGCGCCGCCTAGGCGACTTTTTTTTATGCGTATTACACATATATCACATTTTCAAAATGCGATATACATAACGCATTTACAAATTGCGAAATACATAACGCATTTTCAAGATGCGATATACATGTCGCATATTGGAAATGCGATATACCCGTTCGACCCTGTATTACTCCACCGCATTCGACCCGACCCTCATTACTCTGTTTAGCAGAGAAACCCCTTGCATCGTCCCTCTCTCCTCCGCAGCCGCCTCCCTACCTCCACCAGCGGGCTCCCTCCTCCTCCGACGGCCTCCATCCTCCTCCGACGTCCTCCTGAGTCCCTACCTCCTCCAACGGACGCCCTCTTCCTCCAGCGGCCTCCTTCCTCCTCCAACGACCTCCCTCCTCCTCCAACGACCTCCCTCCTCCTCCGGCGACCTCCCTACCTCCTCCAGTGGCCTCCCTCCTCCTCCAGCAGCCTCCCTGCGTTCTCTTGCTCTCCCATTGTAGAATGACTTCAATGGAATCCTTGGATGGGGATGTCATTCCTAATCCCACTAGTACCAGTGTTCACGAAAGCGGCCCGTGCGGCCGCTTATGCGGCCGCATATGCGTATGCGGTGCCCTCAGCGCACCGCTTTCCTGAAGCCCCCCATTATGCGCCCTGTGCGCTTATGCGGGCCGCATATGCGGTATGTGCGGCCGCATATGCGGTCTGTGCGGCCGCATACCCAATTTTTTTTATTTTTTTTATTTGTGCCATGTTTTGTTGTGTTATTTATGCCATGTTTTCCTTACTTTTGCATGTATGCCAACCAAACATTCCATGACTATTTAAATCCATCGTTAAAGTAGTTGTACCGCGAGATTGAAGTAAACATGCAAGGAAGAAAAAGAATAATATACTAATAATTCAACAAACTAATTTAGTCAATAGTTATTATGAATGCAATATATTATATGTAAAATTTGGTACTTTTGTTGATTGTTATCAATTACTTTGTGAGCTAACCTTTCTAGTGAAGTATTGATATTTGATTGATAGAGATTGTTTTGAATTCTATATGGAAGTTATTTTTCTTAGATCTTCTGTTGGACTACAATTATACATAAGTTTGGTTCTGTTATAGTCACTTTTGTATATATTTATTTATTTTTAAATAAAAAATTAGGAAACCGCATAGAACCGCATATACCCCGCATATGCCCCCGCATACCGTTTAAGCGCTATTCAGTGACCTGTCCGAACGCATACGCATACCGCTTTCCTGAACCTTGCCCACTACTACACCAACCCCATCGACTGTGCAAAGGCCTGGAGAAATTGATCCCTGCTTCACCGGCAAGATGAATGATCCATGCTTGAAAGCGGCGTCGAAGGATCCCGGTTTGAAGTACTCTTTTTGGCCGAATACACTAGACAAGAATAAGGTGCAATGTGCATTGTGCGACCACATTACTAATGGTGGAATCAAAAGGCAAAAAGAACACTTGGTGGTTATCGAGATGTATCTATGTGTCCAAAAGCCACTGTGGAGATTAAGAAAGAGATGGCTGACTTCAAAAATCGTAACAAGAAGAGGAAGATAGTCGTTGATTACAGATATAGTGGAGCTGATTCAAACATTCCAGATGCAGATGATGGTGATCATGGTGAACATGTAGTCATCTTGGATGACTCACATCCTACGGCTACAACAGGTAAAAACACTTCTGGTTCATGTTCTGCAAATAGGCCACCTGTACGAAAGGATTCACACGGCAAGGGTCCTATGGACTCGTTTACTTCTGCTAGCCCATGGGAGGTTGTGGCACAAAGGAAGGCAACAAGGGCTCGTAGTGAAGCACAACAAACTACAATTGAGTTTGCTTTAAAAAGGATGTTACACAGGTGGCATATGATGCCATAGCTGAGCTATTCTATACATGTGGCATTCCTTTTAATGTTGCACAACGAGAAGCTTTTGAGTTGGCAGTGGAGGCTATTGTCCAAGCTGGGAGAGGATTTGTTCCTCCATCTTATCACCAATTGCGAAAGCCCCTACTTAAAAGATTATATGCAAGGACCAAAGATTTGCAGATGAAGCATGAAAGCCATTAAAGGACATATGGATGCACGATTATGTGTGATGCATGGACTGATAAACGACAACGAAGTCTGATTAACTTCCTTGTTAATTCTCCAGAAGGGTCATTTTTTATTTATGCAAAGAATGCAACATCCGATGTACACACCGGGGAGTATGTGTTCAAATTGATAGACGAGACTGTGGAGATGGCGGGTGAGGAGAATGTTGTACAAGTTGTCACCGACAATGCAAGCAATTTTGTTTTAGCAGGAAAGTTACTGATGGAGAAGAGGAAAAACCTCTTTTGGACTCCATGTGCTGCACACTGCTTGGATCTGATGCTTGAAGATATTTCCAAGTTACAGAAATTTGCAGGAGTTATCAAGAGGACCAGAAAAGTAACAACTTATATTTACCAGCATATTCGGTTGCATGATGCGTTTCTACAATTCAGTGAGGATCACCAAGAGCTGTCTAGAAGCGGAGTTACCCGCTTTGCTACGAATTACTTGACCCTTGGTAGTTTGCTCAAGCAAAGGAAAGCTTTGGCGTCTTTGTTTATTTCTGAGGTGTGGAACACTAGTTCTTGGTCGAAGACACAGGATGGGAAATATGTCTATGAAACTGTGATGGCGAATGCTTTTTGGGAAAAAATGAAGATTATCTTAGAGCTGTGCAACCCATCGTTACTGTGCTGCGTTTAGTGGATGCTGACGAGAAGCCGCCCATGGGATACATTGCTAGGGCTTTTGACACTGCAAAGGAAATGATTATTGAAAACTTTGGCAGGAAGGAAACAGATTACATGCCTATTCTACAAATTATTGATTCTCGCTGGGATAATCAGATGGCTCGTCCTTTGTATGGTGCAGGATGTTTCTTGAATCCTGCATTTTATTATAAAGTGAAGGACAACAATGAGGCATTGATGGGAAGGTATGAAGGTGATTTCATATTTTGCCTTGAGAGGATGGTTGATGATCCCGATCAACAAGACGTGATATGCTCTGAAATGGAGGTCTACAAAGGAGCTCGTGGTATGTTTGGCAGGGCAATTGCTATTAGACAAAGGGAAAAAAACCACCATGTAAGTTACATTTTATTATTTATATTGAATGATTTAATGGTAACATGTGTTTACATTGTAGGCTTATTGTGTAGTGGAATGGTGGGATACTTATGTATGTCTCACCCCCGCTCTGAAGCGGGTGGCAAAGCGTATTTTGGGACTATGTTGCACATCTTCCTCATGTGAACGCAATTGGAGTGCTTTTGACTTTGTATGTATCAAAAAACACTTATAAATTTACAAATATAAATGCCAACTTTATACTTGTAAATTTACGTAATACTTGAATAAATGCGCATATCCACACAAAGAGGGGGAATAAGTTGGAGGTTGATAGACTTTCCAAGCTTGTTTACATCCAATACAACAAGCAACTTGAGGAGAGATTCAAAAATAGGAGGCTCGGGAATTTAGCAAAAGATTTTGATTCAATTGCTCTTTCAGAGTTAGATTGGTCAAGTGAATGGATGATAGGTCTTTACGTAGAACCAGAGGTTGTACCGGGGCTTACACTGAGGGTCATTGATGAAGCATTATGTGCTTCTCAAGCATATGAAGGATCTCGTCCTAGAAGGAGTCAACCACAAGCACAACCAAGCACTTCAGCACGTGGTGGTCTTTATGGCCGTTGTCGTCGTGGTACTCGTCGTGCACATGTGATTAGGCGACAATATGTACCTTCTCATGTTCCGGACGATGAGGAGGAAGAAGACGAGGAAGATGATTGGATGGATCTAAATGATGATGGCCAAGAGCAAGATGAAGGACATGAAGAAGAAACTAACCTGTGTGATGATGATGATTGAAGCATTGCTGTATTAGATTATTGTCTTTCAATCTTTGAAATGTTGTGTTATGCCAAACAATTTGTCTGTATTTTTAGTACATTTTCCACCTTTTTTTTGCCAAACAATTTGTCTGTATGCCAAACATAGCTTGTTTAACTATCTATGTTCTGATTCCTTTATGTGTTGTGATTCTTCATTCTTGTGATTAATCACTAATGTTTGGTTAAATGATATTTAGTACTCTAACACTCTAGTTACTATGTATTTATAAATACAAAAGGTCTTGACAGAAAAATAAATCCAATACTTACTGTAATTTTTCTTAAAAAAATATATTAATTTATGTCGCATCTCCAAAATGCGACATGCGCTTAAAAAAATAAAAAACGGTGTCGCATTTGAGGCATGCGACATCCATTTGTTTTAAATAATTATATGTCGCATGTCTCAAATGCGATATAGGTCACATTTTATTAGACGCCTAGGCGCGCCTAGGCGCCCAGGATGAACGCCTTGGCGCCTTGCCGCCTTAATAACCATGCCTGTCAGAGTTATTGCAACTGGAAATGAGTCTCCTTGTCGGAGTACTCTGGCCCGCCACAAATGTGGAAAACTGCTCCATCTTTGAAAAGGGCCAAAATGGAAAATGCCGTGGAAGTGCAATCCTCGTCGGAGTCCACGGTCGTTGGAGAATGGAGTTTGAAAGTCTCCTCGTCGGAGAACTGGGTCTCTCCCATCTGGCACAGAGAATGGTACCCTACACTGGAGTACCTATGATACCACATGAAAACCCTTGCCAACATGTCATAGGGAATGATCCTCTACTCTGGAGTCCCTATGGCTCACATGAAAACTCTGGACGACAAAACAAGAAGAATGACGGGGACCACGAACAAATGATGGCAAACACATGCTCATCCTGAAAAGAAGACCGCATACTCGTGCGCGTCTGAAACTGAAGACTCGAAAAAACATCTGACGTCGAATCTGAAACTGCACATCAAACTGGGACTCAGAATCTGAACGTCGAGTTTGAAACTGCGCATGTAGAATCTTTATCTGAAAAAACTGTAGGGTCTGGAAACTGGCTGGCCTTTGAATATGGAGAATCTGACAATTCAAAAAGACCTGTGACTCTACACAATACCCCCCTTTCTCCCATACTTGTCGGAAAATGACATCGACAAAGTTGGGAAAAGACAAGATGAATAAGGATACAAAATACCAATAAGCTGTTCACAAATTTTTTGGCTTCTCAAATCATGAATAATTTTTGGTTGTTTCAATTTTTTTATGGCTCTTCCCTCTTTTTTGTTTGCAATTTTTTTAAAACCATTCAAACCTTTTTTATAACTTTTCAATTTTTTTACAACCTTTTTTTAAGCTGTTTTCTTTTTCTCTTTTTTTGTTTGGCACACAGTCCCTTTTTCCTTTTTCTTTTTAAAATAACCCCCTTTCTTTTTTTAAAAACCAACCTACTTGGGCCTTGGAATAAATAAACGATATATATTTTTTAAAAAGGGGAATCGGGCTCGCTAGCACCCTAGGGCTCGGGAACCCTTTGAAAGAACCTGCCGCCGCCACGAGAGAAGAGAAGGGGAGGAGCCTGGAGGATCCGCCTGCACCGCTTGAAGAGGAGCTTGGCCTCCGTCTGTGCCTGCGTGCTGCGGAATTGCACTGCCTTTAGCGATTGGAGAGAAGGGCAGCATGAGAGGAATTAACGCCTGGAGGAAGGCGGAGTGGCGCCACCTGGATGATGGAGGCCTCGAGGCTTGCCGCCTGGGGGCGATAGGGGGAGTGTGCGCGTTGGAGACCTCTGCCTTATGCTTGCGCGCCGCCCCGATAGGCGCCCCTAGGGACACGACTATGGAGAGATGCGACCCTTGCCGCCTGAAATTGGGTGTAGCGCCGCCTGTCTCTCGCAGGAGGAGATTGCAGTTGGGGCTCACGCCGCCTGTTTAGAGCGACATCTGGATGTAGATGTTGGCACAAGATCTAGATGTTGGCTTGCGGAAGAACGTGAGGGATTTACACAGGGTTCTTCTGGAGGGAGGAGTGGTGGTGCAGCCGTAAGGGATCCTGCATGTGCGCAACGATCTATGCTTTGATTTCCCTTTCGCTGGAGCATGCGAGGAAGCATCGCGGGAGGCGCGCAAGATCTTTAAGAACGAATAAGACTAGAGTTTTCAACGAAACACTGGAAAACAAACTCGATAACCTTCTTGATAAATCACAACTCTCAGATATTGAAATAATCTTTACAAATAATTTTCAAAATCGAATCTCGAATAAAGAGATAATAACTTGAAATCTTCGAGAATCGAACTCGCTCTGATAATATGTTAGAAAATAAACATGCGGAAGCGATGGAAAAGATAAAGAACAATAAGAACAATGGGATTTAACGTGGAACCCTACTGCCTAAGGAGCGGGATGAAACCACGAGAGAAGGCCTTAGAGGGTTGGTGTGTCTATTGCACTTGTCAATGGTTACAGGAGGTCTGGGGCTCCTTATATAGCCTATACAGAGCCTCCAAGTGCCACCACTAGTAGACGTGGGATTAAACATATGGATGGGGTAAATGGATCTCTCTAGGATCCATTTACCCATCTCCCTCATATATGACACATACAATGAATACTCCAACAGTTACCGCCTTTGCTCTGGCGGCTTTATATATATGGTCTAACCTTCCAAGAAAAAGTCAAACAATCAGTTGATTCCTAAAGGCAATCTGCATTGGGTAGGTTCAAATGGGCATATAAGAGTTCAATTTCTAGAACCCCGAATTCAATGCTGAATAGAACTTGGCAAGGGGGTGACCATTTTGATTTATTTGAGATATATCAACATATGTCTGAAGAATCTTGGCATAATTCTTCTCTTCCGAGTATGTGTTGCGAAGACAGTCCCACATACATTTGGTGCTCTTCTAACGCACAATATTATTTGCAATACATGAGAATACTCACAATCCATGCCTTGACCATAGCATTGTCCTTCTTCCATGTTGTATTTGTGTTGGTCTTCTCGGTTGGTTCCTCCTTGGTAACAATGCTCTCTTCGTCATGTCCTATAACATTCAGAAGAAACTTGGACCACATCACATAATTCGTACCATCCAACTTGGTAATGGTAGCAAAGAAGGGGTTCTTCATTTCCACTTTTTAAGTTGAGCAGATGAATCTACTACTTCTGACATATTCCACAGCATATAGAAGAACAATACAACAATCTCAACCAAAGCAATAGGAAATAGATCACAATACAACAAATCTCAAATCATGTACTCTAGGTCATGATGAACTCTTCAAATATCAACGACATCATTAAAGAACTACCGTCATCCTTGATGATCTGGAACATATGTCTGAATAATCTTGGCATAATTCTTCTCTTCCGAGTATGTCTTGCGAAGAATGTGCCGCATGCATTTGGCGATCTTTTAATGCACAATATCTTTGCAATACGTGAGATGCAGCTACTCATGATCCATGCCTTGGTCATAGCATTGTCCTTCTTCCATGTTGCATTCGTATCGGTCTTATCGGTTGGTTCCTCCTTGGTAATAATGTGCTCTTTGTCATGTCCTTCCATGACATTCAAAAGAAACTTGGACCACAACACATAATTCATTCGTGACATCGAACTTGGTAATGATAACAAATAAGGGGTTCTTCATTTCCCCT
This sequence comes from Ottelia alismoides, assembly GCA_037367405.1. Taxonomy (NCBI): domain Eukaryota; kingdom Viridiplantae; phylum Streptophyta; class Magnoliopsida; order Alismatales; family Hydrocharitaceae; genus Ottelia; species Ottelia alismoides. The sequence continues at coordinate 64,217 of JAZKJV010010006.1, read as the reverse complement.
TAGTGAGTAGATGAATCTACTATTTCTGAAATATTCCACAACATATAGAGGAACAACATAATGGTTACAACAGAAGTAATAGGAAATAGATCGCAATACAACAAATCTCAAATCATGTACTTTAGGTCATGATGAACTCTTCAAATATCAACCACATCATTAAAGAACTATTGTCTGTCTTGACGATTTGGATAGTTGTTATGCAATGGTGAGCACTGATGGACGTTGTTAGCGATCCTGGCGGGCGATGTTATCAACATTGCTGGTGTTGGTAGTGACTCTAGTGGGTGCTGGTAGCGCTGGCGTCGACACTGGTAGGTTCTTGTAGGCGTCGATAGCGATGGTAGTAGGCGCTGACGAGTGGGTAACGATGATGATGGTAGGCATCTGTAGTACTGGTTTATAGTAGGCGAAGGTGGTGGTAGGTACTGGTAGCAGGTGGTATGGGTAACGATGAAGTGACAAGGCTGATGATAAGCAACATGCAATGGATGGGTTGGCACTGGCAAAGAGGAATGAGGTGATGGCTATGGAGGTGATGGAGGTGGTAGGTTAAAGGTGATGGTCAAAATTGGTAGAGGCGGTGATGGTGGCTGGAAGCGACGATGGAGGCGGTTGGAGGTTGACAGTGGCTGGCGATGGATGTTGGGTTGGAAGAGGCAGCTAGGTCACGAAGCCTAGAGAGAGGGAGCCCCTCTCATGGATACCGTGTGCAAATTCACAAAATAAGAATTTCCTTACTTTTCTCATTGAATATTTATCCCTTATATAAAAGGGAGTAGGGTTATTGAAGCTATTACAATTACATCCCCCAGACTTGTGAACAAAGGTTCATAAACTAAAATATAAAAGGGAGTAGGCTTACTGAAACTAATACAATTACACCCCCAGACTTGTGAACAAAGGTTCGTAAACCAAAATATACTCCAATAAGAACAAAATTACTTTACTATAGATATTATAAGGTCATCCAAGTGAAAGTTGAACTATTCAAGATCTTCTCTTAGTTTGTGATTTTGATGTGCAGAGTAGGAAGCTACAAAAGAAAAACTCTTGTATAACGAGAGGGGAAATAAATAATGGAAGCCTAAAAAGCAAAAAAAGTTATAAGGATATGATGCTATGAGAAGTTGACCATGATCTTGGTGGAAACACTATCAAATGTGGTATTCATGTTTAAAGGTTTAGGTATGTTTAAAGGAGGTGCATTGACACGAAAAGGGATTTGGTGGAGTGAAGTATAAGAGAAACTTAAAATAACATGAAGAGTTTCAATGTTTTTCCCTAAATAAAAAATTGGCAAAAAAAGAAAAGGAAAGAAACAAAGAAGGCGGCTAGCAGAGTGCATGTGAAAGCTTGAGAGCATATGTATATGAAATTTAACTTGATGACATACGATATAGTTTCAATCTAGCTAAGATTAGGAAGTGAAGGATCAATGATATCACACAAGTTAGGTGCATTACAGATGGGATTGAAAGAGTATTAGTTGCTATTGAAGGTATAAAGTCAAGATGTGAAAATTACCGATGTATGATTTTTAATGAGAATGATATTTCGTCTTTCATCCCTTGGGAGGTTGTGGATTCTAGATCCTACTTGAATCGTGTTTGTTATGAAGGGAGTTGATAACTCCGCATCACGAAAATGTGGAAAATAGCAAACAATTTGCATACAACCAGTGTTCATCATATAAACACCGATACAATGCATATCAAAAAATTATGCAATGCGAAACCACATGATCAAGAAAATAAATTTTATCATCATTTCACAAAATCACAAGAATATTAGGAAGAGATCAGGGTTACCTCTTGAAGCGTGCTAAAAGAAGAAACCTCCCAGATAAAGTTCAATCTACAAGGCTTCTCTCGCAGGCACAATGATGACACGCTTAGGATCCCATGAACTTGGATGTTGACTTCTCCTTGAAGTTGTCCACGTTAAATATAGATCAAGTTGATCTCTATCCGTTGATCTTGTCGTAGAAGATCATACCCTTCTTCACATACAAGGAGCACCACGAAGATGACGATCTTTTCTCGTGATGGAGCAAGCCAACGCAAAGATGGAGAGAGGCAAAATGGTTGATGATCAAGGGGATTTGGGAGAGGTAGGGGATGACCAAGAAGAGTCTTGGTCTCTTCTTTCTTTTGAACTTTCAAGGCACTTGGAGGCGCTCTTTAGATCATGGAATAGTTGTTGTTCAAGAGAGTCCAAGCGTCCTCTTTAATACAAGAGGTAAATGTCCAAGGAGTTCTACTCCTAAAGGGATGTCTACCTATGTAGTCCATTGGATGATGACCCTAAGGTTAGAATTAAATCCTTAACCTTCAAGAAATAAGACTTCAATTATCTCATAATTATCATCCAAAGAAAATCTATATACCTTATTTAAAGTCGAGGTTTTCACCCATTGTCTGATACATATTTTCATGAGCATGCTTTCTGTCTCCCCTTAGCATTTTCTTCCCTCCTTTTTTAGCATTTCCCGCTTTGGCTATTTATTTATATACATTAAATGCATGTTCTTCCCTTGCATTCCCTAACGTCGCCACATGTCTCTCTGTGTTTTCTCTCCCTCACCCAGTCACACCCTCTTCCTATTCTCTCTCACCCCCAAATACCATCACCTCCCTATTTACAAGCTCTTTCCCCATCGCACCCAAATACGTTCTCAGTTTTCTATCTCCTTTCCCTTTATATCCTCGTGACTCTCCCCCCCCTCTCTACTCAATTTTCCATCCACTGTAATTTTAAAAAATAATTTTTTTTTACAAAATAACAAGGTGTCATTATTTCATTAGTTATCTAAAAAAATTGACACTCTACAAGAATTAAAGCTTTTAACATACATTCTAAGAGTACTGATTATTGCATGCTTTTATATTCTTACATAAATATTTTCATTTATTTTTATTCTCGCAATTATACATATTTTAAACTTTTAAGATTAGCTTTTTGTGATATCGTTGTTTCTTAATTAAATTATTAGAAATTAAATAATAGTTGATCAAATTCATATCTGATTTATGATATTATGATTATTTCTTTGATAGACAACATAGTATAACTATTACTCTCTATGGTTGTCTTTCTCACACTCTCAATTTCTCTTTTCTTTCTTTCAACATTTCTATTCTTCTTTTTTTTCACCCACTACATTCTTTTAAAAATACAGTTTATAAAAGAACAAGGTTTGATTATTTCATCAATTATTTTATATAAAGTACTCAATAGTCTACAAGAATTTATGACATAAGGATATATTTATAAAAATTGAAAGCATCAATAATCCTCTCTCTCATGTCTTTTCTCTCCCACGTTTCTTCTCTTTCCTCTCTCCTCTTGATCTCCCTCCCCTTTCTAAATTTATAACAATACAAATACCCCCCCTCTCTCCCTCTCTTTCCTCTCTCCTCTTTATTGAAGGGTATGGTATAATCCTCAAGCGCATCACGGAAGCGTGAGCGTTGTATCGAATACGATGAAGAACGACTGGTCGGACTAGTTGTTCTATGCAACGGAAATTAAAAATTTTTTCTTGCGACGAAACCACATGATCCAAGAACACTTCTCGGATCGTTTCGTCTAAACCACAAACAAGTAATAGGATTACCTCTTGAAGCGTGGTTGCGATCGAGTCTCTAAACGAAGAGACCTCCTGTTTCAAGTCCGATCCGACGGAGGAGACGCTTGCGAGCGCGGAGATGAACCGCGTGCTTCTCGCAATCCATGTTGATGATCCAAGCGGTGGATCTCCTGATCTCGACACACGAGATCCGACATCTTCTTAACGAGCGAGGCGCACCGAAGGAGACAGAGATCCACGAGCAAAGGGTCAGGCATCATAACGACGACGCTGCGGCGATGGAGACTTCCTCCAGGGCATCCATGGTGGACGGCCATGAGAGAAGAAGAGAGAGGGCTGCCATGTAGAGAGAAAGAGAGATATGCTTCAAAAGCATTGTGTAAAGAAGAGCAATGGGGTGCCTCTCCTTTTATAACATTTTGGGATCCATGGATCTCATTCCATGGGACAGCACAAATCCAATGGCTCTCATTGATTTGTGTTGGGAAACGTGAATGAGATAATCTATTCCATAGCCCTAGGCTCTCTTATATAGGAGAGTAGCCTATGGGTAAATTACATAAAGAGAATAACAAGAAAATAAAATAACAAAGAGATACAGTTATTCAATATGCGTCAACACTCCCCCTCAAGATGGAGCATAGATGTCAATCATGCTCAGCTTGGAAGCATACTTCTGAAATGGACCTCGTAACAATGCCTTGGTGAATATGTCTGCAGTCTGGTACTCTGAAGTAACATGAGATGTGGCAATGAATCCTTTCTGAATCATATCACGTATGAAGTGACAATCCACCTCAATATGCTTGGTCCGCTCATGGAATGCAGGATTGTTTGCAATAAACAAAGCAGCCTGATTATCACATTCCAAGTTTATAGGAAGTGGTACATCTAAGCATAAATCTGTCAGCACCGCTTTCACCCACATCATCTCTGTAGTAGCCTGGGCCATAGCCCTATATTCGGATTCAGCACTAGATCTAGCTACCACAGTTTGTTTCTTGCTCCTCCATGAGACTAGGGCATCTCCAACATAGACAACATACCCTGAGGTGGACTTCCTATCCTTGGGACATCCTGGATAGTCTGCATCTGCGCATGCTGAGATAGAAATCCCCTTTCCTTTCTTAAATAGCAGACCTGCACCTGGAGAAGATTTGAGATATCTAAGTATCATATGTATTGCATCCATATGCACCTGGCGTGGTTGCTCCATGAACTGGCTCACACGGCTCACTGCAAATAATATATCTGGCCTAGTGATCATGACATATAACAGTTTGCCTACCAGTTCTCTATATCTTCTCCTGTCCACCTCTTCTGTGTCATCATCATACAGCTTCATGCTAGGATCCATTGGTGTCGTAGCAGGTCGACACCCTAGCATACCTGTCTCACTCAGTAGATCTGTAACATACTTCCTCTGTGACATGACTAATCCATACGGATTTCTGGCAAACTCCAGCCCCAGAAAATATCTAAGGACTCCCAGGTCCTTGGTGACAAACTTGGTCCCCAGCCTTTCCTTTGCCTGCTTAATGCCCTGATCATCATCACCTGTAATCAATATATCATCAACATAAACCATGATTACAATGATACCTCTCGCCATCTTCTGTACAAACAAGGAATGATCAGCATTGGAGCGTTTATATCCTTGTTTCTCAAAGAGGTCTGAAAGCTTCTGGAACCATGCTCTGGGGCTCTGCTTAAGGCCATAGATGGCCTTATGTAATCTGCAAACCTTGGAACACTCCCCCTCAACAGCAAAACCTGGTGGCTATTGCATATAGACTTCCTCCTGCAAGTCTCCATACAGAAATGCATTCTTCACGTCCAGTTGATAGAGTGGCCAGTCTCTAGCAACTGCAACTGATAACAGGATCCGTAGAGTGGAATGACGCGCCACAGGGGAGAACGTGTCAAGGTAATCTACCCCATATGTCTGTGTGAATCCCCGTGCAACTAGGCGTGCCTTGTACCTGTCAATGGAGCCATCTGCATTGTGCTTAACTGTAAACACCCATTTGCAACTCACCGGGCTGACATCTGGAGGTATAGGAACCAAACTCCAGGTTCCTCTAGACTGAAGTGCCGCCATCTCTTCTTCCATTGCTAGCCGCCATCTAGCATCCTGCAAAGCATCATGGTGGTTCCGTGGAATGTCTGTAGCTGAAAGGGCCAATGCAAACGTCCTGAAGTCTCCAGATAGCCTCTCAAAAGACACAACTGCTGATAATGGATATTTGGCACAGCTTCTCTTCGGCTTGCGTAGAGCGATTGGAACATCCAGATCCTCTGTGTTATCACCATGCTCCTGTAATGCATCCTGCTGAGAAATGTCGTCAGATCCATCAACATTAATATTTTCATTACATACCATAGGCGAGCTAGGTGACGGGTCAGGACCATGAGCTGGAGGAGGCCTGCGGGTGTAATGGAATGGTAGCGGGGATACTAGTGATGGCGGTGGTGGTGGCGGTGGTGGTGTTGGTGGCGGTGGTGGTGACGGTGGTGTTGTTTGTGGCAATGGTGGTGATGGTGGTGCCATGAATACGGTATCAGGAGATATAGGTGTTGGCTGCATGTTTCCGGATTCTGAAAAATACATAATAGTTTCAAAAAATGTAACATCTGCACTGATCATATACCGCCGACGCACAGGATCAAAACACTTGTACCCCTTTTGAGTGCTGGAGTACCCCACAAAGACGCACTTGACAGCCCTAGGAGAGAGCTTGTCAGTACCAGGCGACAACTGATGGACAAATGCGACTGACCGAAACACACGAGGGGTAAGAATGAACAAATCCTTGTCAGGGTAAATGAGTGAAAAAGGAATCTGTTCATTCAAGACAGACGAAGGCATACGGTTGATAAGGTAACATGCAGTAAGGACTGCATCACCCCAGTAGGAGTACGGAACATGACTCTGAATAAGAAGTGACCTTGTGACATCAAGAAGGTGACGGTGTTTTCTTTCAACAACCCCATTCTGTTGAGATGTATGAGCACAAGATGTTTGGTGAATAATCCCTTTTGAGGAGTAGTAATTGGCTAGAATGTTGGTGCACAACTCTAAGGCATTATCACTTCTCACCATCTTGACAGAAGTGGAAAAAACATTTTGAATTTCATTAAGAAAGTGGATAATAATGTTTCCTGCTTCAGATTTATTTTTCATTAGAAAGACCCATGACGCTCTAGAGAAATCATCCACAAATACAATATAGAACCTGTGTCCCTGATGATCGGGAACACGACTCGGACCCCAGACATCGACATGAAACAACTCAAACTTGGAGTTACTACTCCGACCTTGACTACTGGGAAAAGACGACCTGTGATGCTTTCCCAACTGACACGCCTCACACTGGATAGGTGTGTGAGAGAGACCATAGGGTAGAACTAGACGCAACTTCTGAAGCGGTAAATGACCAAAGCGCAGATGCCACAGGAGAGGAGATACTTGTCCGGCAGGAGAAGATGTGGTTCCAGCAAAGGGGGTCTGGTTCAGTCGATAAAGGCCTCCTTGCTCATAGCATGACCAATCACGTTGCCCGTACGGATGTCCTGAAAAATCAAAGAAGATAGATCAAAAATAGCTCGACAATGGAGATCCTTCGTAATCTGACTAATTGACAACAGATTCATAGAAAAATGCGGTGCATGTATGACATTCTTGAGTTGCATAGAAGATGTCAATCTAATCTCCCCCTGACCCGTGATAGGGGAGTGGGTGCCATTGGCAATCACTACTGTCCGTCCTGGAGGAATCTGAGTGTATCCTGTAAGTAGACTCTGGTCGCCACATAGATGATGTGTAGCACCCGAGTCCATGATCCACGACAATGTATCAGATCTACTACTGTGGAGTGCAAGTGTACTACCTGAAGTACTAGTAGAGGCAGAGGCAGAAGCAGCAGCATCAGTATGACTCTCTGTAGTCGGTGCTGGACCGGATGGTGGGATAATGCCCCTGAGGCGGGCAACTAGATCATCAAATCGTTGATCTAGTGTAGCCGCAGATGGGGGCTCTATCTGCTCAACGGCTCGTGCAGATGCAGGGAATCCATGCTTCGAGTAGCATGTGTCTTCAGTATGTCCGACTCGGTGACAATATGAGCATGTTGGCCTAGTGCGGCCACCCCTTCCACGAGGAGTACGCCCACGGCCCTGGTGATGAAAACCGCGGCCTCTGTTGGCCGCCATAGCTGAGGGATTCTGACTCGCAGCTGCAGAAGGCACTGTGATCCTACTCAATCTGTGAAAAGCTTCCTCCATGGGAGGAATAGTCGAGTCTGCCAAAATCTGTGAACGTGCTGCCTCATACTCTGGATCAAGTGCAGCGAGAAACACACCCACCATCGTCGCATTCCTGTATGTCTTCTGCTGTTCTGGCATGGCGGTAAGAGGCATGAAGCTATAAAGCTTCTCGAACATCCCTCTCAATGATGTATAGAGAGAATGTAAAGGACGGCCGTTCTGCTTTATTGTGAATATATCATGTTGTAGTTGCAGGATCTTCGTCTCATTCTTCGCCTGAGAATATGTCGCTGCCAGGATATCCCACATGTCTTTGGCTGTGGGTTGATGTAGAATGTCATTGGCGATTTCAATAGCCAATGTGTCAGATAGCCACACCTTGGCATATGCATCATCGGCCTCCCATGAGGCATGAACTCCAGTCTTCTCTGCAGGCTCGGGCTCGGTAAGAATGTGCTTCTTACCTGTAGACTTCATCATACTCATGAACTGCATTGCCCACAGTTCATAGTTCGTACCATCCATCTTGACAATGGGCGCTGGACCATGAAATGCGCCCATAGATGGGATATCTGCCTTGCTTTCTGACATACTGGAGATGGAAGACTGGAGTGACTGAGAGACGATAATCTTTGTCTACAATGACATAGACGGGATTAGTTGCGTGTGTAGACGTCAAGCAACTAACCCCATGTAGATCAAGATGTGTGCCCTAGGGTTTTGGGGCTTAGGGCACGTAGGTACGTGCAAGGGGCACGCACGCACGCAACTGGAGGTGCACAGAAGATCAGGCCGGTGTTGGGGCTGGTGCAGGCGCTATTGCGTGCACTGGCGTACGCTGTCGCACAGCGCGCAGAGGTGCGAGGCGCGTAGGAGTGCGCACAGTCACGCAGAGGCGCGCGAGGAGTGCGCGTAGGAAGGCGCACAGTCGCGCAGAGGTGCGCGAGGCGCTCTAAGAACTAGAGGCGCGCTAAGCGCAGAGACGCTATGCGCACAGTCGCACACAGTTGCGCAGAAACTCTATGCGCACAGTCGCGCTAGGCGCGAGATGCGCTATGCGCGAGGTCGAGGTCGATGCGCTATGCGCAGGGGCACCGCAGGCGCGCAGGTCGGAGAAGATCGCCGATGAAGATCGCCGATCGGCTGAGGTGGGCGGCGCCGAGTAGAGAGAGAGAAGAGAGGCCGGCGGGTGGGGTGGGTTAGGGTTAGGGTTTCGAGAACTCCGGTCTAGGACCGTCGCTCTGATACCATGTTGGGAAACATGAATGAGATAATCTATTCCATAGCCCTAGGCTCTCTTATATAGGAGAGTAGCCTATGGGTAAATTACATAAAGAGAATAACAAGAAAATAAAATAACAAAGAGATACAGTTATTCAATATGCGTCAACAATTTGTGTTTCTTTTAATGGCTAAGATTTGTGTTGGTAAAAATCAACAACAATTAATTTAATTTAGATTAAATCTATATTGATAAATCATTATAAAAACCATCCCAAATTAAATCAATCAAGCATGGAGATTATGGAATGAAGATTGCCTCCTTCCATAATATTGGATTTAGTGGCAATCTCATGCAATCTCATGAGATCTCATGAGATTACACTATTCCATGGAAATATTCAAGATTTACAACAACATTTGTTGTAAATTATTCTACAAAAATAATTCATAATTATTTTGTGAATATTGCAATCTTGCCATTGGAAAATTGTGAATCACATTCACAACCCAAAATAAAATGTGAGTTACATTTTCAATTAATTGTCCAATGTGAATCCAATTCACATTAACATTTAATTAACAAATGTAAATTACAAATAGATCTCTCTTATATATTATAAATCACATTTATAATATATATGACTAATATGGATATTGCTATCCACATTATTTTATATCCATGATAATTAAATCACATTTAATTATCTTGGATCTCTATTCTCATGTGCCCCAATAATATGAATCACATTCACATTATTCACATCTTTGATAATTAAATCACATTCAATTATCTTAAATAACTCTCTTTACAATATGAATCAAATTCATATTACTCATTATAATTAAATCACATTTAGTTATCCATTTTCTCAATGGTTGGGTACATAATATCAACAATGAAATTATCCTGAATCCTTTCAAGGATAATGCGCTTTCTCCACGAATACTTGGAGATAAGGACAAGGTGATTGTATTGTTCCACGTATAGTGACTTGGATATTGAGATCATATCTCAAATCCAGATCGCGGGCCTCTCATAGATGCTTGATTAAATCAAGACCGCAAATCTAATCTTCTCATTGCATCTGAATCATATTCAGATCAATGTCCAAAATTTGGACTAAGATCAGATTACTTCTCTACTGAGAGGAGTCACTAAAATCCAGACCCGTTTCATCACTCCCTAGGAATGGAAGCGTCATGGTTGTACAATCGTTTATGATCACATCACCCTCAGGTATTCTCAATACATGTACATCCTGCATACTGAAAGACTCGGAATAAACCCGAAGTATTGGATCAACTTTATACTGTCTACTTCATGGTTTTATCAGCAAGTTTCTCATTCGATCATTGGGAGTCGGTATGGATCATATACTTTCCAAAAACATATATCATACCTAGGTCTTGATTATATACTTTCCAAAAGTATATATCAAACCTACAAATTCAGTCAAGCTTCCAAAACGAGACGACCGTGCGCACGGAATGTCTTCCGGTTCAGTAACTGAACCTGTATGATCCCTTTGAGAGAGCGTATTACTCATATGCCCTTATATGCACACCAGCGCGCCGGTGTATAGACCTTGGTTAGGTCATCAACCTCTTGGTCTGCCAAATGTACATACTCAAACATATAGTAACACATCTGTCTCCGGTCAGAGGATGCATGCCTGTATCGTGACAACATACGATATAGGACTTTGGTTATCTCGATTTCATTAAGTCAACTCTTTGACCTAACTAATTTGACACCTCCGAATCTCTATTCCTATGCAGAGGACCTGCATCAAGAGGTCGGTCAGATATCAGCCTTTAGAAATAAGGATTGCCATCTCCTACTCAGGCTGGAGATCATCTCTTAACAATCATTTGACGGTGCTTGATGAGTCCTCAATCTAACTCTTTAGATATTCATCCAAGCACCAGCCTATATGATTCAACAGTTGAATCAACAGCTGTATGATCATCAAGATGGCCATGGTACATAACCCTAATTGTACTAAGGAACCTATTATGCAAATTATTCATTCTTCATTTCAGATCAGGGAATGATATTTGCAATAACATTTATTGCATAATGGCTCGCCGTGGGCTCGCATGTCCAACATGTATCTGTCTCTCTCTAAATTTATAACCATACAAAATCTCACAAATCAAAAGCAAGTTCATTTAAAGGGATTTTAATTTTACGTTAATAAATTTGTATTAATTTAACTGCATATTATAAAATTTGATTAAAAATACCTCAAATTACTCAATAATTTACTATATATAGTACTAATGTTGTTTGAAAAATAAACATGGTCTTATATTTTCAATAAATCAAAAGTCAATCATAAAACCACATACAAACATTAAAAATATATAAAAAAATCAATAAACGTTTTATAATTCTAGAGGATCCACCAAATATTAGTGTGGAAATTATGTTATTATTCCGAGATATAAGTTGTTTTGGTTTTAATAATCTTGAAGCTTTGATTTTCAAAGAAAACTATCGGTATTTGAAATTACATTATAATGTGAAATTAAAATTTAAAGAATCATCTTACTTTTTTTAAAATTATTCCAGATGTTTAGGTACACTATTTCATTATCGCAAATAATTCATACATATTCATAAATAGAAGACAAACACATGAAAAAATATAGAAATTGAAGATTTTAGATTTAAATTTTTATGTATATCTCAACTAATAATATTTGTTGATTTTATTAAAATTTAAAAATAATATTATGGTTTGATTATTCTAAGTCTAATTGTGAACTACAAAAAGAAATTTTTGATCACAATATGGGAGAAATTATTGCTGAATTTCCAAAAGAATGGTTCCTCATAGATATAATCCAACACTTATTAAACATATACCTGAGGTAACATGGGTTCGATGCATATACATGGTATTTGAAAAGTACTATATTATATTTTCATATATTTCTATAATTTAATTTTCTACTTTTTCACCTTTTTTGTGATCCAACATTAGTTGACCGCTTTACAGTATGTTTGTTCATCCACTTCATATCTCAAATAATTCACCAATTTAGTTTCCTTTTATATTATATGTAGACAACAATAAACTTTTTTAAAATTAAATTATGAAATACATGCATATAAATATATTTATACTAATATTTAAAGTTTTATTTATTACAGAGATGTGATATCAATGGATAGAAGACAACTTCTATTTTTTTGTAATTTTCCCATCTTTTTTATTTATGATGTTTAACATTTGCTTCTGACGAAATTAGTTAAATTTTAGTATACAATACTTGCAAGGAAAAAATACAAATAATCTCTATAGATATATTTCTTTTTTACTTCTATTATTTAACCTATGATTTCTTATTAACTCATTCACATAATCGTTACAAGAAAACATCATTTGAAATTTAAGTTAATATTAAACTGACTCAGTGTAGCCATATAATTATGTTTTTTTAATAAGATTTTCTTGCAATACAATTATGGCAATTTACTATTCCTTTATAGTTCAATGGTGGTTGTTATCTGCAATTGTCTTATATGAAATAATTCCTTTCATAGCATAAAATACATGTCATTTATTTTTTCCGCAAAAAATATTATCTAAATATCTTCATAACAAGTAAAATGTTATTTTACCATTTTTAACGTTTAAAAGGAAATAGTAAAACTGGGTGTTTTATAAATCATATCAACTCAATTTTGTTCCGCTCTGAAGCGCAGGGTACATCCTAACACATGAAAAAGGAGAGAGTCCTAATCTCATCAGGCTCCTCAATGTGGATGTCACATAGCATTCCATGGTGGACGTCCCCATGAATTATCTCTTCTTTTTATTTATTCCTACTTGATTATTATTTGATAAATTAAACTATGAATATCATAATTGGGTTATTTATGAGAAGACCTTCTCAATTTATGACTCCAATTTACAAATCCAATATAAAACGTAAATTCAATTTACATTTAGTTTTTATGTGAATCATATTCAAATATACCTTGAAATTATATGAATCATATTCATATAAATATTAGTCATTACGAATTATTATTCTTTAATAACTAATATTTGTGGTTCACATTCATAAAAATACCCTTGGAGAAATATAATTATGAGGGGACATTTCAAATGAGGTGGGGCTTTTCTCAAATTATAAAGGCCACTGTCAACTTAGTAAAAAATCTGTACAGTTTTGTAAAGTATAAACTGCATATTGTAAAAAAATGAATTTTGTAAAATATAGCATCAAAATTTAAATTAACATTTCCATCTAATATAATAATATTTTCATAATTTTTTTACTATACATATTGTGTTAATATTTGTTGTTATATGTATGAAATAAGAAATTGTAAAATATATTAGAAAGATGCCTAAATTGAGGGTGGCTCACCACATATATGGTGAGACCCCGACTCATTTGAAGTTCCTCCATAATTATGATAATAACAAATTTTTTTGACATCACAATGTACGAGTCGTAATCCAGTTAGGACTCATGAATCGCTATTGCAAACACTTGGAGATAATGTCAACACTATCCACGTATAGTGACTTGAAACTTGGATAACTTTCCAATTTTAGAGTTTGGACCACTTTGGTGAAACGCAATACACAGTACCATTGAGCTTGAGCTAAAACGATTCAAGCCCTATGGGAGCTCAACGAAATGCGTCACCCTCTCCATGAGCTCAACAAAGGACAAGAGTGATGAACTCAACTTCCAACTCCATTTCTAATCATTGTCCAATTTTGGGGAGCTCTAGAAGTGAGTTCATCTCCATTTCCATTTTTTTCTATTTCCAACATTTAGACATTGAAATTGGAATGAGAAATTGGAATTGAATCTAATGAGACGAGACTTAATCCAACTAAAATTCTCATATCATTAAGACATGAAATGGAGTCACTTAAATCCATCCAATTTCATCACTCCCTTGGAATGGTAAGTGTCATGGTAGATGATCTATTAAGATAGCACCAACACAGAGTATTTTCAATACTTCATCGTCCTTCATAGTGGAAAACTTTGTGTTGGGAAAAATGAATAGCTTGTTTATTCCATGAACCCTAGGCTCTCTTATATAGGAGAGTAGCCTATGGGTAAATTACATAAAGCATACTATGAAGAAAATAAAATAGAGAAAAGGTACATATACTACTACTACTGTATGCGTTAACACTCCCCCTCAAGATGGAGCATAGATATCAATCATGCTCAGCTTGGAAGTACACTTCTGAAATGGGCCTCGTAGCAATGCTTTGGTGAATATGTCCGCAGTCTGATTCTCTGAGGTAACATGAGATGTAGCAATGAATCCTTTCTGAATCATATCACGTATGAAGTGACAGTCCACCTCAATGTGCTTGGTCTGCTCATGGAATGCTGGGTTGTTTGCAATGAACAGGGCAGCCTGATTATCACATTCCAAGTTCATAGGAAGTGGTACATCTAAGCATAGGTCTGTAAGCATAGCTTTCACCCACATCATCTCTGTAGTGGCCTGGACCATAGCCCTATATTCGGATTCAGCACTAGATCTAGCTACCACCGTTTGTTTCTTACTTCTCCATGAGACTAGGGCATCTCCAACATAGACGACATACCCTGAGGTGGACTTCCTATCCTTGGGACATCCTGCATAGTCTGCATTTGCACATGCTGAGATAGAGATCCCCTTTCCTTTCTTGAATAGCAGACCTGCACCTGGAGAAGATTTGAGATATCTAAGAATCATATGTATTGCATTCATATGCACCTGGCGTGGTTGCTCCATGAACTGGCTCACACGACTTACTGCAAATAATATATCTGGTCTAGTGATCATGACATACAACAGTTTGCCTACCAGTTCTCTGTATCTTCTCCTGTCCACCTCCTCTGTGTTATCTTCATAAAGCTTCATGCTGGGATCCATTGGTGTCGTAGCAGGTCGACACCCAAGCATACCTGTTTCACTCAACAGATCTGTAACATATTTCCTTTGTGACATTACTAGCCCATATGAATTTCTAGCAAATTCAAGCCCCAGAAAATATCTAAGGACCCCAAGATCCTTAGTGACTAATTCACTACCCAGCATTTCTTTCGCCTGCCTTATGCCCTGCTCATCATTTCTTGTAATCAAGATGTCATCAACATAAACCATAATGACATTGATACCTCTCGCAGTCTTCTGTACAAACAAGGAATGATCAGCATTGGAGCGTTTGTATCCTTGTTTCTCGAAGAGATCCGAGAGCTTCTGAAACCATGCTCTGGGGCTCTGCTTAAGGCCATAGATAGCCTTATGCAACCTGCATACCTTGGAACACTCCCCCTCAACAGCAAAACCAGGTGGCTGTTGCATATAAACCTCTTCCTGCAAATCTCCATATAGGAATGCATTCTTCACGTCCAACTGATGAAGCGGCCAGTCTCGAGCAACTGCAACTGACAACAAGATCCGTAGAGTGGAATGACGTGCCACAGGCGAGAATGTGTCAAGATAATCCACCCCGTATGTCTGTGTGAATCCACGTGCAACCAGACGCGCCTTGTACCTGTCAATAGAGCCATCTGCATTTTGCTTCACTGTGAACACCCACTTGCAGCTCACTGGGTTCACATCTGAAGGTATAGAAACCAAACTCCAAGTTCCTCTGGACTGAAGTGCCGCCATTTCTTCTTCCATTGCTAGCCGCCATCTACTATCCTGCAGAGCCTCATGATAATTTCGTGGAATATCTATAGCTGAAAGTACCATAACAAACGACCTGAAGTCTCCAGATAGCCGCTCAAAAGATACAGAAGCTGATAATGGATATTTGGCACAACTCCTCTTCGACTTCCGTAAAGCAATGAGAATATCCAAATCAGCTATAGGCTCATCTGGCTCCTGCACCACATCCTGCTCAGAAATGTTGTCAGATCATCAACATTAATATTTTCATTACATACCATAGGCGAGCTAGTGGACGAGTCATGACCATGAGCTGAAGGAAGCCTGCGGGTATAATGGAACGGGAACGGTGAGATAGGCTGCGGTGGTGGTGGTGGTGGTGGTGATGATGGCTTCTGAGGTGGTGGTGTCATGTATATGGCATCAGGAGGTGGTGATGGTAGCTGTTTGTCTCCCGATGCTGAAAAATACACAACAGATTCAAAAATGTAACATCTGCACTGATCATATATCGCCGACGCAGAGGATCAAAACACTTGTACCCCTTTTGAGTTCTGGAGTACCCAACAAAGGCACACTTGACAGCCTTAGGAGAGAGCTTGTCAGTACCAGGCGACAACTGATGGACAAAAGCAACCGACCCAAACACACGAGGAGTTCGGGTGAACAGATCCTTGTCAGGATGAATAAGTGAAAACGGGATCTGTTCATTCAAGACAGACGAAGGCATACAGTTGATTAGGTAACATGCAGTGAGAACTGCATCACCCCAGTAGGAGTAGGGAACATGACTCTATATAAGGAGAGATCTTGTGACATCAAGAAGGTGACGGTGTTTTCTTTCAGCAATCCCATTCTGTTGAGATGTATGAGCACAAGATGTTTGGTGAATAATCCCTCTTGAGGAATAGTAATTGGCAAGAATATTGGTGCACAACTCTAAAGCATTATCACTTCTCACAAATTTCACAGATGTGGAGAAAACATTTTGTATTTCATTCAGAAAATGGATAATGATATTTCCTGCTTCAGATTTATTTTTCATCAAAAATACCCATGACGCTCTAGAGAAATCATCCACAAATACTATATAAAATCTGTGTCCCTGATGATCGGGTACACGACTCGGACCCCGGACATCAATATGAAATAACTCAAACCTGGAGGTACTACTTCGACCTGGACGACTAGGAAAGGACGACCTGTGATGCTTTCCCAACTGACACGCCTCACACTGAATAGGTGTGTGAGGTAGACCATAGGGTAAAACTTGACGCAACTTCTGAAACGGTAAATGACCAAAACGCAGATGCCATAATAAGGTTGATACTTGTCCAGAAGGAGAGGATCAGGATCCAGCAAAAGGAGTCTGATTTAAGCGGTAGAGGTCTCCTTGCTCATAGCCACGACCAATCACGTTGCCTGTATGGATGTCCTGAAAAATCAAAGAAAATGGATCAAAAATTGCACGACAATGTAGATCCTTTGTAATCTGACTAATTGACAATAAGTTCATAGAAAAATCAGGTGCATGTAGCACATTCTTGAGCTGCATAGAAGATGTCAATCTAATCTCCCCCTGATCAGTGATGGGGAAATGAGTGCCATTGGCAATCACTACTGTCCGACCTGGAGGGATCCGAGTGTATCCTGAAAGCAGACGCTGGTCGCCACATAGATGATGTGTAGCGCCCGAGTCCATAATCCATGGTAAAGTATCTGATCTACTACTGTTCAGTGCAAGTATACTACCTGAGGTACTGGTAGAAGTGGAGGCAGTAGCAGCGGCATCAGACTGATGCTCTGTAGTCGGTGCTGGGCCAGATGGTGGAATAATGCCCCTCAGATGGGCAACTACATCGTCGAACCGTTGGTCTAAAGTAGCAGCAGATGGGGGCTCTATCTGCTCAGCAGCTCGTGCGGATGCAGGAAATCCATGCTTTGAGTAGCATGTATCTTCATTGTGTCCAACTCGGTGACAGTAGGTACATGTTGGCCTAGTGCGGCCACCCCTTCCACGAGGTCCACGTCCACGACCCTGGTGATGAAATCCGCGACCTTTGCTAGCCGCCATAGCTGACGAATTCTGACTCGCGGCTGTGGAAGGAACTCTGATCCGACTCAATCTATGAAAGGCTTCCTCCATGGGAGGAATAGTTGAGTCAGCCAATATCTGTGATCGTGCCGCCTCATACTCTGGATCGAGCGCAACCAGGAACACACCCACCATTGTCGCATTCCTGTACGTCTTCTGCTGTTCTGGCGTGGCAGTAAGGGGCATGAAGCTATAAAGCTTCTCGAACATCCCTCTCAATGATGTATAGAGAGAATGTAAAGGGCGACCATTTTGCTTTATTGTGAATATGTCATGTTGAAGTTGCAGAATCTTTGTCTCGTTCTTCGCCTGAGAGTATGTTGCCGCCAGAATATCCCACATATCCTTGGCTGTGGGTTGATGTAGGATGTCATCGGCAATCTCAATAGCCAACGTACCAGATAGCCAAACCTTGGCATATGCATCATCGGCCTCCCATGAGGCATGGACTTCAGTCTTCTCTGCAGGCTCAGGTTCGGTAAGAATGTGCTTCTTACCTGTTGACTTCATCATACTCATGAACTGCATTGCCCACAGTTCATAGTTTGTACCGTCCATCTTGACAATGGGCGCTGGACCACGAAAGGCGCCAATAGATGGGATATCAGCCTTGCTTTCTGACATACTGGAGATGGAAGATTGGAGCGACTGACAGAAGATGAGCTTCGTCTACAAAGACAGACGAGATTAGTTGCATGTGTAGACCTCAAGCAACTATCCCCATGAAGATGTGCGTGCTACGGTCTTTACGTGCGCAAGAATCAGGAAGATGCACTCGAAGAAGATGCGTGCACTGGAGATGCACTAGGCGGGCGCACAGATGATCACGCGCAGGAGGCCCACGGTCACGCGCAGGCGACTGCGCACAGGGTCGCGCACCGGAGACTGCGCACAGGCGCTATGCGCACATGCGCTATGCGCACATGCGCTATGTGCGCGCAGGCGCTGCAAGATGCGCACCTGCGCACGCGCTGGAGGGTCCGATGCGCGCAGGCGCACGCGCTGGAGGGTCCGATGCGCGCAGGCGCACGCGCGTTGCACAACAGGAGAACGTGGCGTGCTGGAGGCGTGCTACACGCACAGGAGGAGAGGCAGCTTAGAGGCGGCGCCGCTCGAGAGAGAAGGAGAGGGAGAGGCCGGCGGGTGGGGTTAGGGTTTCGAGAACTCCGGTCTAGGACCGTCGCTCTGATACCATGTTGGGAAAAATGAATAGCTTGTTTATTCCATGAACCCTAGGCTCTCTTATATAGGAGAGTAGCCTATGGGTAAATTACATAAAGCATACTATGAAGAAAATAAAATAGAGAAAAGGTACAGATACTACTACTGTATGCGTTAACACTTTGATATACCCGAAGTTCAAACCTTTGTTTAATTGTCTACTTGGCATATCATAAGATTTCTCAATCGATAATTGGGCGATAATATTAATCATATACTTTCCAAAAGCATATATTAATATCTCAAATTCATGTCTTATTTCATAAACAAGATAACCATGCATGGAACTCTATTTTACCCTAAATATCTTATGATTGAGCTCTATCTCCCGATTCATCATGTATGAACTGATATGATCTCTTTGAGAGATCATACACCTCATATGCTCTCATATACACACCAATGTGTCAGTATATGGACCTTGGTTAGGTCTTCAAACTAATCATCTGTCTAATGTCCATATTTAGACATGTAGATGTATATCTATCTCAGGTCAAATGATGTGGGCTTGATCATCACAATTACGATTCAGGTCTTATTTTTTCTCAACCTTGTCAAGTCAACTCTTTGACTTGATTATCCCAACACCTTTATATTTATATTCTTATGCAGATGACTTGCATTAAGATGTCGGTCAGAAATCAATCTCTAGGGAAAGTTTTCCATCTCTTTCTCTGACTGGAGATCTATCTTGAATATTACATGAAAGATCAATTGTGTCCTCGATCTAACTCTTTAGATCATCTACTGCATGCTATCTATTCAGGATAGCCACTATACATAACCCTAATCACGGGATCAAATTTTGCTGAATTCGGTCGAATTTCAGTTTCAATAGGTGACGAAAATTCGACTGACATGGCCTATATCAACCGAAACTGTTAGAATACTTCGATGTTTATTCCATAGAGCCCTCGGGTCTCTTATATAGGGAGAGAGCCCTTGGGTAAATTACATGAGAGGTACATAAAGAAACATAAATAATAAGTAACATTAACGACACACAACTATCTCTACACTCCCCCTCAAGATGGAGCATAGATATCTATCATGCTCAGCTTGGAAGAACATCTCTGGAAAGGTCCTCTGAGCAATGGCTTTGTGAAGATGTCTGCTGTCTGGTCCTCGGAGCTGACGTGAGACGTGGAGATGAAGCCCTTCTGAATCATGTCCCTAGTGTAATGGCAATCCACCTCTATGTGTTTTGTTCTCTCATGGAAGGCTGGATTGTTGGCAATGAACAACGCTGCCTGATTGTCACATTGCAGGTTCATAGGCAACGGAACTTCAACATTCAGATCTTCTAGGACTGCTTTAACCCACATCATTTCAGTGCTTGCCTGTGCCATGGCCCTGTACTCGGATTCGGCACTGGATCTCGCCACAACAGTCTGCTTCTTGCTTTTCCAGGAGACTAAGGAGCTTCCTATGAAGATAGCAAACCCAGAAGTAGACTTACGATCCCGTGGACATCCTGCATAATCCGCATCTGCGCAGGCTGAAATAGCCAAATCCGTGCCTTTCTTGAACAACAACCCTGTGCCTGGTGAAGACTTCAGATATCTCAATATCATGTACAATGCATCCATATGTACTTGCCTCGGCTGCTCCACAAATTGACTCACCCGGTTTACTGCAAGTGCAATATCCGGTCGAGTTATAGTGATGTATAAGAGCTTGCCCACCATTTCTCTGTACCTTCTCTTGTCCACCTCCTCAGTGTCATCATCGTACAGCTTCATACTCGGATCCATTGGTGTACTTGAAGGTCTGCATTCAGTCATTCCTGTTTCAGCCAGCAAATCTGTGACATATTTTCTTTGAGTCATCACCATTCCTTGTGCATTTCTTGCAAATTCTATCCCCAGAAAATACCGTATAGTGCCTAGATCCTTTGTCATGAACTGACTGCCCAACATAGACTTGGTTATCTCAACCCCTTGTGCATCATCTCCAGTAACCAATATGTCATCAACATATACCATAACAACGATGGTACCTCTAGGAGTCTTCCGGACGAACAGTGAGTGATCCGCATTTGATCTTCTGAAACCTTGTTGTTCAATAAGCTGGGAGAGCTTCTGGAACCATGCACGAGGACTCTGCTTAAGGCCATAAATAGCCTTATGAAGTCTGCATACCTTCTGAGTCTCCCCCTCAGCAGCAAACCCTGGTGGCTGCTGCATGTAGACTTCCTCCTGTAGATCACCATACAAGAAAGCATTCTTAACATCAAGCTGGAATATGGGCCAGCCACGTACCACAGCAACCGATAGAAGAATGCGAAGGGTAGAATGTCGCGCCACTGGTGAAAACGTGTCCAGGTAATCTACCCCATATGTCTGTGTAAACCCTCGTGCTACAAGCCTTGCCTTGTATCTGTCAAGACGACCATCTGTATGATATTTGACTGTAAAAACCCACTTGCAGCTCACCACAGACGCACCTGGAGGAATAGGGACTAGAGACCAGGTCCCTCGGGATTGTAAGGCACGCATCTCCTCTTCCATTGCTAAACGCCAGCATTCAGTCTTCATGGCATCCTGATATGTCCGTGGTATCTCAACTGATGATATAGCAACGGCAAACTTCTGGAAATCCCCAGTGAGACGATGAAAGGAAACATGAGAGGCTAGGGGATATGAGACACACTGTCTTCGCTGTTTCCTATGAGCAATAGGCCAGTCCAAGTCATCCAAAACAATGCTGACCGGTTGATCCTCCTCCTGTGGTACAAGCTCCTGCACATGTGCATTATTTAACCCATCACTAATGTCAGAACATACCTGAGGCGTGCTGGATGGTTGAGATGTAGCTTGAGCAGGGCCCGTGCGTCTCGTGTAGAACTTAGGAAAAGGAACAACTGGGGGTGGTGGTGGTGGTGGTGGCGGGGTTGGTGGTGGTTGTGTTATTTGAGACGCTGGAGTAGAGGACGGACCCAGGCTTGGAGGTGGTGGAACATAGACTTGGGAGTCTGATGATGTGGATTGGACCAATCTGTCACCTGCAGGGGAGAAGTACATGACAGGTTCGAAGAATGTAACATCTGCACTCACATAGTATTTGTTATTGACAGGATCATAGCAGCGGTACCCCTTCTGTGTCCTGGAGTAGCCCACGAAAACACACTTGATAGCCCTAGGGGATAGTTTATCAAGTCCCGGAGATAAGCGGTGAACAAAAGCGACAGTGCCAAAAACCCTAGGTGTCAATGTAAACAAGTCTCTGTCCGGAAAGAGAACAGAGATTGGAGACTTTTCCCCAAGAACAGTTGTAGGCATTCGATTGACCAAATAACACGCAGTAAGTATAGCATCACCCCAAAAGGTTAATGGAGCACAACTCTGAATAAGTAAAGTGCGAGCAATGTCAAGGAAATGTCGATGTTTTCGTTCGGCAACTCCATTTTGTTGAGAAGTGTAGGGACATGTGGTTTGGTGGACAATGCCTTTAGATGAAAGAAAGCTGGCAAGAGAGCGAGTGCAGAACTCCAATGCATTGTCAGTACGCACATACTTAACAATAGATGAAAAAACATTCTGAACTTCATTAATTAGATTTTGAATAATATTTCCTGCTTCAGATTTATTCTTGAGAAGAAAAGTCCACGACACTCTGGAAAAATCATCAACCACAACTAGATAGAACCTGTGCCCCTGGTGATCTGGGACACGACTTGGACCCCAAATATCTATATGGAATAATTCAAACGGGGAGCTACTGCTCCGACTCTGACGACCGGGGAAGCTAGACCGATGGTGCTTCCCCAACTGACATGCTTCACATCGAAAAGAAGAACTCGGAGATATCTGAGGCAGGAGGTGACGCATCTTCTGCAGCGGTAGATGACCGAACCGAAGATGCCAGGTGTATGGAGAAACATAGGCCTGGGTATGCAAGGAGACACCAGCGTAGGAGCTACGAACGAGACGATAAAGGCCATTTTGCTCAGAACCACAGCCAATCACCCTGCCCGTCAGTATGTCCTGAAAAATAACAGACGATGGGTCAAAAATAGCACGACAGTGCAAATCACGTGTAATCTGACTAATAGATAAAAGGTTCATCGAGAATTCTGGAGCATGTAGCACATTCTGTAGGTGCATAGAGGGTAGCAAAGCTGTCTCCCCCTGACCGATGATAGGAGACTGAGTGCCATCCGCAATGAGTACAGAGCGACCTGGCTGAACAACCCTGTATGACTGCAGAATATCTCTCTCACGGCAAAGATGATGGGTAGCTCCAGAGTCGACAATCCATCCTGTGAGATCATGACTATGAAATGGGGCTGAAGGGCTACCTGAGGCACTGGCTGAGGCCGATGTACTGGCTGACGCCGAAGCCGCAACATCAGAAACATCTGCACCCTCTGATGAAGAAGATTGTGGCATGATATCCCGAAGTCGTGCCACCAACTCCTCGAACCTGTGATCTGAAGTAGACGCAGGTGGACCCTGAACATGATCAGCTACTCGTGCAGATGGAGGAAAACCATGCTTGGAATAGCATGTATCCTCCGAATGACCAGTGCGGCGACAATATGAGCACGTAGAGCGTATGCGGCCTCCACGGCCACGTCCACCACTTCCCCTGCCACGAAACGAGGACGAACTACCACGTCCCCTGGAGACTGTCATTGCTGACGGAGTCGCAGTCGCTATATTGGATGGAACAGGTACACGACTGAGCCGCCTGTATACATCTTCTATTGGTGGGATGGTGGCATCTGCCAGTATCTGAGCACGTGCTGCCTCGTACTCCGGATCTAGGGCAGCGAGTAATACGCCAACCATAGTGGCGTTGCGGAACGTCTTCTGCTGTTCCGGCGTGGCTGTAAGAGGGATGGTGCTGTAGAGCTTCTCGAACATGCCACGAAGCGACGTGTACAGGGAATGAAGGGGCTTCCCGTTCTGCTTCGTGGTAAATATATCATGCTGCAACTGGAGCATCTTCGTCTCATTACGGACCTGAGAGTACGTCATAGCCAAAATATCCCACATCGCCTTAGCGGTGGGCTGGTGAAGGACGTCATTCGCTATCTCCATCGTGAGCGTACGTGAGAGCCATACCTTGGCGTACGCATCATCAGCCTCCCGTGAGGCATAGATCCCTGTCTTCTCCGGTGGTTCATCCTCGGTAAGAATATGCTTCTTACCGCACGACTTCATCAGACTGAGGAACTGCATCGCCCACAGTTCGTAGTTGGTCCCGTCCATCTTGACGATTGGTGCCGAACCTTTGAAGGCACCTATGGCGGGCATATCGATCTTCTGATCTGACATAGTACCGGAGAAGAATAACTACTGATAGACCAAGAAAATTGTCTACCAAGACCTTGTAGGATTCAAGTGCATAGGTAGACAATTATGCACTTGAATCAAACATGATGCCGAGTCCGAAGAACGCGGTACCCCTGCAGCGAGTAGAGGCTTTGAGAGCCTCTACTTTGACACGAACGACTGCTGGAAGAGGACGGCGGCGGCTGGACAGCAAGTGGAGCCCTACGGCAGGGGCTCGGCGGCGGTGGTAGGGGCTAGCGGCGGTGGTTGGGGCTGGCAGCAGGGATCCGGCGGTGGGTAGAGGAGCCCGACAGGGGCTGGCAGCGGTGGAGGAGCTCGGCGAAGGAGGCGACGGCGTGAGAGTTGGGCCCGGAGGGGGTTGGGCGCCGAAACCCTAGAGAGAGGGGGGGGGGCGGCGGTGGAAAAAAAACCCTAGGTTAGGGTCATGGCTCTGATACCATGTTAGAATACTTCGATGTTTATTCCATAGAGCCCTCGGGTCTCTTATATAGGGAGAGAGCCCTTGGGTAAATTACATGAGAGGTACATAAAGAAACAGAAATAATAAGTAACATTAACGACACACAACTATCTCTACAGAAACTTTAGGGGCCCAGTTCAAAACCTGATCGAAATTACCGAAATTCCATTTCTGTCGGTCATCGAAATGGTGACGATTGAGGCCTTGACCCTAATTGTATGAAGGAGCCTTTTAATTTGAGTGCAAATACAAACATTTATTGCAATGGACATGAAAATCCATAGGAGAAAAACTCTATGAGAAAATTACATAAGATAGACAGAAGAAATAACAAATATAAATAAAGACCCAAAAGATACAAGAATCTCAACACTCCCCCTCAAGCTGGAGCATATATGTCTATCATGCTCAGCTTGGAACAACAATGGTGAAAAGGGCCCCTCGCAAGTGCTTTGGTAAATATGTCCGCAATCTTATCACCCGAAGCAACATGAGACGTAGAAATTATCCCCTTTTGGATCAAATCACGAGTGTAGTGGCAATCGACTTCAATGTGTTTTGTTCTCTCATGAAGGCAGGATTGTTAGCTATGAATAGTGCCGCCTGATTATCACAATTGAGATGCATAAGAAGAGACACCTCAATAGTTAGGTTCGTCAGAATAGATTGACCTTGGACCAAGCAACAACTATTTGTTTCTTACTTTTCTATGAAACCAGTGAGCTACCAACAAATACAATGAAGCCTGCGGTGGACTTCCTGTCCTTGGGACACCCAATATAATCCGCATTTGCACATCCAGAAACATGTGAAGCACTCCCAACCTGTTTTGTTTGTTCTACAACCCGAGTTGAAACATGAAACCCATGCTTAGAATAGCATGTTTCCTCAGAGTGGCCAGTTTAATGGCAATAGGTGCAAGGCTGACGGGGTCGACCACCCCCTCCTCGGCCATGGCTAGAGCTCCCCCTACCGCGATATGGTGTAGGACTTCCCCTACCTCGAGACACAGCCATAGCTAAGGATGCCTGAGATTGTAGAGTACTACCAGTAGATATAGAAAGTCCCCCTACCTCGAGACACAACCATAGCTGAGGATGCCTGAGATTGTAGAGTACTACCAGTAGATATAGAAAGTCTGCTCAATCTGCGATGCGACTCCTCCATCGGAGGCATGTAGCATCAGTAAGAATTTGGGCTCGAGTTGCATCGTACTCAGGATCAAGAGCGATATCAGTAAGAATTTGGGCTCGACCTGCATCGTACTCAGGATCAAGAGCGGCTAGAAAGACTCCAGTCATCACAAAGTCCCTGTATGCCTTGAGCTGCTCTGGCGTAGCAGTCATGGGAATGTACCCATGTTACTTCTCAAACATACCCCTCAAAGAAGTATAGAGGGTATGTAGCGGACGACTATTTTGCTTTGATGTGAAGATATCATGCTGTAGCTGCAGTATCTTCGACTCATTCTTCGTCAAAGCATATGTCACGATGAGAATATCCAACATAGCCTTTGCAGTAGGTTGACTCAAAATATCATCGGCTATCTCTATGGACACAGTCCCGGATAGCCACACGCGTGCATAGGAATCATCTGCCTTCCATGAGGCGTTTGCCCCAGTCTTGTTACGTGGCTCCTCTGTCGTGAGGATATGCTTCTTACCATTGCATTGCATTAAACTCATAAACTGCATGGCCTATAGTTCATCGTTTGTTCCATCCATTTTGACGATGGGTGCTGGGCCTTTGAATGCACCCAAGGATAGGACATCAGCTTTGTTGTCCGACATGATGACAATTACCTCCAAGACTAGGTCAAGAAAAAGAAAGAATCGCGCCTACACTGACATATATGAAGATGGTTGTGGGTGTAAACTCATACCACAACCTCTTCCAATCTTCTGAAGATTTCTTTGGGTACCTAGGGTATTTTATATAAGATGTCACACCCTAAGCACCCAAACGCACAACGTTGGCAATAACACGGAGGCACAGGAGGCCATGACCCTTACAGGCAAAGCAGACGAGCAGGTCGCACATGGGCAGCGACACGTGGACTGTGTTGGCACATGGAGCGGCGGTGGCAGCAACAACGGCTTCGGGTGGAGCTGGTGGGGAGCGTCATAGATCGACGACGCATGGAGCTGCTTCGACGTGGAGTGGCAGCGCGTAGAGCGGATAGGCGGAGGCTCTGTGTGTGGAGCACGGGCTAGGGTTTTGGTAGGGTTAGGTCTCCAGGGCACATGCTCCGGTTTAGGATTGTCGCTCTGATACCATGTGGAAGGGGAGAAATAAAAGTTGTATTCCTCAAAGCACTAGAGCTCTCTTATATAGGAGAAAAGCTCTATAGGAAAATTATGTAAGATAGACTAGAGAAATAACAAATATAAATAAAGATCCAAAAGATACAAGAATCTCAACAACTTTTGTTGCGTTAATGGGTCGCCACGGGGGGAAGTTGGAGGTTTGGAGACGTGCCTTGGAGACTAAAGGATGTCGTATAAGTAGGGCTAAGGTTGAATATATGGGGTGCACATTTGATGGAAACAACGATGAAAAACTCAAGATGAGGATTGGAGATAATAACATTCCTAAGAAAGATTCTTTTAGATACTTGAAATCTATTTTGTAACAAGATGAGGAAATTGATGGAGATGTTACTCATATAATAAATGCAGGTTGGCGAAAGTGGAGAGGAGCCTATGTTGTTCTTTGTGATAGTAAAACCCCATTTGAAGGAAAATATTGCTAATCAACTATATACCTCATATGCTCTATGGATCAGAATGTTGACCTGTGAACCATAGACATGTGCAAAGAATGACAGTAACATAAGTGAAAATGTTAAGGTGAATGTGTGGTCATACATGAAAAATCGGATTCGGAAATGATGTGATTAGAAGGAATGTTGGTGTAGCTTTGATACCAGATAAGATGATTTGGCTATTTGCAAAAGAGGTCGGTTGATGCACCGATTAGAAGATGCAAGATCCGGGATGTTGAGCCAGTTAAGAGGGCAAGGAAGGCCCAAGAAGTGTTGGAATGAGACTATCCGAAGGTATTTTAATTATTTGGATTTAAGCCCGAGGATGACCCAAAATAGATGTGAATTGTGGTAGAAAATCCATGTAGCCGTCCTTACTTAATTGTGGGAAAAGGCTTTGTTGTTGTTGAATGGGTCGTCGAGGGCTTACAAGTCCAACATGTATTGATGACTTCGAATGAGTGAGGTGGATGAGTGATGCAACCCAAAGCAGAGAAGAGGGTCCTACTTAATTGTCGTTCGTTAATTAGAGTCTAATTTTATTTGCATTTAGTGGAGTCGTTGCAATTTTTATTTAAATAAAAAAAGAGATTGCATGTGATCTCAATTAGTTGGTTAAATTAGGTAGTTATTCAGTTAGAGTCCAAATTAGGATAAGTAGATTTGAATTTTGATTTCCATTTTTGTAATCCCATCCCTCCTATATAAACGGGTGGTAGTCTATTATTTTGAGGGAGTTCAAGTTGCAATTAAAATTGAGATTTATCTCTCTTCTCTCTCTATCCCTTCTCCCTCGATGTGATCTCTGCGTTTCTCTTCTCCAAATCCCTCGCATCCAGCGAGTTATTCTCTTCTTCCTCCCTCCAACTTCCACCAAATTTCCACCGTCAAATTAATTTTTTTCCACCAATGCAAAATTCCAATTTGCATCATTTGATATCAGAGCATGGAAATTGGATCGTTCTCACGATTCGACGGTCCTGGCGCATATTGGAAGTTGAAGTTCAATTTAAGCCTCCTATCTCATGGCTCACAGACACATTCGCGTCAACAAAAATTCAAGCATCACATCTAAACAAGCATCAAGGTGCAATAATGGATATATTCATGGTATAACATCGATATTTTTATGGTACAAGTCGAAGAAGAACACAATAAGGACAAAAATGAAGAAAAAGCAAAGAAAAGCCCCACTGAACTTGCTGTCTAAACCATTATCGATCAACCGCCGCGTTCGGAATCATTTATTTCACCACCTCCGATCGTCCCGGCATCATCCCCGCCTTGCCAGGTAAACCCCCTACCTTCCTCGCAACCTCCCTCACCCTTAACACCTACGTCAGCCCAACCGTCGCTACCACCCACTCCCGCCACCCCTGCACCTCTGGTAAGCAAGCCAACCTTGCCCCAACCCCTTTCGCCTCCCAAAACCATCTTCGAAGCTGCTGTCCAGGAAGATCACAAGGCTCCAACGCTTTCCGCAATGTTACAGGTCAGCCGTTCCTCTACCCCAGTCCCTCTATTAATTCCACCATGTCCCTCACAGCTTTCTACCACCACCGAAACCCTATCTCCAACCTATACTGAAACCCCATACCCCTGTAAAATCCCGCCTTCTCATGTACTCTCACCACTACCTCCCACAAAACCCCAATGTACGCTCACCACTGTCAGACCTCGCTTCAACATCACTTCCGTCGCCTAGAACAACACTACCCCTCCTGCATCCCGCCACTGCCTATGCCACCATCGCCCAACACTCGCGTCACCATCACTTGATGGGTATGCTTCTCATTGTCGGATCCTTCCCCTTATGTAGGGCCACCTCTTGCTCGACAATGTCCTTCACCACGTGCGTTGGTGCAACCGACATCGATGCCGACGCGACAATCTTTGCCAGTGGTGTGATCTCTGCTGTCACATTTGGGATCGGGGGTCACAAACCCTAGCGTGGTCTGCTATAATCGTTTTTCACAAGAAAAGTGGTAAAAATATCTTTTGGGAAAATTGCAATGCTCCTCTTACCAAAAAACCTTTTATTTAAAGGCTAAAGGTGAGAGTTATTCAAGGAGAATGATATTTCTACTTGAAGTGTTAGAAAATTTACTTTCTTACCCTGCAATGGAAAGAAACTACAAGCACAACTTGAATTTGGTATGAATTTTACGAAATCAAAGCAGGTTATCAGAACCAATTCAGCAAGAAAATTCTCCGACACCGCATCAGAAGAAGTAACTCATCAGGAGATGAGTATTTAAAGCAGAAAAGAGTTGATGCGGCGCGAAGTAGAGAATTATGGTCCTACATAATTGTCGTCCGTTAATTAGCAGTCTAATTTTATTTACGATTAATCGAGTTATTGCATTTTTTATTTAAATAGGAAAGAAATCGCATGTGATCTCAATTAGTTGGTCAAATTAAGTAGTTAATCGGTTAGAGTCCAAATTAGGATAAGTAGATTTGAATTTTGATTTTGATTTCTATTCTTGTAATCCCTTCCCTCCTATATAAATGGGTGGTAGTCTATTGTTTGATGGAGTTCAAGTTGCAATTAAAATTGAGATTTATCTCTCTTTTCTCTCTATCCCTTCTCCCTCGATGCGATCTCCGCGTTTCTCTTCTCTAAATCCCTCGCATCCGGCGAGTTATTCTCTTCTTCCTCCCTCCATCTTCTTCCGCCAAATTTTCACCATCAAATTTAATATTTTCCACCATTGCAAAATTCCAGTTTGCATCAATAAGGCTTTCAAAACGAAGTTTGGGGAAGCAATAAAATCATAAATGTTTTGAATATATTGGGGGATGAAGTTATTACTTGGTTTTTAAAGTTACTCAATATTACTAGTCATAACACAAAAAACTCTAACTAAATGGAGAAAAGTATAATAGTGCCTTTATAATAAAAAGACTTATAAGATATACAAAATTGCACAAACTATCGGAATATCAACTTGATGAATAATACAATGAAGCTGTATAAGATGTTAATTGAAATGATGTTAATGCATGTTTATAAAATTTAGAGAATTGATTTGGTTTAATGATTATTAAGTCTATAGTTGAGGTTACCTTGCCACATCTGGCTCAAATCCCAATCCAATGTTTAGATTAATCAATACAAGAGCTTTCAGACATTCAACGATGAGGACATTGGGTAATGGCTTAGATGTCACTCCACAACCAACTACTCGATCTCATTCCACAATCACTTTACATGTGTGGGCATGTATATGCCTATGTGTACACGTAACTTTACATTAATCAACAAAATTATACATGGCCGAGACCACAAAATTATAAGCTATTTAGATTGTAGTTTGAATAATAGAAGGTAAATACAAAGCCCTCTATTAGTACATTGCGTGTATCTCGACATTTCAGGTTATCAGCTGCAAAAGGCTTCTACAAAATCTCTTTCACTAGGCTACAAAATGTAGAGAGTTAGCAATTGTCCAATAAAGAGACAAATAATAGATGTAAATCGCAATTAAGAATACTTTTTTTGAGAAATGGGATCTTTAGAGGTCCATAAAACATATATTATAAAATAACAGGGCAATTACATCCGTCAAGTTTCAAACATGTCCCTGACGTGCCCGAGTACATTTTCAAAATAAAGGACGGACACCTTTGCATGTTTCACCCTTTTTTGTCTAAAAAAATCATTGATATCACCCATGTGGATTGGTTTCACTGCTTATTTTATTACTCTAATATCAACAACACACTACAAAATTTATGGTTGTTATGGATGATGCGGTTTATAATTATATGTGTTATGTGATGAAAACTTAGATTTTATAATGCTTACATGTGAAATATACTTCCTTTGTCTTTGTAATTTAAGTACAATTTTCTTATATCTCTCAATAGTCCGCAATCGACATTCCGCATTGGCATGAACAATATATGTGATACAATGTGCATTGAAGTGTTTAATACATTTAATTCTTGCATATATGTGTATATTTGTATGTTTTTAATGTTTAAGAAATAAAGTTAGTTTTCGGGAAACCACTTTTTTGAGCATTTCTAAGATTGACACCGATATCATTGATATATCACGATACATCCATGATAGGATATTGATATTGATATTTCAAATCTTGCTAGGGGGGATTTGGTTGTCCATCGAGTAATCAAGTGTGTTTTTCTAGGTTATGCTAGAAATAAGAAAGGATATCATTGTTTTAATCTTGATATTCTTTGGAACTATATTAGTGCAGATGCGACCTCTTTGGAGGTGGTATGGAAGATATCCTTTAGTCTCTACCCATGTTATCTCATGTTTCATTACCTTGAAATGGTACATATTTTCCATAATTAGATGACAACATGTTTAGGGTATAAGATAAACGTCAAATCTTTGCCATATATATTAGTGCATATTTTCCCCATATTTTCCACTATTACATATATTAGTGCATCTTTTCCACATATTTTCCACTATTACATATTTTCATTATCAAACTTTTCATCTAAGGTAATTCCTTACCTTAAATGTTTACATTCTGATAATGTTTCTAGTGATATATGTACTGGGAGGAGTCAGATGGTCTAGATGACTTTTCTATTTTGAGTGCCATTTGGAAGAAACCCCGCAGTTGCACTTTGCATCCTCTTTCCAAGGCAATGTTCTTGGCCCATCTCAGTGATAGCTATAAACAATTTGCAATGGGCTTGTCTCCTTCTCAGATATTGATATCATGCACTTAAGTCCTTCATTCTCAGTTGAAGAAAGAAAGAAAGAGGAAGAGGCATATACTTTGATATCTAGGATCTACCCGAGGGCTATTGAGTGGTTGGTTCCAAATGCGTGTTCACATTAAAGCATAGCGTAGTGAAACATTCTTGAGATACATGGCATGAGTTGTTGCTAAAGGCTTCACCAAGACTTATGTGGTAAATTTCTTTGATTCTTTCTCTTACGTGGCCAACTTTTGGCTCTTTAGATTTTTCTTATCATTACGCATCATTGTTGGACTTTACATCAACTTCATTTGAAGAATGCAATTCTCTATGGGGATCTTGAAGATGCCATCTATATGCAACATCCACCCAGATTCGAGCTTCGAGGGGAGTACCATAAGGTATGCATACCGAAGAAGTCTATTTACGGCCTCAAGATCATAGTTTTAGAATCTCTCAGAGGTGCTAGAAAAAAGGTCTTTGTTAACTAATATTTAGTACATTTACTATTCACAAGAAGGATAGGTAGAGGCATTACCATGCTAGTATATGATGATGACATGTTTTGATTGGCAATGATGAGAAAGGGTTCGTATAGGTAAAGCATATGCTTGAGGATCACTTTGTTATTGTTAGAGAGTTCGTGTATATATGTAATTGGGTCCCTCTATGATTAAATTACCACATGCACCCATGTTAGTCCCACATCGTTTATTATTGAGACTTGGTCTTATTGATGGGGCTATATAAGAAGTCCTGCACCTCTTGTACTTATTGAGAGATTCATAATACACTATCCGATCGTAGAGAGGCCTTCATCTATGGTTTCTTCCCACTCCTTATGAAGTAGGATTTATTTAAATACCCATGTGTTCGTTATGGTTCTTTATTTTTCTATCTTTGATTAAGCTTCTGCATTATCGTTATCTACATGGTATCAAAATGAGTATGATTCTAGAGTTTATTCTAAAAGATTTATTTTGATTATATCATGTTTAAGATCTGTTCAAAGTTCGAGAAAAGAATTGTTCCACATATTTGGTTCTAGGGTTTCTTGATTCAAGCCACAACCAACACCAACGCCAATATAATTGGCTGCAATCTCCTTATTATTTCGAAGTTTTCATTCTAAAGTTTTTATTTTACGCATGTGAGAAATCTGGCAAGCATTTTCATTGCCAAAATCAAGGAAACAATTAGGGTTCTGACGGAACCCTAATTCTATATGGTGACAAACATTTGCCATGCATGTTATTCTCGTTCTTTGCACGTGATCGTCATGCGATAAGCAATAGGACCATATGATCGCCATATCCATGCGATATGTCTGCTCCAAGGATTCCATCTGATCGGCATCTTCAGACGAGAAACCCACTCACGAAGGGAAAACTAACCATCTCGAACGCTCTCTCATCGCGCTCCAAGCCTAGTCCAATCGACCATCACCCCCCTTAGTGATCCAATCTCTAGCCATTGGGCATCTACATGCACTACGCATATCTAGGCCCGTTGGAACCTTAGATTGCCAGCATCCGAGTACAGGAGACGCTGCCTTTCCAGATTGGCGGCATCCAAGTCAGGTTAATGTAGTACCTTGCAATCACCATGGCTATGCATCATCACTAGTGATCACCAATAACCCCATCTTAAGAGCACCTCCCCATGATTGGCCTCGAAGACAACAACATTGAGACTCGATGATCTCCTCAGACACAAGAAGAAGGGCCCCATCAGGTTCTTCAAAAGATGGGTTTCAGATGAGGAACCGTAAATAGCTGGCCATGTGAGTTTTGTTTTTGTTCCTTACAAAAGGCCCTTGAACCATGTTTTTTTTCCTTCAAATTTTTTATTGAACCCAACGGGGATCCTGGTTCCCTAATACTATATCGAAAAGAAAAAAAGAAGGGGGTGATATTTTGGGAATTAGGGCTGTTACGATTGCATTTAAAAGGTAGAGTGATATTTGGGCCCAATTTGGACTGCAACTAAAAAATGAAGAAGAAGACTAGGACCTAGCAAGACCATCAATAAAAAAAAGGGTCGAGAAAAAAATATGCTCTACAAAAAATATCTATTGAAAAAAAGAAATGTTGAGAAAAGACAACTTATAAAAAGGAAGAGATTTTCATTTATTTCTTCTCCCAACTTGGTCAAACCTCATCTTTTCTGACAAGTATGGGAGAAAGGATGAGTATTGTGTAGAGTTCTCCAGTTCAGTTTCAGACACTACCATTATTCGAGGCACTCTATGTTCGAGCGACCCAGTTTCTCCGAGTTGTCCATAGAGACTCAGTGCATCGTCCATCTTAGAGATCGTGAACTCCGGTATGAGATCCTTCTGAGGTCGCTATGAGAGTGACCTACTTGTTAAATCTACGTATGGATACTCCCAAGACACTCTTTGTTTTGTCCTTTAGAGAGATGGAACAATTTTCCATACGTAGCATATAATTCCAACATGTCGTGGGCCAGGATACTCGGTGGAGGAGACTCATTCCGAATTGGTAACTTTGACATATGTGTGTGTGTGTGTATATACAAACCCACATACACACACATAGCACATGAGCCAGTCATCAATCCAGATTTCTCTACGGATCATCATTCACTCTCTAGCCTTTACTTTCTCCTCATCGACATGACATTAGAAGTAACATCCTCAACAGACAACCGATAGGGTATGTGTTAAGTTGATATTGCTAGTAGTTCTTGTATTTATTGAGTGAGTGCCTTCTTTATATTTGTCCAAGCTGAAGATTGCATGCTTCAACTTGAGGGGGGTGTTAGAGAGTTTGTGTTTGTGGGTTTATTGGATCTCCTCGATCTAATTACCACATGCACTCATGTTAGTCCCACATTGTACTGGAGAATATAAGATTTGGTGAACCCAAAACAAACTCAGGAGATTACCGATCCAATTGCCGTTAACATGGGTAGTGGATGCACACTTGGGGTTCTCGATGGAACCCTAATTTTTCTCGAACTTCGACGAATTTGAGATCTTCATAAACATGCTAGAATTAGTGTTTCAGAAACCATAGAACTTTGAACAAGAATATGAACTTGGATCTCTAACATGAACATAAAAATATATCTTCAAGAATAAGAACACCGGAATTAAACCCAATACCATGTTGAAATAAACAATGCGGAAGTGGAATCAGAACAAGAAAATAAAAACATGAAATATTGAACACTCTGGATTTTACGTGGAACCCTACTCCCTAAGGAGCGGGATGGAACAACGGGAGAAGGCCTCAAAGGGGCGGATCGTCTATTAGGATTTCTCAATGAATACAGGAGGTGCAGGGCTCCTTATATAGACCCACAGGCAGACTGGAGTTCCATCGCTCATCCACATGTGACTAAACATGAGTAGGGGTAATTGGATCTTAGATAGATCCAATTACCCATCTATTACATACTTTTAATAAAGGCAACGAATGCATGTAGCCTGCATTTCTTAATGTGGGATAAGGATTTGTTGTTGTTGTTGTTGCTGTGGTCCTTCCAAGAGTGTAATGCCATCTGGAAGGTGTTTACAATTCATGTAGCTCGTAAAAAAAGTCGGTCTTGATGTTATGATAAATACCTGGAATGGTAAATAGACCATGTTTCTGTTTGTTCTATACTACGTTTCTCTTTGTTCTGTCTCGTTGTCCAATAGGGAATTCAAGTTGTAAAAAATATTGTAGTTGAAAAGTTTCATTTTATTGCCAAAAGGAAGTTTCCTCATATTTGGTTTAGTAATCAAAATTAAATGCATCTCTGTTATTGTTTCTCTATTATTGATTCTATCCTTTTTCTGCACAGGATGCACAGAGCGCTATAAATGATTTAAATGGTAAGAATCTGCATTTTCACTTTGCTAATTTTGATTGGCAGATCTTTCATGAGTTTTACATTAATGCACATTTAACTATTTTTTAATTCACTAGATCATATTAGTTTAAAAAAAAACTATAGTTTTAGTTCATTTAGTTTATGTGTTAATTTATGGTAAACTGCTTTTGTCAATGTCACAAGAACATGGCTTCTGTACAAAGATTAATGTTTAGTGTATGCTTCTTTGCATGCTCTACACTATCATCCCCCCCCCCCCCCCCCCCCCCCCCCCCCCCGTCCACATGCAGTTGTAAATTGGCTTCACCTAAGTTCTACTGGGTAGTTAGCCTTGAGATAGGTTTGTTGGCTAGGCAAACTCTGCAAGTTAGACAGATTCATTAAACATGGTATTATACTTGCAGTTTACCAGCATTCTGCCTTTGGGATATTTTGACCAAAGGATAAACAAATATTTAATAAGGTTCGATGATGATAGAGCACAATGCACTCTGTACCCGCAGGCACTCACATGGACTTATGCATGCGGAGACATAGCTAACCACATACATCAATTGGCCATCCTATATAAAACACTAGAATCGTGTTCAGGCTAGTCTGGTTGGGATGCCGGATTCACGAGCAGTCCATGTACAATTTGTAGGCATAACATAATTCATTATTTGCATTTAGATGCATTTGAAAACTTTGTATTCGGAAGTTGAACTCTTCCACTTTGAATTAATGTAGATAATGTGAGTATGATCTCCGTGGAAGGGTATCATCTATATAACCGCTACAATTGTGGAGGTGAAAGCATGGGTTTTTATATCCGTAAAATGAGATCCTAAAGGTTGAGTTTTGGGGGTTGTTTTTCCTATCTCTTGTATCATTTTTTTTTGTATTTTTTTCATTGTTTCTCATGTACTCTTGTACCCTCTTCACCACCCTGACGATCATCTTAAACTTCCGAACCAATTCTGTGCCATGTTTGGAGAGAGAAAATGGAACTCATTTACTTAATTATTGGGGTGCTTAGTGACTGCAGATTCACTATCCTCGTCATGGACATGTTTTTGACTCAAGTGATCTTCATATTATACGAATCTGGCTACATCTAAATATGAAGACATTATATTTGATTTTTGCCACTTGTGTGGCAATTCATTTTACTAAACTTAAATGTACTCAAAGTGCATGACATGGAGGTATGGTGATATGTGGGTTTTATGACCTTGATATGCTGCTCATGTAAACCTTTAATTTCTTATTGAGAGTAATTAAATTGGGCTAAAGAACCAATAAAGGAGGTACAAATTAGTTGAGAAAATTAAAAGATGGCATTCCTCCTCAAGGTTGAGTTAATATATCATGCTTGTTCATGTTGGGCACAATAAGCTATTGAAAGGTGTTGTAAAAAAGACTTTGCGAAGGTGAGAAAACACAATGGAAGGAGAGTTTACATATAACACAGGTTAATATTAAGGTATAGTTCAGGATACATCAGATCTTTATGAAAAGTAGGATATTTTGTAATGAAAGTGGTTGGTCTTGTAATGTCTTGGGCCTGACCTAAGCCGTTATAGAGGAATACTAGTCCTGACAACTTATTAGGATTGGATCCAACTGGGCCTGTTGACCACCACTCAAAATGCTTAAACACAAGTTGTGAAATAGTAATCACCCTCCCCTATAACACACACACACGCACACACACTTTCAGAGTACTGGATGCGAAATTATGTTAGGAGTGCTACAATCTTCCACACTTATATTTGCTATGTCATCGTTGTCATATAACATATCACTTATTCTCAACGATAGTGGTGATCGCACCTCTCAGGTAGCTTTTTTCTCCCATCTTTTTGTGGTTTTATCTCTTGGGCTACCCTTTCTACTATTAGAGGGAATTTGCTCTGATGCAATTCTTAATATCCTATGCCTAGACTCAAGCTGTTATCAGAGAATATTGACCCTAACAACTTGTTGGGCTCGAGTCCAAGTGGGCCTGGCCACCACCCAAAGTGCTTAACCATAAGTTTTGAAGTAGTTTGCCTCCCATATAACTCATTCTCACACCTTGAGAGTACTAGATGTGGCATTTTGTTCGGGTTGCTACAAGTTTACTACCATACCATTAATCTGAGGGAGAGAGACTACACATTGCCTCTTTCTTTGTCAAATGACCAAGATATTGTCTCATACATGCAGAAAATCATGCTACTTTCTTGTTTTTATATGAAAAATATGTAATTTACATTTATGCATGAACTAGCTAAGTTTTCCAACCATATTTCTATTGCCATGATGGTTAATTAAACTGCCTTCCCCATAACGACTTGATAACAAAATGTATGTTAAGATTTTGGACTATCACATTGACCAATATATGACACTTGAACGTGTTTGCATGAGTCGAGCAATGGAATCCTCAAGGAGAGGTAGATAAACAGGAGAGAGGGAGCATGAGGGAATAAGGATGAGGAATGGGGATAGGGAGGGAAAATCAGTAAAATTAGGTGAATAGAGGGCATGGAAAAGAGGGGGTGGGTGGAGGAAAACGAGAAGAAGGGGATGACAATAAGAAATGTGGGAGTTCAAGGGAGATTTAGGAGGTCAAATGACTAGGTAAGGGCTGAAGTTGTGTTGGTGGTTGAGTGGCTAACTATGAGGTTCATTGGTTTTTGTGAGAAGGGCCACCTAATGAGAGAGTTTAAAGGCTATAGTTTGCTTTCGATGCAAGAAGATTGGACACCAAAAGGACATCTGCACATGGATTGGGGCGTGGCAGAAAAGGAAGGCATGTGGGTACTTCCAAGCATTCCTCTTCTAATGCTGGAAGGAGTCCGAGAGAGAGAGAGAGAGAGCGCGCGCGAGAGAGAGAGAGAGATAGATAGATAGAGAGAGAGAGAGGATGAATGCCAGATAGCAACTGATCTGATGCAGAAAGAGGGGGGACAATTAGCAGTACAGATACAATGCATCCAGGTAGTTATTGAAGATCTTCACATATCCTCTGAAAAATAGTGAAACTGAGTTACACTGACTATACATGTATTGCAAACAAGCCCTTTTTTCACGAGCACACCAACAAACATGTTCACCAAGGCGCTCCTAGGAGTTGTATTCTTGCGTTGCTGTAATAAGTTGTGCATTTAGGATATCAGTGCTCTAGTTTGAGAGGGAGTATGCGTATGAGCAATAGGGTTATAATTTAATTACCATTTATATATTTTGCTTTTGTTTGTGTTGGCCTTAACCTCAGTCTCTCCCTATATGATGAGATTGAGGGTACCCTATTCGATATATCAGGGTGGATTCCAACACCATATTTGGATTCTTTATCTATTTACAATCAAATGGTAATTATTCTTGAAATGGATATGTAGATTGGCAGGAAACTTTCAAAATGTACAATTCCAACCACAATGCACATGGCTTTGATTTATTCCAATTTATAGAAGTTCATGAAAATAAAATTCCAAACAACTTATAGAAGTTCATGATTTTATGTCGCAAGTCCATTTTTTAAAAAATCTCTTTTAATTATTTTTTAGGAACATAAACTCCAAAAACAAACTGTAAAAGGGAAGGCCCATCCATCTTGTAGGATTAGATGGTCCATGTGGAAAAAGACATGGCTAGTCCAAACTCACCTAGATTGTGTACTTGGTGAAACTCCAAGGTAAGCTATACATGCGAAATGAACGTATCTTGCACATGAGTATCTTGTATGAAAACGTTGTTCTTGCCCATTTCTTACTTATCTAGCAATCATGACCTCTTGACCCCAAAGAAACCATGACCATTTCCAAACTTGAGATGGAATTTAAGAAGGAAGGACAACATGGACCTGCTTTACATTTATAATGTGAGATTTGTGTAGAACATGTCAAGGGAAGCTCTCCATCAAAAAATATGGTGATTTACTTATCTAACGCTGCGTCGACTGGTTGTAGGCATGATCCGACGAGTAGAGAGGGTGGGGAGGATGAGGGGTGACTAGGCCCTAGAAATGTGAATAGGGCAACCAAGAGATGTTATTGGGTATAAACTCAAATTTGGGTAAATCCGTTGGCGGACCCGTCGAAAGTTTTAAGCCCAACACCTGCTCACTAAAATGAAGATAGCTATCACATGTTACATTCGAGTCAAGAATTTTTTAGATGCATTGGTTTTCTGATGACAATACACATCTAGCAAGTTATAACATACTTTAGTTGAATAAAAACGAGTTGTCTGGAATTATTCAATATGGCTCACCCCTAGGGTCAGATGTTCATGAGTCCTCTCTAGCATGCATTCCTACTCATCTAAGTAAAGAAGTTCTGATCATATTAAAATTAAATATGCTCAAGCTCTCGGTCATGTTCCATAGTTGTTCTAACCTTCTCCAATCAATGACCAAGCTTTGTAAGCTTTGTGCAATTTATTTTGGTTTTGATGGGACTTTGTTCTTTTAACTTGTTGTACACATGTATGGTGGCTGTGCATTCATTAAGAGAAGGAATCTTTCTTAGGGCCAATCCAATGAAGGAAAGCTTATTCAAAAGGTTGTTGCTACCCTCGATTTATAATAATTCAAATAGCGGATTTTTTAGAGAGGAGGCAAAACTGTAGAATGGTATGTTCTAGATCTTATTTTTTGCTGGTGCAGGTTCCCACATTAAAATCATAAAAAATTGTGGTTTGCTTGTTACGTCCTATTGTCTCTAATTTTTAATTTGTACTTATCGGTTAGTCATATATGTTGTACAAGTTAATCCTCTTTTGCGCCAGATTCACATAAGGCGAGGAAAAGAGTGAAGAGCCAGAATTTTATATCATGTAGTTCGGTGGTTGTTTTGTGAACATATTTCTAGCATTTTAATGTTTTGACCATTATCTACAATAATTTGATACAAGGATGCTAACTGTAGGACAGAAAAGATGTTTCGCTCTGATTGGAAGCTAGAGCATTGTTATTTCAGAGCATAAGGCTCATGTGGCACATGCAGCGGGCGTGGTCTCAACTTTTGGGGGGAAGTCAAGATCCTAAGTCTGGGTAACCTGGAGGAATATAGTTCGATTTGTGCACTTTTGAGGGACTAGGTCTGTGATATTGTCGTGTTATAGGAAACAGAACTCACTATTGTTTCCAATTTGTGTTGAACTCTCTGTGTGCTAGATATTTGTCAGATTTCAAGTCTTTTGTTGTTATTGGTAGGGGGGGGGGATGTCCATTGCCTGGAAGGGCTCCTTTTTTGTTTGTTTCAAACTAGAAGGGTATACATGTTCTGTCTATCCTTTTAGAAAACAGAAATTCTGGCCCACACTTTGTTGTCTCGTGTCTACAAGGATCTTATAGAGGTCAAAAGACTTCATCCAGGGGAAGCATGGCTTAATGGGGCGATTTTATGTTTCTTTGATTTCATCAGACCACCCTCATCTACGTGGTGGTCAGGATCCATGTTCGATTGACTTTGGTGAACTAATTGATGACCTGTAGTTTGAGGTGATGGATGCTATAGATACTAGATTTACTTAGGGAACTTTCGTTTGCACCCATGGATTGGTCGATTCCTTGCTTTGGCGAACTTCTAGACTTGTTTCCTTTATCCACCACCTCATCTAGTCCTCGATCCAGGTTTGACCACACTCCTTTGGTCTGGGAGTCTAGAGTTGATTCGACGCCCCGTGGTTAATTCACGTTTGAGTGTGCATGGCTCTAGGAGGAGAATTTCAAAGACCTGGCCTCCGCCCATTGGATTTCGAGGGAGTGTACGAGCTTCGCTGCTGCGCTTATGGCGCATAAGTTGGCTTTGTTATGCATGAAGCTTTGTCTGTTCAAGATGTAGGTTTGAGAGGCTAAAAGAGCATGTCAAGCAAAGGCAGAAGCAGAAGTCTGCATACTTGATGGGTTAGAAGACAACAAAAACCCTTGTGTCATAGGAACTTCGAGTGAGGGCAGTGGCCCAAAAGATAATATTGCTTGAAGATAAAGTTCGAGTTGCAGAATGAAAACAGAGATCGCGACAAACATGGCTCAAAGAGGGCGATGCCAATACTAAGCACTTTCATCGGGTTGCCAGCGGAAGACGATGACACAATTTGATTTGCCCGATTGTATTGAATGGATGGAGGGTAGAGGGGGATCATGATATGGGTCTTGCTATTGTTGAGCACTTCCATGATTTTTCACGAAGAAATGTTGATAGGCCATGGAAGTGGACTCCTTTGGGAGCAGCACAACTATCTGATCAACATGCGGACCATCTGCTTTAACATTTTACGGTCGAGGAGTAGAGATTGTGGTATGGAATTTGAATGTTGATGGTGTACATGGACCTGATGAGTTTCCTGTTTATTTTTTCGAGAATTTTTAGTCTTTGGTTGGGAGAGAGGTTGTTGATGTAGTAGTAGAGTTTGCACTTTTGTCCTCCCGAAGTAGACATCTGAGAAGGTGGAGGATTTTCATCTAATTTCCCTTTCTAATGCTATTTACTTGCTAGTGACGAAGATTTCTGTAATAGATTGAATAGGGTTATGGAACACATTATTTCACCGCTCATTTGGCTTTTATATCTGGAATGCAGATTTGTGACAGTCTGGCTATAACCATAGAGATCATAGCAGATTGGAAGAGACGACTCATGAGGTGTATTTTATTGAAGGTGGACTTCTCCAAGGCCTACGACATGGTAGACTGGTGATTCCTTTGGGCAGCTATGGTTTGGAGGGATTTCTCGGATGTCTCGATATCTTGGATGAAAAGATGTGTCACCACAACATCATTTTTGTTTTTTGTCAACGTTTGCCCCGAGGGGAGTTTT
The DNA here is from genome assembly GCA_037367405.1 of Ottelia alismoides. Taxonomy (NCBI): domain Eukaryota; kingdom Viridiplantae; phylum Streptophyta; class Magnoliopsida; order Alismatales; family Hydrocharitaceae; genus Ottelia; species Ottelia alismoides. Next base: position 21,317 of record JAZKJV010010006.1, on the reverse strand, counting down.
TTCCAACCGCAATGGGTGTGAGACATGGTTCTCTTACTTATATGCTTTTTGTTCTCATTGCATATGTCTTGTCTTGTATGGTTGATCAGGTGATGCAATAAGGAATCATTGCAAGTTACTCTCGTGTGTATATATATGCATGCATCTTTTGTATGATGCGGATTGTACCATCATTTGAGGGTAGTAGGGAAGAGACCGAATGGATGGTTGCATTCCGTGAGATTTTTGGGGAACTTTCTGAGCTTGTTCTCAATCGAAACAAGTCAACTGCAATCCCTTTTGGTTTATTAGAAACAGATGAACATGTGTATGGTGAGGAGTTGGGCACAGAGTGTGGTTACTCACCGATCCGCTCTCTTGGGCTACCCTTGATGGTTGGCATGCTTCGAAGTGGTTGATTTGCTGCCAATCACTGAAAAGATGGAGAGGAAACTCTCTAGGTAGAGGGTGGTATCTGTTCACGAGGAGGTTGCCTGGTTCATGCAAAGGTCATGTTAGCAACAATTCATGTGTTCTTCATGTCCTCGCATCTCCTTCTTGTAGGTATCCGTCATCATCTGGAGATGATCATGTAGAGATTTTTTGGGCAAGTCAGGAAGTGATGGGCCATGAGTCCATTTATCAAATTAGGAGTTTGTCACACTCCCTAAGCTAACAGGTGCCCTCGGGGTTTCACGTCTATAGACCATGAATAAGACATTACTTCTCAAATGGGTTAGCATGATTTGGAGCAGAAACACCTTCTGGAAAGGCATATGCTCTGTGATGCCGCTATTCTTGGATTTTTTCCATCCTTGTCTTGGACTCTTGGCAACCGGTGCTCTTTTGCTTTCTGGACATACACCATGATGGATGGTGGGCCATTCTCTACTCGTTATCTGCACCTTTATGCGCTTGCTGCGGAGCAAGAGGTGCAGGTGGTGGATTGCTGGACATAGGGCAGATGGATGCTCGCATTCTTGGCAGACTTTCCAGACCAACACATAGAGGATTTTCTTCTTCTCTTGGATTCGCCTTGTCAGTTCAATGGCTTGGTAGGCGGAAGAGATCATTTGGTATGGAAAGAGAGCTGTTTTTCAATGAAGCGTGCATACAAAGCAGTGGAGAGACCACCCTCTTTGTTTGCAGATTTTTGATTCATGACTGCAAGACAATCTGTGAGTTGAAGCTGCCAGACAGAATTGAAATTTTTGTGTGGCTTTTGTGTTGGGAGAAAACATTCAGTTGGTTATTCCATGAACCCTAGGCTCTCTTATACAAGGGAGTATCCTATGGGTAAATTACAAAAGTCATACATAAGAAGAGAGAATTAAGGAACAATATAGAAAACATAAATAAATCTGTACACCCCCCTCAAGATGGAGCATAGATGTCGATCATGCTAAGCTTGGACAAGCATTTCTGAAATGGTCTTCTAAGTAAGGCCTTGGTGAAGATATATGCATTCTGGTCCCCTGAGCTGACATGAGATGTAGAAATAAAGCCCTTCTGAATCATATCTCGTATATAGTGGCAATCAACTTCAATGTGCTTGGTGCAATCATGAAATGTTGGATTATTTGCAATGAATATAGTAGCCTCATTGTCACATTCCAGTTCCATAGAAAGGGGAACCTCTATATGTAAATCTGTAAGCAAAGCTCGAATCCACATTATTTTTGTACTAACCTGGGCAATTGCCCTATATTCAGACTCAACACTGGATCTGGCTACAACATTTTGCTTCTTGCTTCTCCATGAGACAAGAGAATCTCCAACGTATACAACAAATCCAGTTGTGGACTTCTTATCCTTTGGGCATCCTGCATAATATGCATCCACGCACGCTGAGATGGTGACCTCTTTGCCGTTTTAAACAGTAGACCTGCACCAGGAGATGATTTAAGATACATGAGTATCATCTGTATAGCATCCATATGAACCTGACGTGGTTGCTCCATGAACTGGCTCACCCGACTAACATCAAATGAGATGTCGGGTCTGGTTATGGTAACGTAAAGGAGCTTTCCTACCAACTCTCTGTATCTCCTCCTGTCAACCTCATCTGTGTCACCTTCATATAGTTTCATGCTTGGATCCATGGGTGTAGTGGTCGGTTGACATCCATGCATTCTCGCGTCACTTAGTAAATCAGTAACATATTTCCTTTGGGTCATCACAAGCCCCTGTTGATTTCTGGTAAACTCCAGTCCCAGAAAATATCTGAGAGTTCCAAGATCCTTGGTGACAAATTCACGACCCAGAAGTTCTTTCGCCCTCTTGATTCCTTGTATATCATCTCCTGTATTGAGAATATCATCAACATACACCATTATAGCAATCATACCACTGGATGTTCTCTGTACAAAGAGAGAATGATCTGCATTCGAACGTTTGTACCCATGTTTCTCAAACAAGTCTGAAAGCTTCTGGAACCAAGCTCTAGGGCTCTGCTTAAGGCCATAGATCGCCTTATGAAGTCTATACATCTGTGAACACTCCCCTTCAACAGCAAATCCAGGTGCCTGTAGCATGTTTACGATCACCATAAAGAAATGCATTCTTGACATCTAATTAAAACAACGGCTAATCTCGAACCACAACAACAGAGAGAAGAACCCGTAAGGTAGAATGACGAGCTACAAGAGAGAATGTATCAAGATAATCCACTCCGTAAGTCTGAGTAAATCCGCGTGCAACCAGGCATGCCTTGTATCTGTCAATGCTATCATCTGCATTTTGCTTAACTGTAAACACCCATTTACAACTAATTGTGGACTCCCAAGTGCATCTCGAATGAAGAGCAGCCATCTCTTCTTCCATAGCCAAACACCACCGACTCTCCCTCAAAGCCTTCTGATAATTCCGTGGAATACCCATGGCTGATAATGCTACTTCAAAAGATCTGAAGTCGCCAGTCAAGCGATCAAAGGTTACCACAAATGCTATAGGATATGACGCACAACTACGCTTCTGCTTCCGAAGAGCAATGGGTAAGTCCAAATCTGCATCCTCCAAATATGTCATATCTAGAGAATCCTGCTCAGGTAGACCATTAGAGCCATGATTCGAACATTTTTATCAGAACATACCTCATGTGTGCTTGATGATGAGCGTTGACCATGAACAGAAGCAGGCCGGTGGGTATAGTGGTGTGGAAATGGGGGAACTGGGACCGGTATAGTTGGTGGAGGTGGCATAGATGATGGTGAGGACGATGGTGGGGGAGGTGGTGGTGGTAGGATGGTAGGTGCTGGTGGTGGTGGTGATATGTATATGTTATCATCAGTAGATGAAAGTGTCAACCGATCTCCTGTAGGTGAAAAAAACATTATAGACCCAAAAAAGGTGACATCGGCACTAACGTAATAGAGTTATTGCTCCGACTCTGACGACTTGGAAAGGTTAGAGCGATGGTGCTTTCCTAACTGACATGCCTCACATTGGAATGACGCGCGAGGCGAGACCTGAGGTAGGACACGACACAGTTTCTGGAGCGAGAGATGACCAAAGTGCATGTGCCCACATAAATGGTGAAGCAGATCCGACAGATAAAGAGGAATTTCCAGCATAGGGAGTTCGAAGTAGGTGATAGAGACCACCCTACTCACGACCATACCCAATCATCTTGCCCGTAAGGATGTCCTGAAAAAAGAGGAAGGGTCAAAAATGGTTCGACAATGTAAGTCCTTCATAATCTTGCTAATGGACAACAAATTCATAGAAAATTTAGGTGCATGCAAGACATTCTGTAAATGCATAGAGGGTGTCAGACCGATCTCCCCCTGTTCTGTAATCGGGGAATGGGTCCCATCTGCAATAACTACTGTTCTTCCTGGAGGGATAGGTTTGTATGCTGTAAGCTGATTCCTGTCTCCACAACAAGTGATGTGTGGCACCAAAATCCATAATCCATTCGATTACATCAGATCCGCAACTGCTAGTGAGTGCATAAGTACTACCTGTGGTGCTGGAGGAGGCTGATGCAACCACATCGGAGTGGCTCCCAGGAACCAAGGAAGACACGACAGGAGTAGATGGAGGTATAATACCTCTTAATCGTGCCACATGATCATCAAACTGTTGATCCATAGAAGAAGTTGCAGGAGGTTCGATCTGCTCGGCCACACAAGCAGAAGCTGGAAATCCATGCTTATACTAGCATGTATATTTGGTATGTCCAGAACGATGACAGAAGGTGCATGGATGACGAATACGATCACCTATGCCGCGGGGTCCTCGTCCACGAAGATGAGAAGAACCTCCTCGACCTCGAGAAGCAGTCATTGCTGAAGAGGACTGGTTGATGATAGAAGATGGAACAGTGATCCGACTGAGTCTACGGAAAGCTTCCTCCATAGGAGGAATGGTCAAGTCCGTCAGAATCTGAGAACGGGTTGCCTCATACTCAGGATCAAGGGCTGCTAAGAAGACACCAACCATGGTGCATTCCGATAGGTCTTCTGCTGCTCAAGGTAGAATTGAGAGGCATGAAGCTATAGAACTTCTCAAACATCCCACGCAATGATGTATATAACGAGTGAAGGGGGCGTCCATTCTGCTAAACAGGGAAGATATCATGTTGAAGCTATAGAATCTTCATCTCGTTCTTTGCATGTGAATAGGTAACAGCAAGAATGTCCCACATTGCCTTGGCTGTGGGTTGATGAAGTATGTCATTGGCAATCCCAATGTACCTGACAACCGAACTTTGGCATAAGCATCATCTGCCTCTCATGAGGCGTTGACTCCAGTCTTCTCGGCCGGTTCTTCCTCGGTAAGAATATGTTTCTCACCTGTAGACTTCATCATACTCATGAATTGCATTGCTCACAGTTCATAGTTGGATTCATCCATCTTTACTATGGGCGCATGACCTCTAAAGGCGCCCATGGAGGGAATGTCGGCCTTGCTCTCTAACATGATTGCTTGAGAAGACTATTTATGATGACAAAACACAGGGTTGTCTACACTGACATAGAGAGATATGATTGCATGTGTAGACTCATGCAACCAATCTCATCTAGAATCCGAGGACTGCTCCTTGTAGAAAAAGTTGGGTTGACGATCAACCTGCGGCTGCAAAGAGAGGATCACTTGAGATCTAGGAGGGGCGCAAGCGCCACAACTGGAACGACAAGAGCCGTACAGGGTATCGGTAGAAGTGGCAGGAGCCACACGGGGGTACCGCTGGGGCTACAGGTGCCACACCGCACGGAGGGGGGGGGTTGTGTCACACACGAGCAGCAGGGGGCTGCGCCATGGGCGACGAGGCACTACGCGAACGCGAGAGGCACCACACAAGGGGCGGCGAGGGACTGCGCAAGAGGAGGCAGCGACGCCCTGGCATTGAGAGGAGAGGGAGGAAGGTGGGGGGGCTAAGGTTAGGGTTTCGGAGCTCCAGTCTAGGACCGCCGCTCTGATACCATGTTGGGAGAAAACATTCACTTGTTTATTCCATGAACCCCAGGCTCTCTTATATAGGGGAGTAGCCTATGGGTAAATACAAAAGTCATACATAAGAAGAGAGAATTAAGGAACAGTACGGAAAACATAAATATATCTCTACATTTTGGGATGAAAGTGAATCTTGATAAGGGACCATTGTGCTAGACTCTTTGTTGGTGTCTCTATTTTGTACAACCTTTGCCATGCAAGAAGAGATATTGGAGCATCTTTTCTTTCACTGTGGGAAGACCTCCCAGATCTAGTTGGAGGTTGGTTTCGACATGCTGAATATTCATTGCCTTAGTACATTATGGGACTCTTTACATGCATCGAAACACCATCCCAGAGAGGAACTTCTCCTGCCGTGCCGATAGAAATTATCTGGGCTATTTGATTAGTTAGAAATGGAGCTTTATTTGCTTCAGCGTTTTGATATTGCTAATGTAATCTTTCACGCCAAGACTCCTTGAGTCGTGGCTACTATAAGTATTTTTTCTACTTTTAATATATTTGGGGCTGACAACACAACTTGTTTCCCTCCTTTTTTGACTCAAAAATAAAATAAACGTTAAGATGGATATTATCTTGTAAATATGACGAAAATAGGGGCACAAGTAATAATGTACTAAGCCTTCTCCCACTATAAGTAAGGTCGGCTACATGGATTCTTGCTCAAATCCATGTTGAAAGATTCGATTATTGTTTACGTTGGCCGTCGACTACCTAACGCGACCCCTGCAAGAGTGGGATTTGAACCCTGATCTTTTGTGTAATAGACACCGTATTACCACTAGACCATTATGTGGGTACTATAAACAAAATTAGCATGGGCAAAAATGTAAAAATCCAGAAACCCCAGTAAACTTCCTATCTCCAATATTTTGGTTATCGACTTTTTTTTTCTTTTTCGAGTATGCTAGTCTTTAACTATCTGAACCTTACGTCCTATATCTTGTCCAAAGGGAGACGGTGTTGAACCTTAATCCTGGACGTCCTTCACACTTTTCGCGGATTAATGTATTTTCTCTTAACTTCTTTTACGCTTCGAATTCAAGTATCATTTAAAACATAGTTGGCATCTTAGCATTGGTTTTTTTATTATCAGAATGAGTAGAATTTATTTAGATTCTAAATTGAATCATAGCATTATAACTTTTTTGGTAAATAATTGGCAAGGATTTTAACTGTTATCATATATTTCTATTGATTTTCTTATTGGTATTCTTTATTTTATATTTTTTGTATAATGAAGTATATTCTCTCAATTAGAAATGAACAGTAACAGTTTTTTTTCCCTGTCGGCTCAAACTATTACTGGTGTTGTATGTGTCGTTACAAAATACAGTGCAATTTTTTAGGCAAATGGCTGGGAAGCAGACAAATTCGGTGCAATTGGGCAGCCAAGGGTGCTAACGATGATAAGCAAACATCTGACAATCAAAATGCTGTTGTCCTAACTAGTGGGAGCTTGGGTAATGCTGGTAAGAAAATCCATCTTCTGCTTGGGTTAAGATTGTATTAGGGTATCTTCTGTAGCTTTTGCATTATTTTCCTATTTTGAAGTAAAATAAACTGTGCTCATGGAGAATTTGTCTTAAAAGTTTACCGTGTATCACCATGGTAGGACATATTTAGAATTTAAGGGCCTTGTTTTGTAATTTATTCATTCGGTGTTGGTTTAGAGATTTGAGATAGAGACTTGCATTATGCCAGAAATCTTTTCGTGTTGTATTTGGATTTGCAGATGGTATTCAGGACAAATCAAGTGATGCTCCCGAGAACAATCCTGCATACACCACTGTTTATGTCGGGAACTTGGCTCATGAGGTACATTTGTTAGGAAACTGATGGTGCTTAATATTGATTGGATCTATATTATATATATGTGTCGGACGGCTTTTAATCCTACATAGAATAGAAGCATGCTTCTATCATCATCAGCGGCACTTTTTCAGCTGTAGCATCTATTTTTTTGGGTTGGGGGGTTTGGGTTCTAGCGGGTTTATCCTTGTCCATTTAACTTGTAGGATATCCCAATATTTGGTGCTTCAGGTAACACATATTGGATTAGATTTCGGGTTATATCCGTATCGTGCTTCCTTGTATTTAGTTCCGATAGCTATGCTCAAATTTTTATGCTTCAGGTTACACAAGCCGAACTTCATCGTCAGTTTCACAATCTGGGTGCTGGTGTCATTGAAGAGGTACGCATACAGAGAGAGAAGGGTTTTGGCTTTGTGAGATATCACGCCCATAATGAAGCTGCTTTAGCCATCCAACTGGGTAATGGCAGAATAGTTGGTGGGAAATCAATGAAGGTGCAATTATTATTCTACATCATTTGTTTGTTTGCTCCATCCCATTCCATTCTGACAGTTTTGCTATATACGATTTTCCAGTGTTCTTGGGGTACGAAGCCTACTCCCCCCGGAACAATCTCGAATCCACTTCCTCCACCTGGTCCCCCATTTCAGCTACTATCACTGCCGGGACTAAACCACCAAGGTTATTCCCATGCAGAGCTTATGGCTTATCAGCGTCAACTGGTTTTGAGTCAAGCAGTTGCCGCTGGATCCCTTGCTGCGCAACAGGCAATGGTAGCTCATCCCTCTGCGAGTCTTGGATCTACCGGTTCGCAAGGGATGTATGATGGATATCCAATGAATTCATCCACCCAACAGCTGATGTACTACCATTAAGTAGTCAATACAATTATAATTTGCATTTTCTTCTTTTTTTTTGGCATGCTTACCCGAAGCTAAAATTTGCATTCCTTCAACTCATGGTTCCTGTATGTGCCTTCGAATATTGCCTTGTAGTTCATTCCATGTTTTAGTTTGGCATTCCTGAAGGTGCATGCCTTTGCTCATGTGTTTTCTATTGAAAAGCTTAACTGTTGTCACCAATATAGATTGGTGAATTTATGATAACATATGAATATTTTTTTCTTGATTCTGCAACGATTATGCTCTTGTAATTAGTGAGCTTTAAATGTTAAGGTGAATGTAATGGATTCCAGAGTTAAATGTTAACGAGTAAAAAGTCACTTTTCTATTACGTGGTCAATGTGACTGGATGTAAGATGATGACTGTAGGCTAATTTGCATAAGTTTAGCAATGATGCTTTACACAACAAGTAACTCTAGTTTCCCCCGCTTGTGCTGGTGTAGCATGTTGTATCGAACAAGCTGCACGATTATAAACCATCCCCCCTCCCCCGGCGGAGTTTGCATTCAAAATGCGGCTGCATTATTTCCAAAGAGAAGCATAAAAGCCTCCACAATGAAGGAAGTGGTGGATCGTCTCATGGAAATAGAATCGACTTCTGTTCTATTTCCTTTTAGGTACTACATTTTCTAATATCGGAGAGTTAATATTTTACCAAATTAAAGAAAAACTAAATGAGAAAGTTGCTAATGGCTCTTGCTGTAAAAGAACAAATTCTATATCAACTGGAAATATAAAAAAGATAACATTAATTATAACAAGAGTTTTGGGCAAGGCAAAGGTTCAATGATTTTCGAGTTGGCTCAATGTTTATTCACAAGTAGGGCTTGAGCATCTAATTAGTTTGAATTTGGGTTGGATTTTTTATTAATCCTCATCGAGTGGAGTTTGATTAAAGTCACTCTCAACTTGCTGACTCAATCTCTCTAAGTTTTCTTCCTTTGCCCAATAGTGCCTTATTAGGACGGTAACCGGGGGCGTAAAAAATCCTATGCTTCGGATTGCCGGACAACTTCGAGACTAATATCAAAATCCGAATCTTCTTTCCGTCGGAGAAGAGCCGAGGGGAGGGAAGATTTTGCGACGAAGGATCTTTCCCTATTCTAAAAAGTAAAATAGAAATCAGAGTGATGGCATTCAATCTCATATTGCGAGAAATCCACGAATTTCTGGGGTCCCCCGCACAAGCAAAAATGGTGGAAAAGTCTACTGTTTGAAAGAGAGTAAAACGACTCGAAATCCCAGGAGCTAATCCAAAATCACCTACTCGATTGACAGGCATAGCTTTTGTAGCTGCTTTATCTGCCTGAAGTGAATTGCGGAAAAGTCCTCTTATATACTAGGGGAGCCTTTTTTGCTGTCCTTCTGCTATAGCGCAGTCTTCCAATAGCCCAAATATATAGTGGCCTTTTCAGTTTATAGCGAATTTTCTAGCCCTCAATTCAGCCATCAAAAAATGAAGAAGAATCAAGAAAGAATTATTAGCGAGAGAAAGAAGAAAGTGGGGAATCCCACTTCGTCCAACTTCTCCGGTTAGTCAGCGACTTCCTTTCGGAAAATTCGTCCAATCGCTAGAATGTCCTGAAGGGCAATCTTTCTAGTTAGTAAGAAAGGCTGTGAAGTTTGCTTAACTCTCAGGAAATCGACATGAGGAGGGTCCGCTCGGGCAGTCGCGTCAGCGGCCCTTAGCCTTCCTGATTGAGCCTTCGGTGCCATCGTTTTTCCCTTCCATAAATTGAGTCATAAAAAAGACTCGACCCTATTTTTGAAGTTCCAAGAACTATGGGATTCCCCTCACGTTGTCCAATCCTCCCTTCAGAGGAGTGATCCTATGAGAGCAAAAAGTTGTGAGAGAATGAGAGGGATGATTCTGGACCACATGATTCTCCCAGTAGAGAGAACACTAGGAGAGAGAAAATAGAATTATGTGGTCTAGAATCAATCTTCTCATGCTCTCAACTTTTTGCTCTCATAGGATCACTCCTCCCTCCCTCGATATTACATCGTTGTTGCGGCGGTTACATCTCTACCCAAACCTCCCTCTCCTCCCTTTCGGGGTGCTACAATCCCAAACCCTTCGTCTCCTCATCAAGGCATGCATCCCTTCACACCACCACTCTAGATTCCCATCCCCTTCTCCTCTCCAGCCACAAATATTGCCACAAACAATTGCTTGATGCACCTTGTCAATGTTGAGCATCATGTTGTGCCGTCGATGTTACTGGTGTTGAGCAAGAATCCTACATTTAGTATATATGTCTTTCTTCATGTGTTATAGTTTGGCTAGAGTAAAGAAGTTATTTTACTTTTTTGTGTTAGAGATGTTATGCTTTTCTTTGATTTGATTGGATAGGTGGAATGCGATGGGTTGAGGGTTTATCTCAGTATAAAATCCACTTAACATGTTGAATCTATATTGTCATTTATTGACAATATTTGAGTTTGAAATTAGAAGATGATATTGAAAGAAGACATAAAATAATTGTAAAAGAAATGGTTTCAACCTTTGACCTTTTAGTTTGTACTCTAGCTAAATGACGTACTCTCATTTATGTTAGCGTGCTCAATTCTTATATTTTTACATTCTTTATATTTAGAATGCAGAGTTGTTAATGAGTCAAGTCGAGTTATTAAGGATAGTTCACAAACAAAGAATATTATGGGCAAGCTATAAAAATATCCCTTGAACTCTATTGATTGAAGTCCAACTCAACCATCTTGAGCTACCATGGATACCACTAGAGGGAGGAAGTAATATGTACTACCAAAAAAAGTGGGATTGTCGAGGTGTAAGTGGAAGGAAGGTGCTTCTTACTAAAAAGAAGATCATTATTTTTTGATTGAAATTGAGGATTGTCATTATGCAGTAGGAGATGATTTTCATCATTCATATGGGAAAGGGGCAAGTTTGCCATCTATGGTGGAGAATGATGAGAATGGAGAAAGCTACAATGTGGGATTCAGACTCAAGAGTAAATTACGAGGACAATGGAGAAGACTGTAGGACAAAAGATTTATTTAAACTTGGCCACTAAATTCCTAGAGAACCAATAATTATGAGCTATTGCTATCATTCTCTTGTAAGGTAGAATACATCATGTATCCCTTTACATACACAGTTACATATGTCTGTAAAGAATCCACATAAGAATATAGATCTATCTATGTACAAAAAAATAAACAAATGCATATAAACATAAATATGTATAAACATATACATATGTACATATATATATATATATATGTATCTATGGTATTATATTTGAATTTAAATTTATTTTTGAATATTCAAATTTGATTCATTTGGTTGTTGAATCCATAAGTCAAAGTCATATTTGATTCATTTCAGATAATTGTTTTGAGTTTTTGAATGCATCCTCATAGTTGAATGTGAACGAATAAATTTCAATGGCACACCTAATCTAAACTTTCTTTTCAAATACAATTGTACATCTATCTAAATATAGAACAAAAACCTATTGAATGCCATGAAGATGATGGTTCTTAGATCACATCTAAGTAATCAATTGAGCGAATTTGCCACAAATATGACTTTCGGCTAATTTACAGTGGCATCAGTCCTGTGCATGGTGGTAAACATCCACGTGACATGCAAAAGCAATGTAACCTTAATTCCTCAATATAGTTACCCATTCTCGAGGAGCGAGGTATTTCCTTCTAAATTTATGTACAATCAGCTCAGGAAAAGAGGATAGAGAAAGAAGAATGGACTGTGACCAGTGTAGCCACATATGCTTTAGAGCTTGACATGTGTAGCCATGTCTCTAGCTATAGGCAACCTTGAAATCTTTGACATTGAAGTATAAGACTAGATTATTGATTCATAACTCAGACGGGAATGACTTTCATTGAACTTTTGTCTGACATTGAAGTCTTTTTGTGTCTTGTACTTAGACGTCCATGCCACAAGATCGGGTTGTGGTGAACTGGCCTCCTATTGGGGCGGTGCATGTTTCCATCTGTGTAATTCTCAAGCTAAAGAATTATGCCCTCACCACCTCATTTGAATTGAGCTATGTGTAGAGTGTTTGTCCAACTTAGGCCACTACCAACAAGGGTTATGTGTATGTTTTGAAATATTCTACTTAGGCTAATCAAGATGACATGTGAACATAGCCTTGTGAACTCAAATAATTAAGTCACACTGACATGAAAAATATTAATTCAAGTTATTTATAAGGTTCTTATGAAATTAAGTAGATTAAGGTCTAAACCAAGTTCCAATCTTAATATTTTATTCCAGACTAGTTTACTTATCAAAATCATTCTGAAAAATGTGAATGTTTGGAAAGATTTTTTGTGAAGAAAAAAATTTTGATTTTGAACTTTTTATGAGATTTTTCAAACATTTTTGCAACATTTTTGGAGTTTTGAAAATTTTAATTTTTAGATATTTTTGAAAAGGTTAGTGGATTGTATGCATTTACAAGTATTCGCAAGGTTTGCATACATTTACAAAGGATTTTTTATAGGTTTTGTACATGGTTTTATTTACAGAAAAATGTCAGATAATGTTGCAATACTATTATATGCAAAGTTTTCAAAATCACTTGAAAATTTTTTCGCAAATATTTTACAAATGTTTTTTAAAACTTATTTTGTGAATAATTGATGAACGCAAAAACAAAGGTATCTGAAATGAGCCCCACAAGGCGAGGACTCAGTCGCTGTGACGACTCCTCAACATTTACGTCCAATAACAATAAACCCACACAAAGGATAAATCAAGAAAAATAGTGTGAATCAAATTTATTATACCCTGCTAAATATGCATAGTGACAAGCAAGTAGGGGTCGAACTCAGCGAGCACTGGTGTAGATCAATGTGAGCTAAAAGAAATCAAGCATAATATGCCTCTCAAGTGCTTTAGTTAAAATATTGTTTTGTGGGTTTTTAATTTTGTTCTATTTTTCTTTTTTCATTTTATTTTTTATATTTTGTTCTTGACTTTATATTTTTTTCAGATTTTTATATTCTTTTTTATTTAAATAAGTAATATGGGACTATAATAGACTATATATACAATATAGAGAAAATTAAATATAAATACTATTAAAAATAGTGAAAATATAGAAAATCAAATGAGTTTGGTTTCTAAATATTTTTTTACTATTTTTGTGATTTTTAGTGAATTTTATAATTTTACATATTTTCAAAGTTTAAAATACCCCGAATCAAGCATTTAATAAGAAATAAATATGGAAAATAGCAAATATATTCTTTTAAATAAGTAATATGGGACTATAATAGACTATATATACAATATAAGGTAAACTAAATATAAATACTAATAAAAATAGCGAAAATACAGAAAATCAAATGAGTTTGGTTTTTAAATATGTTTTTACTATTTTCAGGATTTTTAGTGAATTTTATAATTTTTACATATTTTCAAAGTTGAAAATGCACCAAATCGAGCATTTAATAAGAAATAAATATGAAAAATAGCAAATGATGTCCAAAATTCTTCAATCAATTTTAATATACAGATAATAAAGTGGAGAAAATGAAGGATTTAATAAGAGAGTATTTAATAAATATTTTTGTGATTAATAAATATTTAATAAGACAGGAATTAATAAATATTTTTGTGTTTTTAGTGAATTTTACTAAAATGGAGAAAATTAAGAATTTAATAACAGAGGATTTAGTAAATATTTAAGAGACGATTTAATAAAAATAGTAAATGATGTCCAAAATTCTTCAAATCAATTTAACAAACAGATAATAAAATGGAAAAAAATATAAAATAGAAACCAATATTTTTAGAATTTTTCGAAATTTTATAGATTTTTATAATGTATTTTGGGGAGTTTTAGACAATTTTATGGATTTTTGGTCTGATGGTTCAAAACACTTAAATAGCCAAAAAAATATTTTTTTTGGGATTTTTTGAAAACGTTTTTTTTATTTTTTAGTATTTTATAATCCTAAAGGGAATAAATGTGCTATTTTTAATTTTTATAAAATAGATAAAAGTTCCAAAAAGCAAAAATGGAAATATGGTGTGAATATAAGGTAACAATAACTTAAACCTATTTTTGGTAATTTTTGGAGCACAGGAACTATATTTAATAAATAGAGAAAACACTTAAAAATTCTTGAACTAGCAAGGGGTATATGTAAATAAAATAAAGCATAGTGGCATACGTGCATGTTTTACAAAAAAATATGCAACTAATATTGCAATTTTTTTTACCAAACCACAATAAACAAAATCCGCATGGGTTTAGGTGCAAATAATCCAAGGATTGTTGGTCGGTGAGAACTAGACTAAAGTGCGAATAAAATAAGAGTGAGGGCCTTAATGCAAATGTTACAAAAACATTAAGACAAAAGATGAATATAAACTAATAATTAAATTATAAAAGCGGTTGGGTTTAAGTTGCAAAATACAATGGGAACGGACACTAATCCACGTGGCGGCTCCTCCTTCGACGATTATACTTCACACATGGACAGTTCAAATTAGATCTCTTGCGCGTGATCAACGGTGGATGTGAGGTCCATCGGATGGCTCCTGGACGATCTGGAAACGGGCTAACATCCAACGGCCCGGAGGTCCTCTCAAAGAATAGATGAAGAACAACTCTGAGCCAAACTTCAATCTAATCCTCCGAGCAACTCCGGCATTCTCCTTATCTTATGGTGGTCCCAAAAGGTCCTCGGGGGTTCTTCTGCATTGATATGTAGAGTCAAAATGGGATGAGGGTCTCCAGTCGGGTCATACGGAGGAACAACATCGAGGAGGTACTCTTGGGGCTCGATGAGTATCGATAAGGTCTCAGTCTCTGTTCTTTCCTGTAGGAGATAGTTAACGGCCAAAAATCGAAGCTCTATGGATCTTCATGTGTTGGAGATGAAGCAAATTGGGCACGGGCAACTCCGACATGCAGTAGAGCTGGAGGATCTGATCTTTGGATCTTGACAAGATCTAGGTGGTTGGAGGTGTATGGGGCGTAGAGGAAATGGAGAGAAATGTGTTGAGGGTGAACGGAGTGGTTGAGGGTGGTCAGAATCAGGCAGTGGAGCTGGAGCTCTGCCAGTTGATTGATTTGGTTTTTGCAATATAATAGATGAAATCAAGCAAAATAAAATGCGATTCTAAACTACTGCACCTATTTCAAAAAAGAAAAACAAGAAATGAAGAAGCTTACCAAAGTAGAGACATCTGGAGTAGGGCTTTAGGCAGAGGAGTTGGCAAAGCATCGGACTGCCTCAATTCAACATCAAATTGAGCCGCTAAACATTCGGAGGGGATGCCTTGGATTCGAACTCGGACCTTGGTTAGGGTTTCAATCGGTGAAAGAGGGATCAAAACTCGAAGGTTGGATGGAGGAGAAACTATATACCAGTGGTGATAAGGGCCGAGGAATCGAGGAAGAGCAACCGGTTTAGTGATGCAATACACAAGGAATCATGTCCACGTCAATCAGCAAGGAATGAAGTTCAAAAGTGCAGAAGGAATTGAACCAAGTCGATGCTCGAATCGACTTGGAAAAAAGGAAGAAGATGCGGTCAAAACATAGGTTGTCAGAGCTATAGGAGTAGGTCAGAGGAGTTGACCGGAGTCAACTCACAGTGCACTCTGATTGCTCAAACACAAACAAACACGTAGTTTTACCCACTCAACATTGGTGAAGGCACGTTAGGGTTCGACCGCTTATCTTTTCAGTTTTAATTTAATGACAAAACAATCTTAAAAATTAAGCGGAGCAGCTAGGTGCCAAAATATTTCACAGTCCCGAGTTCGTACAACTAGTTGCACCTACTCTCAGCCAGTATAGGTGTAAGTACGGACCGTTTAAACGACCACCCGTGTTACTTGAGGACGGAGCCTTCCGCAGTTTCCTCTAAACCACCTACTCTGCTAAGGGAAGTCGGACCGTAAAACGGCTACCCGAGACCCTCACTGAAAAGTAACTAATTGTTTTTAAAATCAGTAGTCTGAGTGAAATTTCTCAGTTTTGGCTCTATCCTAAGTGTGCGATCCTGTCCTTACAAACAATGAGTGGGTTTCTCTCCATCAAACACAGGTTGATTTTATGTTAGTTTTATTTACAGTCGCCTTGATTAGCAGTCTCAGTTTTAAATTGAGGTTATCACTGAAGTTTAAATGAGCACAAAAATTCACGCCTAACGAGCAGCCCCGATTCCTTTGATTCCTAAGTTGTAAAACTTTGAGGAAGGAGAATCGAAAAATCTAATGCAAACATAAATCAGTGATGCATGCTTAAGAAGAAGACTTACAGTGAATCCTCACGTTCTTCATGCGGGATACAAGATAAGGAATTTTAAATTACACTAAATGATATGCACATATGAAAGACGCCCTAAGTAGATAGTTCTATTAGCGGGAAGAATTGTTTTCGAAATTTAGCAAAGTAGAACGATTTACCAGTGCGTCTAATTAATGTATAATTTGTGTCCTAAAATTTACGAGCACGAGCAAAATAATTCTAAACTAGCGTATGTACTCCTAAATTCTACGTCATGCCACAGAGAGTCCAGTCCTGAATATTACAAATTAACAGGGTTCAAAGAGAGAGGGACCCTGTGAATAATGCAGAAAAGTAAACCTAGACTAAGCTCTCTCTCTCTCTCATAAAAATTAAAACTTAATCTCCGTCCTTGTATATCCTTGAATTAGATTTCAAAATGTTGCTCCCAGTAGTTTATCTACAATGAGAGAAATTTCGGTTAGTATCAGAAGTAAGAGAGGGATGCAGAATAAAATGCAGAAAAATGACACAAAAATTAATTTTACATAAATTAATTACAAAAATGATTTAAAACCATAAAAATTCACCGTTCCCCGACAAGGACGCCATTTGATGAACGCGAAATTTGCCTCTTTAATAAACGTGAATTGTCGTAGTATAGGAGGCAAATTCGGTCGATCAAAATACCACAATCTTTGAATGTTGTGGAATATTTTTACTTAGCAAGTCTACCAAGGTCGAACACAGGGAACGGTGATTCTTAGTTGCGTGGTCTTAAATCAAACTAAATAATTAACTAAATGTTAATATAATTTCTATGTCAGAAAAAAAAGAAAAAAATGATGATACATATGCGAAGAAATAGACAGGGAGAATGAAGCACCGGATCTATGATTTATGAAGTTCAATCCTCAAATAAATTTATCAATTAATCCTCAAATACTATCACAGATCGAATAATTTCAAGAAATATTTATCAAGATAAGAGCCAAGCTGTGGGGTATAAGATCAATCACCAGCTAAATAACCCTGCAAATACAGAGATCAACAACAATTTTCAAGGAGATATGACCCCTAATTTTTCTTGTGATTTAATCCTCAAAGAGTGATCGATAATAATAAGGAAATAACTCAATTATTTATCCTTGAACGTGCCCCTACAATAGATCAATTTTTCCTCAAATTAATCAGTACAAAATGTCAAACAGAGCATGTACAAGATCAAATAAATCCTTAAATAATAATTAACAATAAACAACATCAGATCTGTTAATAAGCTATGCTAAATGGTAGAGCATGAAAATAGCTTCAAAATGACATATTGTATGCAAAAAATGGAGTTCCTATGGAAAAGATATGATGAAATGCAATTTCAGGGACTAAAATGTAATTAAAATAAAGTTTTTCTTTCCAAATGTTCCCTACAAGGATTTATCTGCAATTTCTGAAAGTCTGCTCGGCCTGGACGTAATTTACCCATGGCAGGGGTATTTTTGCATTTTTTGAAAATGCTAGGGGCTTTGGTGCAATTTTCCTACGCACACGTGTGAAGGATATTGAGAATCCTTAAGCGCATCACGGAAGCGTGTCGATCGCATCGTATGCAATCGGAGCAACTAGTCGTACTAGATGCTAGATGCAGCGGAAATTAAAATTTTTAACTTTAAAGATGAAACCACATGATCACGAGAACACTTCTCGGATCGTTTCATCAAACCACAAAGTACAAGGAATACCTCTTGAAGCGTGGTTGTGATCGCGAGATCCCAAAGTAGAGATCCTCCTATCTTAAGTCCGACCCACGGAGAATGCGCTTGCGGGCACGATGATGAGTCGTGTCCTTCCCGCAATCCTTTGACGAAGATCCAAGCGTCGAGGCATAGAAAAAATGATCTCCTTCTTAATACACAAAGTGGACGGTCACTTGAATATTAGGGAGACCCCATGAGAATGAGAGAGAGAGAGTAGAGTTCTTCAACTCAAGAATGTTGTAACTTGGAAAGGCTACCCTAGCCCTCCTTTTATACTAGTTTAGGATCCAATGGATCTCAATCCATGGGACACATGGATCCAAGGGCTATGCTTGGTCCATGCTAAATCAATGGCTATGATTGTTGTTGGTTAAAACCAACAACATCAATTTAAATATTAATTAATTAAGAGATAATGTGATAAATGAAATGGAGTTAACCAACCTCCCTAAAAAAGGGGGGCGTCACCCATGAACAATTCATGGGTGACGCCACCTATGGAGGGTGGTTTATTTTGCTCTATTTTATTTATCTTATTATTCCTTAATTAATCACAATAAATATTCACCAAATTAATTCCAAATTAATTTATGAATATTTCAATGTTGCCATTGAATATTATGTGAATCATATCACAACCCAAACTAATTAGTAAATTGCATTTCCAATTAATTAATAAATGTGAATCCAATCCACATTATTAATTAACAAATGCTATTTACATAAATTCTCTCTCTTATATATGTATATTATAAATCATATTTATAACACACATATATCATGGATAGTGTTATCCACATTCTCTTAATCCTTGATAATTAAATCCCATTTAATTATCTTAGATAATCATTTTCGCAATATGAATCATATTCATATTTAAGCTTGATAAATAAATCTCATTTAATCAACAAGTCCTTGCTTGGATATTTCATCAAAAGAATTATTCTTGAACCCTTTCAAGAATAATGTGCTTTCTCCGCAGATACTTGGAGATAAGGACAGGGCGATTGTATTATTCCATGTATAGTGACTTGGATATTGAGATCTTATCTCAAATCCAGATCTTACGAACCTCCCACAGATGCTTGATTAAATCAATACCGCAAATCCAATCTTCTCATTGAATCTGAATCTCATTCGGATCAATGTCCAACACTTGGACTAAGATAGGATTGCTTCTCTACTGAAAGGAGTCACTAAAATCCAGACCTGTTTCATCACTCCCTCGGAATGGAAGCGTCATGGATATACAATCGTTTATGATCACATCACCCTTCAGGTATTCCCAATACCTGTACATCCTGCATACTGGAAGACCCATGATCAACCCGAAGATCAAGATCATTTTTACACTGTCTTCTTCAGGGTTTTATCATTAAGTTTCTCAATCTTGGTCATTGGGATTTGGTATCGATCATATGCTTTCCCAAAGCATATATCATACCTTCAAATTCATGTCATGCTTCCAAAGCACGACGACCATGCATGGAATTTGATCGGTCCCAATACCTCATGAGTGAGCTCATGTCTTCCGGTTCACAAGTGAACCTGTATGATCCCTTTGAGAGATCATATTGCTCATATACCCCTTATATGCACACCAGCTCGCCGGTGTATAGACCTTGGTTATGTCATCAACCTATTGGTCTGCCAAATGTACATACTTAGATATATAGCAATATATCTGTCTCCGGTCAGAGGATGCATGCCTATGCTGTGACAGCATTCAATATAGGACTTAAGTTATCTCGATCTCGTCAGGTCAACCATTGACCTAACTAATCTGACACCTCCGAATCACAATTCCCATGCAGAGGACCTGCATCAAGAGGTCGGTCAGATATCAGTCTATGTGAGAAAGGATTGCCATCTCCTACTTAGGCTGGAGATCTTCACTTGACAATCATTTGACGGTGCTTGATGAGTCCTCTATCTAACTCCTTAGATATTCATCCAAACACCAGCCTCTATGATTCATTTAATGAATCAAACGGCTATATGATCATCAAGCTGGCCATGGTACATAACCCTAATTGTACAGAGGGACCTTATAGTGCATTCATTCATATAATTTCAGAAAGGGAGTGAAACATCAATAACTTTTATTGATAAACTTAAATATTACAATAACATTTATTGTAAGAATGGTTCGCCCAAGGCTCACATGTCTAACAATCTCCCACTAGCCCTCAGAACCATTCAGGTACAATCCGTAAACCCATACTCATTACATGCTGGTCAAAAACCTTCTGTGTAAGAGGTTTGGTAAAAGGATCAGCAATGTTGTCGGCAGAGGCCACCTTTGTGATGATGATATCACCACGCTTTTGAATCTCCCGAATGATGTGGTATTTCCTTTCCACGTGCTTGCTCTTTTGATGGCACCTGGGCTCCTTTGCTTGGGCAATGGCTCCAGTGTTATCGCAGAGTAACGGGACAGGAGTATCAGAGGAAACTACGCCAAGCTCCAAGATGAACTTGCGCAACCACACCGCCTCCTTTGCAGCATCCGATGCAGCAATGTATTCGGCCTCTGTTGTTGAATCCGCCGTAGTGTCCTGCTTCTTGCTTCTCCAGCTCACAGCACCACTGTTCAACAGGAATACAAACCCTGATGTCGACTTTCGATCATCAATATCTGACTGAAAGTCTGAATCTGTATATCCCAAGACTTGGAGATCACCATCCCCATAGACCAAGATGTAATCTTGAGTCCGTCTTAGGTATTTGAATATGTTCTTTACTGCATTCCAGTGTTTTTCTCCATAGCAGGATTGGTAACAACTTACCACTCCCACTGCATGGCAGATGTCTGGCCTAGTACACATCATGGCATACATCAAGCTTCCTACGGCTGATGCATAAGGGCATCTAGCCATGGCCTTCTTTTCCTCAACACTTTGAGGAGCCATCCCTTTGGACAGATGGATACCATGTCCCAAGGGAAGGAATCCTTTCTTCGAACTATCCATACATAATCGTTCAAGAATCTTCTTGATGTATCCATGTTGTGATAATCCCAATATTCTCTTTTCTCGGTTTCTGAACAACTTCAGGCCTAAGATGTAAGAGGATTCTCCAAGATCTTTCATCTCGAAGGTATGGGATAGCCAAATCTTTACACTGGTCATCATTCATGTATCATTCCCAATGATAAGGATATCATCTA